>SJXQ01000812.1:309781-366083 GCA_006408695.1 Aepyceros melampus | reverse complement strand
TGACTCGATGGATGTGAGTCTGAGTGAACCCCGGGAGTTGGTGATGGACAGGGAGGCCTGGCGTGCTGCGATTCATGAGATCGCAAAGAGTCAGACTCGACTGAGTGACTGAACTGAACTGAACTGATGGAAAATATCTGTGACTCGTTTTAATAAAGATGTAGCCCAAAGAGACTGTCAGGTTCTCCATGAACCCACTGGCTTGCTTGGTGCTGGCATGGTGCATCAGTAGTAAGGTGAGCGTAGATAGAAGGGCTGCAGGGAGCTTCATAGGTGTCAGACAGCAGGACATTCCTGATCTCTCAGCATGTTATAGTTTAGGCTGAAGGGTGAGAGGACCTGAAGTGACATCACAGTGGGAGTGAGGAGGATACAGAACTGATGGACCAAGCAATTGGAAATCTTGGTGATCATGCAGATTTCATGTCATTTACTTCTGCTTGCCTTATTTACTCACATCCTTGACAATGATGGGCCAGGGGCATTCCCCTTTCTGCTGTGACTCTACATGTGCCCAAGTACAAAGATACAGCCCCCAGGGAAACGCAGGGTGGCCTGGAAGCTTGAAATGACTAAGATCCTGAAAAAAAGCGACTTCATTCAGCATGCATTTTTGAGTTTCTACAAAGGGGCAGAGATAGTTCCAGGGACTGAGGAAACAGTGGTCACCACAGAGATAACAACTTTGCTTTTAGGAGCTGATATTTTCAAGGGGGAGCCTAGGCAAGAAAAAGATAAATAAATAAAATACAAAGCCTGTTTGACCATGTGTCATCCAAAATATTAAATCAGGGAGATGGAATAAGTAGTGTTGAGTGGGAAGGTATGGGCAGTGATTCAGAGGACAGATTATAACTTTGAATAGTGTTGCCAAGAAAGTTCCTACTATGAGTATAACTTTTGAATAAATACTTAAAGGGAGTAAAGGAACGAACTATGTGAATAAGTGGGGAAAAAACATTTCAGGCCGAATGAGAAGTGCATTTCAGGCAGAATAAGTGCAAACTCCCTCAGGCTGAGACTGGCTGATGGGTTGATAAAAAGCATAGAAGCCAGAGCAGCCAGCAGGGTGCATAGAAGGGAGACTGTTAGGAGAAAAACTTAGAGAGTAACACCATGAATGTGTGTGCGGATACTGAGATAGGACACATATGGAGTTTGGAGAAGATACAAATCTTCCTTACAAAAGAATTTTGTTTTGCATATGTTGATATGGGCTTCCCAGGTGGTGCTGGTACTAAAGAACCCACCTGCCAATTCAGGAGATGTATGTGACACAGGTTTGATCCTTAGGTGGGGAAGGCAACCCACTCCATATTCTTGCCTGGAGAATCCCATGGACAGAGGAGCCTGACAGGCTACAGACTATAGGATCAGAGAGAGCTAGACTATAGCATCACAAAGAGCCGGACACAACTAAAGCAACTTAGGTGCACAGCACGCACATATTTTGAAATTCTTTTCAGGAGGTGAATCCCTCTCTACCTTGAGGGTGGGCTAGACTTAGTGACTAAATTTGAAAGAAAAAGTCTATAGGAAAAGGAAATAGCTTTATAGTAGAAGAACCTAGAAAATACTGGAAAGTTGTTCCAGGAAATACTGGGAAACTGTGATAGACTAGAGGAGACTACGGAGGTATGACATGTAAGTGAAGTGTGGTACCCTTAGATCCTGGAGTGGAAAAAGGATATTAATAGAAAAACTGAGGAAATCCAAAGAAACCTAGGAGGTTAATGTACTGAGGTGTTTGTTTTTGTTTAGCTTTGGCAAATGTATTATGGTAGTATAAGATGTTAATGATGGGGTGAGGGGTAGACTCTGTATCTAGGAGAATGTGAGTATCTCCTCTCATTTAGAAATAGCCCTCCCAAGATTGTCTATATTACCTAAAGCTCTAAAGTTATCAAAGAGATTCATTATGGCTACAAAAATAACCCTGAACAGCACAACAGTATGGAATAGGTAACCAGAGCCAGTATCAGTTACCTTGGTTACAGGAGACTTCCTGCTTACAAAGAGAAAAAGTCAAGTGGATTCAAGCTTGCCTTGTTACCTGTGAACTATAAAAAGGAAAACATCAGTCCTTCCCAGGGAATACTACAGTAGATAGGCCTGCTGAGCCTGGGTGATTAGGAAGAGAAGAAGAAGATCCATATGGCTGGCTAAGGCTAGTTACTACTGATTTCCATATACCTGGCTTGATTATGTGCTTTCCTTGACATGGGCACATTTTTTCAGAACTAGGATTTGACTAATTTAATTATGTTTTAAAGGATTTATTTTATATCTTGTATGAGTGAGTGAGTGAAGTCGCTCAGTCACATCCAACTCTTTGCGACCCCATGGACTGTAGCCTACCAGGGTCCTCAGTCCATGGAATTTTCCAGGCAAGAATACTGGAGTAGGTTGCCATTTCCTTCTCCAGGAGATCTTCCTGACCCAGGGATTGAACTGGAGTCTCCTGCATTGTAGGCAGACGCTTTACCATCTGAGCTACCAGGGATATATCTTGTATGTGTGCTACCAATATTGTTCTAGGAGTTTTTACTCATTTATTTTTACATATAAAGTGTTTCCATTCATTAAAACAACAATTAAAAGCAACAACAAAAAGATGGAAACTAGGGACTTCTGAAACTTATTACTAAGAGGGCAGGGCGTATGTTCATGAATTCAATTTCTAGTTTCATCATTGACCATTTATATGATTGTGAATTTATTTCTCTTATTTCTTCAAAGTCTTTATTTTCAGATTATTTCTGTTTTCATTATACATGATAACCTTAGGGCATGTCATGTGCATTTGCTCAATCACAATTTTTTTTTACCTTGCTTAGATATAGAAGGCACATATTCTGTTCTGTTCTAATCTAAAATCCCTAAGGGCACGTATACCATGGGAAAATGTTATCGCCTGAGAAAGCAATATTTCATTCTTTTAGAATTCCATAAGCATACTTTCATAATAATTCCATTTGAAAATATGCAATGTCTGTTGACAGGTGAAAAGCAATGATGTCACCACGAACTTTAGAATGTCCCCTTTGGCTTATTGTTGACAATTATGTTTGGGGCTTTTTCTCTTCAGCTAACAAAAACTTTTTTTTTTAAACCCTTTTATGGATCACCTATGAAGCTGGTGGACAGACAAAACCTTTTTTTAAATTTATTTTTTTATTGAAAGATAATTGCTTTATAGAATTTTGTTGTTTTCTGTCAAACCTCAACATGAATCAGCCATAGGTATACATATATTTCCTCCCTTTTGAACCTCCCTCCCTCTCCCTCCCCATCCCACCCCTCTAGGTTGATACAGAGCCCCTGTTTGAGTTTCCTGAGCCATACAGCAAGTTCCCTTTGGCTATATATTTTACATATGGGACAAAACCTTTTAAGATAGCATTTTGCTAGCATCTTTCATGCCATAGGCAGAAAAGTCATTGTTAATTCCCACTCCCTTCACATTTCAACCTGTGTGAATTCTCACCTGCTATAGAAAACTCAGGGAGTATGAGAGAGAAGCAGTATGTTGAAATCATCCCCAATTAATTCCCTAGAATAAGCAAAATTGTGAGCTTAGTGACTTTGTATCTGAGTTCAAGTAAGAAATTTTGTTTTTAAAATCTATGAATCCCTCAAGATATACATTTCCAGTGACTTTAAAGAGGTCTAAAGGGAGAGGGGGATGGTCAGCTGGAATACAAACATGATTCAATGATCGAAGGACAGTTTTGAATCTGACTTTTACTTAAGTTTATAGATTTTAGGACCTGAGAATTTCAGCTTCCTCTTTCCCCTGGGCATACCCCTATGGATTTAATCGCTAAGTTGTATCTTACCCTTGAGACCTCATGGACTGTATAGCCCAACAGGCTCCTCTGTCCGTAATATTTTCCAGGCAAGAATACTGGAATAGGTTGCTATTTCCTTCTCCAAACCATCAGTTCAGTTCAGTTGCTTAGTCATGTCCGATTTGTTGCAACTCCATGGGCTGCAGCTCCTCAGATTTCCTTGTCCATCATCAGCTCCTGGAGCTTGCTCAGATTCATGTCCATTGAATTGGTGATTCCATCCAACCATCTCATATTTGTTGTCCCCTTCTCCTCCTGTCTTCAATCTTGCCCAACATCAGGGTCTTTGCCAATGAGTCAGTTCCTCACATCAGATGGCCAAAGTATTGGGCTTTCAGCTTCAGCATCAGTCCTTCTCATGAATATTCAGGACTGATTTCCTTTCGGATTGACTGGTTTGATCTCCTTGCAGTCCAAGGGACTCTCAAGAGTCTTCCCCAACATCACAGTTCAAAAGCATCAATTCTTCAACACTCAGCTTTCTTTATGGTCCAACTCTCACATGCATACATGACTACTGAAAAAACCATAGCTTTGACTAGACAGACCTTTGTTGGCAAAGTAATGTCTCTGCCTTTTAATATGCTGTCTACGTTGGTCATAGCTTTTCTTCCAAGGAGTAAGCATCTTTTAATTTCATGGCTGCAGTCGTCACCTGCAGTGATTTTGGAGACACCCCCCTGAAAATAAAGTCTCTATTACCATTGTTTCTCCATCTATTTGCCATGAAGTGATGGGGCCGGATGCCATGATCTTAGTTTTCTGTATGTGGAGTTTTAAGCCAACTTTTTCACTTTCCTCTTTCACTTTCATCAACAGGCTCTTTAGTTCTTCTTTACTTTCTGCAATAAGGATGGTGTCATCTGCATATCTGAGGTATTGATATTTCTCCCAGCAATCTTGATTCCAGCTTGTGCTTCATCCAGTCCAGCATTTCTCATGATGTACTCTGCATGCAAGTTAAATAAGCAGGGTGACAATATACAGCCTTGATGTACTCCTTTTGTGATTTGGAACCAGTCTGTTGTTCCATGTCCAGTTCTAACTGTTGCTTCTTGACCTGCATACATATTTCTCAGGAGGCAGGTAAGTAGTCTGATATTCCCATCTCTCTCAGAATTTTCCACAGTTTGTTGTGATCCACACAGTCAAAGGCTTTGGCATAGTAAATAAAGCAGAAGTAGATATTTTTCTGAAACTCTTGTGCTTTTTTGATGATCCAACAGATGTTGGCAATTTGATCTCTGGTTCCTCTGCCTTTCAAAATCTAGCTTGAGCATCTGGAAATTCATGGTTCATGAACGCTTGAAGCCTGGCTTAGAGAATTTTGAGTATTTCTTTGCTAGTGTGTGAGATGAGTGCAATTGTGTGGTGGTTTGAACATTCTTTGACTTTGCCTTTCTTTGGGATTGGAATGAAAACTGACCTTCTCCACTCCTATGATCCCTGCTGAGCTTTCCAAATTTGCTGGCGTATTGAGTGCAGCACTTCAACAGCATCATCTTTTAGAATTTGAAATAACTCAACTGAAATCCATCACCTCCACTAGCTTTGTTCGTAGTTATGCATCCCAAGGCCCACTTGCTTCTTCAAGGCATACCCCCATACATACATTTAATTCAAATACTAAAACAAACAAAAAACCCCAAAACAAAACCCCAGCATTATTATCCTTATGTCATATTTTAAAAAACAATTAGAAACTTGTTTTCTTTCTGGCAGAATGGAGATACTAAAGTTTCCCCAGTCTTCAGGGGCTGATTTCTCAATCATAAAGCATCTCTGCCCTTTGAGAGCTCCTGTTTGTCATATCAGACCATGGGGTTGGTGCCATCAAAACTCCCCATTCTGGTCACACACTTGCAACAAACTAATATCACTTCTTTTTAGTAAATGTGTGTGTGTACTCAGTCAGTCGTGTTTGACTGTTTGAGACCTTTGGCTTCCCTGGTAGCTCAGATGGTAAGGCGTCTCCCTGCAATGTGGGAGACCTGGATTCAATCCCTGGGTCGGGAAGATCCCCTGGAGAAGGAAATGGCAACCCACTCCAGTACTCTTGCCTGGAAAATTCCATGGATGGAGGAGCCTGGTAGGCTACAGTCCATGGGATTGCAAAGAGTCGGACACGACTGAGCGACTTCACTGGTTCACTGGACTGTAGGCCACCAAGCTCCTCTGTCCATGGAATTTCTCAGCCAGGAATACTGGAATGGGTTGCTATTTCCTCCTCCAAGGGATCTTCCTGACCCAGGGATGGAATCTGTATCTCCTTCATCTCCTGATTGGCAGGCAGATTCTTTACCACTTCTGCTGCTGCTAAGTCACTTCAGTAGTGTCCAACTCTGTGTGACCCCATAGACAGCAGCACAGTAGGCTCCCCATCCCTAGGATTCTCCAGGCAAGAATACTGGAGTGGGTTGCCATTTCCTTCTCCAATGCAAGAAAGTGAAATGTGAAAGTAAAGCCGCTCAGTCATGTCTGACCCTCAGCGAACCCAGGCTCCTCTGTCCATGGGATTTTCCAGGCAAGTGTACTGGAGTAGGGTGCCATTGCCTTCTCCTTTACCACTGCACCACCCGGGAAACCCTCTTTTTAGTACACATTTTAGTCTGAGTAGGAGACAATGAAATCATTTGAATGTACCAAGAACATTATTAGGAAATTCTACTTTGGGCAGCTTAAGCTGTCCACATTTTCTTGAAACGTTTGTTCTGTATTAGGATATATTCATTTATTTTAAAAGGCCAATGTTTACTAACACACTTGAGAGAGCTGAATAAGAATCATTAGATTCCATTTTAAAAGATTTTTATTCAGTCATTTGGATAGTTTATTTGGAGGATTTTAATAAGATATATATATATAGAATAGTCTAGGTTGAGTAGTAAGTACTAAGTCTCCTCTTAGGATTTAAGATAATTATGAGATAATATGGAGTTAAAACTTGAAATATAACTAAAAAGGTGTATTTTTGATATTACAACTATTCTTAAACTTTACAGAATTTTGACATTCCATTTTGGTTATCCTATCCTCTTTGGTTATCCAACTAGTTTTCTCTGTCTCTATAAATGTTAAAGTAACATGTGGTATGCACGTGTATTTTAAACTAATGTAGATTAGAATTAACTTTAAACTGTATGAAGTCTATTGTTCAAAGCAGTTAGGTATTATAGAATCAAGGCAGCAATTAGCAACTAATTCTGAGCACTCATTGAGCTTCATCTTGGAATATCTAATTCTTGATTTTAAGTGAATAATTTTGGTAGGAGAAGAATCAGTATTCCACAATTCATGATGAAAGACTGTTATTGCTCAAGCTTAATTATCATGACTGACATAAATACTTGAAAGTAAGTAATAAAACCCACTCTCAACACTACCAGTACATCCTGTATTCGAAATTCAATTTGTAGATAAGGAGAATTAAAAAGAAGACAGAAATAGTGTGTATTCCAATCTGCCATCAAGGTTATTCACTAGTCAAATTCCCTTGCTTTTTCAGTTTCATCATATACTGTATCCTTTCTAAAACCTGATTATTTCAGAACTATGGCTTTATTTATTAAAACAAAAGTGTTTGTCAAGGAGGCGTTTTTCTCTCTGGAAAAAAAAAAATCAAGTTACAAAGATGAAATGATGTGACTGGCCAATTTAAATGATGCTGTGTCTAAGCTTTAATCTTTTATTTTTTTGCAGTTGCATTCACCTATTTCTTTCTCTGTATCTTACTGGAGAAAATTACTAATAGTCAAAAAGTCCTCACAGTCCTTAAACATGAGCTCCTTGCTATAAAACCTGTTTTCTGGCCTAGCAGCAAGACTTCAGGGTTAAAGATCATGGTTATCAAGAGACCAACCATGGTAGCTGAAATTTTTACAGCTGTTATAACCCCAAGTGTTTTTCTGCTTTAAGTTTCTCTTTGAGCTAAGTTCCTGATTTACGGAGTGACCTTGCACAAATTGCTTAACCTTTCTGGACATGATTTTACTCTAAGACTCTTCATTTAGGTGCTACCCATTTCTGAAATACAACTGAAATTCTCTGAATACAGAGCACTTACAAGTCAAACTGAAATATGAGATTCATCCAATCATTAGTTAATAGCTTATATTCTGGTTTAGAAGAGAAACACATTATATTATATTCAAATACATTATATTTAAAATGCTCTATTACTAAGACAAGCTGTGGTCTGAAGGGATCTTTTTAGAGTTTGGAAGCAGGAAGGATTTCTCTTTGGAAACAGACCAGACACATTTTTTTCCTTCCCCAAACTTGAAACTTTTTATTTTGTATTGGGTTATAACTATCAGAGACATTTCTAGTGTAGCAGAACAGAGTGTTTCTGCTCTTCTACTTCAGTTCTGTTTTTCAAAATTATTTAAAAATTAGAAATTGTTTAAAAAATAGAAAAATTATTTTAAAATTATTAAAAAAATTGGAAAGTAAGGGAATGGCTATGTGTCTTTTCAGCATTATATTATAACATTATCTCACAGGCCCATCCAAGAATTACTTAATTCTTTTGGGGAAATATCCTTTTGATATATATATATATATATATATATATATATATTTTAATTGATTAGGATTCATTTTCTGTGATATTACCTCTTAATGAATAAAGTTTTATCTGCTAGACAGACAAATAATTTCTATCTAGTAGAAAATATGACTTCCCTGGTGGCTCAGAGGTTAAAGTGCCTGCCTGGAATGCAGGAAACCAGGGTTCAATCCCTGGGTCAGGAAGATCCCCTGGAGAAGGAAATGGCAACCTACTCCAGTACTCTTGCCTGGAGAATCCCATGGAAAGAGGAGACTGGTAGGCTACACTCCATGGGGTTGCAAAGAGTTAGACATGACTGAGCGACTTCACTTTCACTTTCACTTTCAAGATGATGACTTTATTGCTTTGTAGTATATCAACCAATTTTGCGTCAAACCTAGCAATCAATTCCAACATATTTCCTTCTGTTTCTATAACTACTCAGTTCTCCAAATGCTCTTTGAACCAGCTTTATCATCTTGCTGGTTTCCCCATGAATGGGTTATATAAATTTTGACATACTTAATATTTATGAGTCAGAGTTGTTAACATGAAGACATTTTTACTTTGACAGTTTGTTGCTTTTGCTACCTTCCTGCTGCCACCACCTGGAGGAGCAGAGGGTTGGTTGCCCAAAGCAGAAAAATTTCCAATTCTAAATACTTGGAGCTGTTTAGATTCCCGTCCTTTTTCTTTCTTATCTGTGTGTGATCCCTTACTTCATAGTGTCTGTTGTAATGATTGAATCCAATTACAGTACATCATTGGCATTTGAATTTTAAAATTTGTGCATTTGACTATTTTCAAGCCACATAACATGTAGGGATTTGCAGTTTTGCTGAGGAATGAATTTTGGTTGTAAACTTTGCAATACTGATGTAGTGGAATGACACAAAAATAGAGAGGCATCCACCGCAGCCTCTGAATTTTGTCTTGGCTGTGTTCTCATCAGCATGCACACTAACTCTCCTAAAGTGATAAAAACTTAGCTTCTTTGTGTAAAATCAGCTATAAAAGAAAATCATCTGCTAGTGTTTGTGATAGTAGTAAAGAGAAAGTAAAAAAGTCTAAAAAAGTAGTCATTCTTGGGCACAAAGCAGAAGTTTTGGCTGTGCCAAATACACCATCAGTTTGATTAATTCAGCAAAAAGCATGAAAAATGTTTGTCCTAATAATCAACTATTTCCTTAATATATTTTACTCGCATTAAATTGTCAAAATTTATGAAATTATATTAGTATTTCAAGCATTTGAGAGAGGGTTGTTCTCATCTGGAAGGTAGAGCAAGACAGTGGAAAGGTCAGTGAACTTGTATTCTTAATGCCTGAGTTCAAGTTGTAGCTCTTCTATTAATTAGCTGTAGAACCTATATCTAAAATCTCTTGGTCATAAATTCTAGGAAGACCTTGCTTTATTGATTTATTGACTAGGTTACATGAAGTTCTAGGTTTGGGATAGATTGAGTGAGTGAGTGAAGTTGCTCAGTCGTGTCCGACTCTTTGCGACCCCATGGACTGTAGCCTACCAGGTTCCTCTGTCCATGGGATTTTCCAGGCAATAGTACTGGAGTGGATTGCCATTTCCTTCTCCAGGGGATCTTCCCGACCCAGGGATCGAACCCAGGTCTCCCTCATTGTAGATAGATGCTTTACCATCTGAGCCACCAGGGAATTTTTGGGATAGATTAGTAAATGGCAACCCACTCCAGTATTCTTGCCTGGAGAATCCCAGGGATGGCGGAGTCTGGTGGGCTGTCATCTATGAGGTCGCACAGAGTTGGACACGACTGAAGCAACTTAGCAGCAGAGCAGCAGCAGCAGCAGTGACTATTATAA
Source organism: Aepyceros melampus (assembly GCA_006408695.1). Lineage (NCBI taxonomy): Eukaryota > Metazoa > Chordata > Mammalia > Artiodactyla > Bovidae > Aepyceros > Aepyceros melampus. Next base: position 355,848 of record SJXQ01000812.1, on the reverse strand, counting down.
AGTTCTCTGCCCTCAAAGAGCTTTCATTTTTCATTGTAGAAGGGAAAGGAAGAGAGAGGGGAAACACAGTGGGAAGAAAATAAATAATCACATACCTTAGAATATGACAAATGACTTCCCTGGTGGCTCAGATGGTAAAGAATCTGCCTGCAGTGTGGGAGACCTGGGTTCCATCCCTGGGTTGGGAAGATCCCCTGGAAAAGCGAACAGCAACCCACTCCAGTATTCTGGCCAGGGAAATCCGATGGACAGAGGAGCCAGGAAGGTTATAGTCTGTGGGGTCACAAAGAGTTGGACACAACTGAGTAATTTTCACTTTAATGACAAATGACATAGAAAATATTTTAGAAATGGAAGAGGGTTAGTGGCAAGTAGCAGTGTGTGTGTGTCCAGTTGTGTCATTGCAGTAATAAGATGGTGAAGGTAAACCTCCATGATATGGTGGCATCTGAGCAATGCATGAAAAAAGAGTAATGGTGGTTACCAAGCATAACAGTGGTTTCAATCCTGTTAGACCTAATAAGCCATCATCTTCCTCTGTGCCAGTTAGGGGCACAGTTGGGGATTCTGAGCAGTAGATTGCTACAAGAGTATTTTATTTTTTTTAACATAAATTTATTTATTTTAATTGGAGGTTAATTACTTTACAATATTGTATTGGTTTTGCCATCCATCAACATGAATCTGCCACAGGTATACACGTGTTCCCCATCCTGAACCCCCCACCCTCCTCCCTCCCCATATCATCCCTCTGGGTCATCCCAGTGAACCAGCCCCAAGCATCCAGCATCATGCATCGACCCTGGACTGGTGATTCGTTTCATATATGATATTATACATGTTTTAATGCCATTCTCCCAAATCATCCCACCCTCTCCCTCTCCCACAGAGTCCAAAAGGCTATTCTATACATCTGTGTCTCTTTTGCTGTCTCGCATACAGGGTTATCGTTACAAGAATGACTAGCTGCCATGCCAAGGAGTGTTGTAAAGGACAAGGATGGAAGTGAGTGAACTGTTAAGAGGCTATAATAACAGCTAGATGAGAGATGATGACTTAGAGCAGGTGGTAGCCGAGAAGGTGGAGAAAAGCATTCAGATTCTGAATATATTTTGAAAGTACAGCAAATAAGATTTGTGGTTGGAATGGATATGAGCTGTGAGAAGTCAAAGAGGACTCCAGGGCTTTTCATCTGCTGAAAAGGAAGGTGGGGTTGCTATTAATTGAGAAAAGGCTGAGGGTAGAACAGGTTTTTGGAAGTAAGATCAGATCAGATTTTGGGCATGTTATGTTTCAGATGTTTATTTTATGTTCAAGGACTTACAAATCTGGAGCCTATGAATGTGGTCTGAGTTGGAGATACTCATTTGAAGGTCAGCAGGATATCACTGATACTTAGAGCCATAATACTGCTTTTTTCACCAAGGGAATCAGTGTTATGTAGTGAGAGAAAAGACTGAGCCCTGGGGCATTGCAACATTCAAGGATCTGAGAAAAAGAGGAAGAACCAACCAAGGAGATTAAGAAGGAGCAGCCAGTGAGATAGGAGAAAAAACAGAGAATGTGATGTCCAGCAAGCTAAGTGAAAAAGTGTTATGAAAAGGAGGGAGTAATCAACTGTGCCAAATGCTGCTGATAGGCAAGTGAAGGACTCAGCTGCTGGATTCAGCAACATGGTAGATGTTCACATTTAGAGCAAACAGTTAAGAGAAGTTTCATTGGAGGCAAAAATCTGACTAAATTGGTTTTAATAGAGAATGGCAAGAAATAAAAGCAGACACCTCTGTCGCTTCCTGGAGGTGTTTTTCCTTTAAAGAAAGGGAATAAATGAGCCAATAGCCAGTGAGTTAAGTGGAAAACAGAGAAGTGATTGTTTTATTATTTTTTAAAATGTTTTTTAAAGACAGGAATGACATCAGTATCTTATTTGCATTTGAATGTAAATGATTCAGCAGTGTGTCCTAGGGTGATATCTTTGAGTGGGCTGTAGAGGATGGGATTTAGTGACTAAGAAGGGTGTTGACTTTAGGTAGGATTATGGATAGTTGCAGGCAGAGAGACAGAGATATGATACCTGTACTGGTAGGTGGGTAAATACAGCAGATAGAAGTCTGTGGAAGTTCTCTTCTGATTGTTTTAATTTTCTCAGTGACAAATGATAATGAAAATAGGAAGGAGGTTTGAGTACTTGAGAAGAGTGAAAATGATTGCCTAGAAGAGTGGGAAGCTGAATGATGTTGGGAAACTAAGTTGTGATATACTTGTTGTTATGGGCTTCCCCTATGGCTTACAGGGTAAGTAATCCATCTGCAATGCAGGAGACACAGAAGATGCAGGTTTGATCCCTGGATCAGGAAGATGCCCCTGGAGGAAGAAATGGCAACCCTCTCTAGTATTCTCATCTGAAAAATCCCATGGACTGAGGAGCCTGGCAGACTCAAGTCCATGGTCTCAAAGAGTTGGACATAGCTGAACAACTAAGCACAATACTTCTTCTGATATCTGTAAGTAGTATTAAGAACATATTTGAGGAACCATTCATAAGCTTGAAGTGAGACCATTCAGCATAACTCTATATCTTTCTCCAGCCACTGTTAGTGGAGGGTGGAGGTTTGGGATTGGCAGAGAGTTGCATTTTAACCAAGATTCTAGGTGTCCAAGTAAGTATGATAAATCTGAAAACAGGCAAAAGAGTCAAGGGTATATATAAGGGAGCAGTTATAAAGTTTGGTCTTGAAATTTAAGCTTGGCAAGTAGGGGAATGATAAGCAGTAGTGGAACGGTGGTAGATCAGTGGATTGGAGGTCCCAGTGAATTGGAATGATGATTGGGAATGGGATAGTACAGGGAGTGATCTGGGAAGATTGGAGGTGGTGGTCAGAGGGTAGAATGCACGACTTTGACATTAGGAAGTTCAGTTCAGTTCAGTCGCTCAGTCCTGTCCGACTCTTTGTGAGCCATGAATCGCAGCATGCCAGGCTTCCCTGTCCATCATCATCTCCCGGAGTTCACTCAAACTCACATCCAACGAGTCCGTATGCCAGCCAGCCATCTCATCCTTGGTCATCCCCTTCTCCTCCTGCCCCCAATCCCTCCCAGCATCAGAGTCTTTTCCAATGAGTCAACTCTTCGCATGAGGTGGCCAAAGACCTGGAGCTTCAGCTTTAGCATCATTCCTTCCAAAGAAATTCCAGGGTTGATCTCCTTCAGAATTAACTGGTTGGATCTCCTTGCAGTCCAAGGGACTCTCAAGAGTCTTCTCCAACACCACAGCCAAAAAGCATCAATTCTTCAGTACTCAGCCTTTTTCACAGTCCAACTCTCACATCCATACATGACCATAGGAAAAATCATAGCCTTGACTAGACGGACCTTAGTCGGCAAAGTAACGCAGGCAGCTGCGAGCCGGCTCCCTAAGCACAGGCGGCTGCGAGCCGGCTCCCTAAGCGCAGCCAAGAGGACCTACCCCACGTCCGAGGTCACAGGCAGTGGCCTAGAGTGCCAGGCTCGACGGCGCAGGAATGGCCGAGAGCAGCTACCCTGTGTCCAAGGTCAGTGGCGTCGCAGGCAGCTGCGAGCCGGCTCCCTAAGCACAGGCGGCTGCGAGCCGGCTCCCTAAGCGCAGCCAAGAGGACCTACCCCACGTCCGAGGTCACAGGCAGTGGCCTAGAGTGCCAGGCTCGACGGCGCAGGAATGGCCGAGAGCAGCTACCCTGTGTCCAAGGTCAGTGGTGGTGGCCAAGAGGAGCTACCCCGCTTCCAAGGTCAGGGGTGGCGGCCGGGAGCAGACACCCCGAGTACGAGGTCAGGGGCGGTGGCCGAGAGGAGCTGCCCCGCATCCGAGGCCAGTGACGGCCTGGAGGAGACACCCCACGTCTGAGGTCAGGGGCGGCCAGGAGAAGTCACCTCGTGCCCAAGGCCAGGGGCGGTGACCTTGAGGAGCCACCCCGAGCCTGAGGCCAGGGGCAGCAGCTGGGAGAAGCCACCCACGCCCGAGGCCAGGGCCGGCGGCCAGGAGGAGCAAACCGAGGAGTGGTGGCTGCACAGGCACAGGAGGGCCTAGAGGAGCTATCCCACCTTGAAGGTCAGGAACGGTGGCGGTAAGGAGATACCCCTCGTCCAAGGAAAGGAGCAGCGGCTGTGCTTTGCTGGAGCAGCTGTGAAGAGATACGNCTCTTTACAGCATTGGATCTTGCCTCTATCACCAGTCACATCCACAACTGGGTATTGTTTTTGCTTTGGCTCCATATCTTCATTCTTTCTGAGGTTATTTCTCCACTGATCTCCAGGTCAGGAATGGTGGCGGTAAGGACATACCCCTCATCCAAGGTAAGGAGCAGTGGCTGTGCTTTGCTGGAGCAGCCATGAAGAGATACCCCACGCCCAAGGTAAGAGAAACCCAAGTAAGATGGTAGGTGTTGCAAGAGGGAATCAGAGGGCAGACACACTGAAAGCATACTCACAGAAAGCTAGTCAATCTAATCACACTAGGACCACACCGTTGTCTAACTCAATGAAACCAAGCCATGCCTGCGGGACAACCCAAGACAGGCAGGTCATGGTGGAGAGGTCTGACAGAATGTGGTCCACTGGAGAAGGGAATGGCAAGCCACTTCCGTATTCTTGCCTTGAGAACCCCATGAACAGTATGAAAAGGCAAAATGATAGGATACCAAAAGAGGAACTCCCCAGGTCATTAGGTGCCCAACATGCTACTGGAGATCAGTGGAGAAATAACTCCAGAAAGAATGAAGGGATGGAGCCAAAGCAAAAACAATACCCATTTTCATTAGAGAATGTGAACTATTGATATAAATGATAACATTGATAATCCTAAAGATATCATAAAATACACATTCTTCCCATAAATTGTTTACAGTTTTGTGGAGAATATTTTGCTCATTTAAAAACAGTGTCACAGTCTATAACAAATTTCAGAGAATAATCACAGAAAGACTAGGGAAAGTACGGTCTACATGGGCTGCAACTATCAGAGGAAAATCTCATGGACATGGTAGACTTGAGCTTGGCCTTGAAATAAAGAAGACCTATGGCTATACTGTGCCAGTGGGGTGTAGTGGAAAGAGGAGGGGTTTGGGGAACAGCTGGGCCTGGTTTGGATTCTGCTTGACTACTTTCCAGCTGTATGACCTCATGCTAGCTGCTGAACCTGTCTGCATCAAAGTTTTCTCCTGAGAAAGTTGTGCAGAGTTGCATAACAGGCTCTGTGTAAGTCGTACATGTAATTGGGTGGAAGGCTATGGGAGAGAGCCCGTTAGGCAACTGAAAGTGTGGCGTGAAGGGGTCGGGCACAGGAAGTGAGGCTGCTGATTGGCTAGTGCAGAAGGTCACCTGGAGAGAGAGCCAAATAAGGTTAGATTACCGGAGAAAACAGAGGATGTAGGTCACACGTTCTTGAGTTATTCTAGTTAACTAGAATTCAGTTAGCTGGAGCATGCCGTTCTCTTGTGTGAGGGAGTTTATTGTGTAAATGGGCATCTTTCATTGTGCTTCAGGTCTCAGCTTGGATATTGATCTTCTGAGTCCTGCCTGTGCTCCTATTACACTGCATTGCAATTGCTTTTCCCATGACTGTCTCCTGCTCTAGATGGGTGTGTTTCTTGAAGAGGACTCAGACTGTGCCTGTCTTATTCACTGTTGTATCTGAGCACTTAGCAGAGGACCTGGCTATTTATTAAGCACAAAGTAGGTACTTGATGAATATGGATGGATGAGAGGAAGAGAAAGAAAAGGGAGGGAGACAGAAAGAAGAGATAACTAATCAATAAGCTGGAAATGAAGAGAGTCTGGTAGATGAAAATGATGACTAAGCTGGTTGGTAAACAGGGAATGAGAATTGACCTCTCATGGAATCCTGACTTTGGATTTTGTTTTGAATGGACCGGGAATTTAACTTTGAAATGCCTGAGAGTCACTTTACAACTACAGGCAAGTGCATTTTCCTTAAAAGTCCTGCTCCTCTCTTTTCTATGGCTGTTTTCAATTGCTTCAGTGCAACTGCAAAAAGAAAGGATGCCAGCCATTCCAATAGTCATTTCTTTAAACAAGCAAGCAACCAGGGAGGACCTTTTTCAGAAATATCTGTTTTATGACACCCATCAATTATACCATTTTATTACTGATTCTAAAATGTATTTTTCATATTTAAATATCTCTGCAATCAGGATGCATTTTATACTCCATGGTGTATTATAGTTATAAATGGCTCTGGTTTTTATTTCTTGGTCATAAATTACGTAACTGTGCATCTTTTAATCAATATCTTAGATAAACTGAAGAAACTAAGATCTCAGCTAGCTGAGGCGTTTTCTGATGGTTGACCTGTAATTTAGTAACAGAGTTAGGAGGAGAACGCTGATCTTCCTCCTCCCAGTGGCTGATGGCTCTGTGCTCCTGATTATGCTTACTTCTCTCTCATCTCACATATCAATATTGCATATACATCATGGTAAAATTGCTTTGCATTCTCAGCTGCAAGAAGCCAACTCTGTTCCGGAATTGTAAACAATCAGTTAGGATACCTGAAGAATATAGTTATAATGATCAGTGCAAGATGCAGGCACATTCACCGTTGGTCCGAGTTCTGTGAAAGGTAAGCAGATGTTTGCCACCAAATTGATTCAGAGAGACGCAGTCCCACCCCTGTGAGTGGAGGGGATACTGCAGAGACACCATGGCAACCGCATTTCCATCATTGTTCTCCTGCCTCTTCTCAGCCCCGAGGGCCTGCATAATGAGACCTTGACTCGCCTGGACTGGATTCAATAGTAACGTATTTTATTGTTCAGTGACTGTTTGGATTTTAAAGCCAAAGTGCCCTGGATGGCCTTGCCTGACAATCTGGAAGCCTGAGGGAAGTCAGTCTCTTTATATTATGCATGATTTGAGAGTTCCACAGTCAAGTCATCCCTGCTCCAAATAATAAATGGACAGATAGATACGAGTCTCTGTCGGGAAGGGGAGATTTGGAACCCAGAGGTTTTGTTCATGCTGTTCACCATGAATAGCTTGCTGCAGAACACTCACTGAGATACATTTAGCAGTTTCCTACCCCCGTATGTTGTCTTGGTCTCACACAGGATAGTTTATTTCTCATTCTAGAATTTTCCACACTCAAAGAACATTGGCTCTTGTGTACCTAATGTTTTCTGTCTGTGCTACTTTGTGGAATTTATTATTTAAATATGTTGGATGAGGTAAAAAAAAAATTCTAGAATTTGCTTGGAATTTGTCATTAGGTTGCTGGGATATTTCCATTGGGCTCTTATACAACTGGCTCATAGGGACTTGAAAATATCACAGTAGTTGTTTCTATATGTTATACCATGAGAGCAGTTTATAAATCTTTTTCTCTGACTATATTTTCACCACTGGAATTCCCTAATTCTCTGGAGAATTTAGTAATTCTCCCAGGATTAGACTTTATGGTTCTATAAAAGTTATATTATCCATTAAGCAATCAACTGGTTTCAAAAGAAAAAAAAGATGAATTGGGGGTAGGATTTGGAGACATTTAAATAAATGATAAAATATTGATGCCTAAGTTAAAGATAAAACTTCTGATCATTCATTATTGCTTGCGCATGTTTACTGAATAGTTCAGTTCAGTTCAGTTCAGTTTCTCAGTCATGTCTGACTCTGCGACGCCATGGACTGCAGCACACCAGACTTCCCTGCCCATCACCAAATCCTGGGGCTTACTCAAACTCATTCTATTGAGTCGGTGATGGCATCCAACCATCTCATCCTCTGTCATCCCTTTCTCCTCCTGCCTTCAATCCTTCCCGGTGTCAGGGACTTTTCCAATGAGTCAGTTTTTCACATCAGGTGGCCAAAATATTGGAATTTCAGCTTCAACATCAGTCTTTCCAATGAATATTCAGGACTGATTTCCTTTAGGATTGACTGATTGGATTGCAGTCCAAGAGTCTCTCAAGAGTCTTCTCCAACACCACAGTTCAAAAACATCAGTTCTTCTGTGCTCAGCTTTCTTTCTAGTCCAACTCTCAAATCCATACTGGAAAAACCATAGCTTTGACTAGATGGACCTTTGTTGGCAAGGTAATGTCTCTGTGTTTTAATATGCTGTCTAGGTTGGTCATAGCTTTTCTTCCAAGGAGCAAGCATCATTATGGCTTGCACATGTTTACTGAATAGTTACTTCTCCTAAATAATTATAATAATGACTATTTGAACACTTCTGTGTGTAAGAGATAAGTGTTGGGACTTATTCTCTGAGTCAGAATTTAGAGAACCTGAGTAACTGAGTGTTTGGCTATAGAAATTATAGTAGATTCCCACTGACTTTTTTTTTTTCTGTCTAGGTTTAATCTTGTCCCATCTCACCCCCAGATCTTATCAAATTCTCTTCTCATTCAGTTCAGTTCAGTAGCTCAGTTGTGTCCAACTCTTTGCAACCCCATGAATCGCAGCATGCCAGGGCTCCCTGTCCATCACCAACTCCCGGAGTTCACCCAAACTTATGTGCATTGAGTCGATGATGCCATCCAACCATCTCACCCTCTGTCGTCCCCTACTCTTCCTGGCCCAGTCGCTCCCAGCATCAGGGTATTTCCCAATGAGTCAATCTTCGCATCAGGTGGCCAAAGTACTGGAATTTCAGCTTCAGCATCAGTCCTTCCAATGAACACCCAGGACTGATTTCCTTTAGGATGGACTGGTTGGATCTCCTTGCAGTCCAAGGAACCCATAAGAGTCTTCTCCAGCACCACAGTTCAAAAGCATCAATTCTTCGGTGCTCAAGTTTCTTCACAGTCCAACTCTCACATCCATACATGACCACTGGAAAAACCATAGCCTTGACTAGATGGACCTTTGTTGGCAAAGTAGTATCTCTGCTTTGAATATGCTATCTAGGTTGGTCATAACTTTTCTTTCAAGGAGTAAGCATCTTTTAATTTCATGGCTGCAAGCATCATCTGCAGTGATTTTGGAGCCCCCCAAAATAAAGTCTGACACTAATTCCACTGTTTCCCCATCTATTTGCCATGAAGAGATGGGACCAGATACCATGATCTTCGTTTTCTGAATGTTGAGCTTTAAGCCAACTTTTTTACTCTCTTCTTTCACTTTCATCAAGATGCTTTTTAGTAACTCTTCACTTTCTGCCATAAGGGTGGTGTCATCTGCATATCTGAGGTTATTGATATTTCTCCCAGCAATCTTGATTCCAGCTTGTGTTTCTTCCAGCCCAGCGTTTCTCATGATGTACTCTGCATAGAAGTTGAATAAGCAGGGTGACAATATACAGCCTTGATGTACTCCTTTTCCTATTTGGAACCAGTCTGTTGTTCCATGTCTAGTTCTAACTCTTGCTTCCTGACCTGCATATAGGTTTCTCAAGAGGCAGGTCAAGTGGTCTGGTATTCCCGTCTCTTTCAGAATTTTCCACAGTTCATTGTGATCCACACAGTCCAAGGCTTTGGCATAGTCAATAAAGCAGAAATAGATTTTTCTGGAACTCTCTTGCTTTTTTGACGATTCAGCGGATGTTGGCAACTTGGTCTCTGGTTCCTCTGCCTTTTCTAAAACCAGCTTGAACATTAGGAGTTCACAGTTCACATACTGCTGAAGCCTTGCTTGGAGAATTTTGAGCATTACTTTACTAGCATGTGAGATGAGTGCAATTGTGCGGTAGTTTGAGCATTCTTTGGCATTGCTTTTCTTTGGGATTGGGATGAAATCTGACCTTTTCCAGTCCTGTGGCCACTGCTGAGTTTTCCAAATTTGCTGGCATGTTGAGTGCAGCACTTTCACAGCATCACCTTTCAGGATTTGAAATAGCTCAACTGGAATTCCATCACCTCCACTAGCTTTGTTCGTAGTGATGCTTCCTAAGGCCCACTTGACTTCACATTCCAAGATGTCTGGCTCTAGGTGAGTAATCACAGCATCGTGATTATCTTGGTTGTGAAGATCTTTTTTGTATAGTTCTTCTGTATATTCTTGCCACCTCTTCTTAATATCTTCTGCTTCTGTTAGGTCCATACCATTTATGTCCTTTACCGAGCCCATCTTTGCATGAAGGTAAAGTGTCTGCCTGCAATGTGGGAGACCCAGGTTCAGCCCCTGGTTTGGGAAGATCCCCTGGAGAAGGAAATGGCAACCCACTCCATTCTTCTTGCCTGGAGAATCCCATGGACGGAGGATCCCACGGGGTCACAAGGAGTCAACATGACTGAGCGACTTCACTTTCACTTTCGCATATGAAAACACCTTGCCTGATGCAATTAAGTAAAAATAGCAATAAGTGAAACTGAAAACTCTTCTCAGAATGGACAAAATCAAAATTTGACATGATTGTCTTTTTATAGCCACAGTCCTGAGATTGGTATAAGACTCAGGTTAGGTCTATTAGAGTCCTTCGCTAGGAAATTTGGAATTTAAAAATTCAGTCTTTTTGGTGTGACTGCACTTGCAACATGTAAGCTAGGTGTCTTCTGGCCACCTTATTTTTCCCTTGTAGTTATCTGAAGGAAAGAAACTGAGCTGGAGATGAATAAAGGATGTGTACAAAGTGGAGCAGAGAGGACAGGTAGAAGGCCTTTCTGAAGGTGTCAGAGGCCTTGTCTGAAGCATAGCTTACTGTTTATCCTTGTAGTCTCGTGGTGATTTCCATCTTGTTTTTTCTTATTTAATTATGAGTGAGTTTCTTTTATCAGTAACCAGATAAACAGTAACCAGTAAACATCTATCATAAATATAGACATTTAGTATGAATTGATATCATTTAAGACTGTCTGATGGAGAAGGCGATGGCACCCCACTCCAGTACTCTTGCCTGGAAAATCCCATGGGTGGGGGAGCCTGGTGGGCTGCAGTCCATGGGGCCGTGAAGAATTGGACACGACTGAGCGACTTCCCTTTCACTTTTCACTTTCATGCATTGGAGAAGGAAATGGCAACCCACTCCAGTGTTCTTGACTGGAGAATCCCAGGGACGGGGGAGCCTGGTGGGCTGCCATATATGGGGTCGCACAGAGTCAGACATGACTGAAGCGACTTAGCAGCAGCAAGACTGTCTGATAGAATAACCAGGGTCCAAACTCAGTTTTGAAGTTTTCTCTAATTAGTTTAGAAAAGCTTTGAGAAGTGGACTGCTTCATTAAACGAAGAAAAAGGACAGCTGATTTTACCTTCTGTATATGTCCTACTTTTACTATATTGGATTCTCCACTTAAAAACTTACATTGAGCCCTCATGGCCTAACACCATAGAATGGAACAGTAAAACTTAAGATCCTTTGTGCTCATACATCCCCTGGCCTTGAAGATTGTGTGGTCTACTTGAGAGAGAAAATGCATAGAGAAATTCTTCAGTATACTACCAAATCATCAACTGTATAAATACAAATTAAACTGAGCAAACGAATTGCATAAATGCTGAGGGGTGTCAAAGTAATGAGCAGGCTCAAGGGAATGATCACTAAGGTCTGTTTCAGCTACAGAATGCCATGAGGTTACGTACAACTGATAATTAGATAAGGCAGCACTTAGCAGTGACCCTCAGCCTTGGGGAGCTTGAGGAAATCAGGCCAAAGACAAGCCAAGAATTGTACAAAACTTAAGTACTGGGAGCACATGCTCTTTTGGCTGCAGTAGACAAGGGGACTCTGGAGGAGGATTTGGAATTTCCCTGATACAGAGGAAGGCAAGAGAGGAAAGACAGCCTGTCCTCTTTAGGAGGCTTCAACTACGCAAGAGGAGGCAATTATATCATACCATCTCTATGATGTTATGACTGTTTCCCAAGTTTGCTAAGATTAGATTCTTTCGATCTGAGTTTCAAGTCAGCATATTGTGGATGTTTTATTTATCTTATTTCCTGTCATCATTTGGAATATTCCTTCTGAAGATCCTTTTGTTAATCAAATATCATATAGAGAGAGTCCTTGACATGATTGTGTATTAAGAGATTTTGATGTGAGCTATATCAGCATAAGGGCTTCCCAGGTGGCTTAGTGGTGAAGAATCTGCCTGCAAATGCAATAGACACAGGAGACATGGGTTTGATCCGTGGGTCAGAAAGATCCTCTGGAGGAAGAAATGGCAACCCACTCCAGTATTCTTGCCTGAAAATTCCATGGACAGAGGAGCCTGGCAGGCTACAGTCCATGGAGTTGCAGAGTTGAATGCAGGGGATCTTCCTGACCCAGGGGTCAAACCCATGTCCCCTCCTTTTCCACTGAGATTGGTAGATTCTTTACCACTGAGCCGTGTGGGAAGCCCATGGGCATTATCAGACTCACTGATCTAGAGGTGCTTATTTATCATTTTTGTTCCCTGAACTGTCAGCTCCTTGACCACAAGGAATATAGCCATCAAAAGAAAAATCTTATTCTTCCCTGTTTTTAGCACAATGGTTGTTGTTGTTTAGTTGCTAAGTCTTGTCTGACTCTTTGCGATCCCATGGACTATAGCCTGCCAGGCTCCTCTGTCCATGAGATTCCCAGGCAAGAATACTGAAGTGGGTTGCCGTTTCCTTCTCTAGGGGATCTTCCCAACCCAGGGATTGAAGCTTGTCTCCTTTTTCTCCTATCTTGGCAGAAGGATTCTTTACCAGTGAGCCACCAGGGAAGCCCTTTTAGCACAATAGCTGAGCACTCATTAGCACTCTCGATAGCTGAGTAGTGGACTCTGAAGCCAGAAATTTGGTTTTAAGCATTGACCTATGAACTTGGGTACAGACCGTTGAGCCAGGTAAATGTCATTGTTATTAAATGAGGTAATAATAGTATGTCCCTTATGTGGTTCCTAGGTGTAAAAATGATAAAGTAAAGCACTTAGCACAGTGCCTGGCACACAGTAAGCTCTCAATAAATGGTTGCTATTTATTTTATGTAGTAATAAATAATAAATAAACATGAATACATGAGTGATTTCAGAGCATCCTATGAGATATGTCTTATAATAAATATTTTGACTCAGAAGATATTAATCAGAAACATTTTTAAAACAGCACTATAATTAAAGGCTATAAGATTGGTGTCATCCTCTACCCCACAGAAGATTTCATATTTTCACCGGTGTTCTTAGAAAGGATGGGAAGAGGGCTCCACATCATGAATTCACTTAGATTTGTGTGTAGCTGGGAACGCGGACATGCCTAAGGCCGTATGGCTTGCAATTGGAGTTGGATCTTACTGCTGCTGGAAGCACCCCTGAAGTCCAGAGATATCCCCAGCTCTCCTCTGGATATAATGACAAACACATCTACAGATGCGAGATGATACTGGTGGAAGGAGGCTGAGCTGTCAGGCAAATAATTTCTTGAAAATAAAGTCTTTTGTCATTTAAACTCTCATTCATTTGGAGGGTGGAGGAGGGAGAATTGCCCTTTGTGCTAAAGCTGCGATGTCAAGGCAGTGTGTCAGCCAGTCTGTGGATCTGATCACTAAACTTCCTTAGCTCTTGCAACGTAAAGTGAGGACCTCCTTTGATATTGGAACTCTTCTCTTTTTTCGAGCTTCATTTGCAGCAGCAATGGAACTAAGAATAAATTCCATCTCTGAGGCCGAGAAAAGATAATTTAATAAAAGGGAAACTCAGAACAGTCGTGTAGCTGCAGCTAGTCAAACTTACCATAATAATGGGAGGGGGCGGGGAGGGGAGTGAAAAGGAAAACAAGAAAACCAGAAGCAGTTTGGTTAACCTGTTAGTTTGTTAGGGCTGCCTTAACAAAGTAACACAAAGCAAATGGCTTAAAGCAACAGAAACATTGTTTTACAGATATGGAAGCTAGAAGCCTGAAATCAAGGTGTCTGAGGGCAAGGAGAAATAAGGGGGCTCGTATGCTTCCCTGATAGCTAAGTTGGTAAAGAATCCACCTGCAATGCAGGAGACCCCAGTTTAATTCTTGGGCTGGGAAGATCCGCTGGAGAAGGGACAGGCTACTCAACTCAAGTATTCTTGGGCCTCCCTTGTGGCTCAGCTGGTAAAGAATCTGCCTGCAATGCAGGAGACCTGGGTTCGATCTCTGGGTTGGGAAGATCCCCTGGAGAAGGGAAAGGCTACTCACTCCAGTATTCTGGCCCGGAGAATTCCATGGACTGTATAGTACTTGGAGTCACAAAAGGTCAGACACAACTGAGCGACTTTCACTTTCACGCTCAAAAGACCCAAATTTCCTGAGGGTTTCAGGAAAGCATTTTTAAAGTCAAGATGAGGGAAAGAGTGTGTGATCAGCCCACACACCATTCTTGGATTGGTTGATGGTGAAATAACAGGATGATGTCACAGGTGTTAACATTATCAATTGTTAGGCCCCAGTAGGTCTGGGGGCTAATTGCTCATGATCATTAAATAGTTAACTCCTATTTGGTGGGAGTTTTAGCATCTGTAAAATAATTCAAGAGATGTATATCAGATCCTGTTATCTAGGTACTTCAGGAAGGAATAAAGGATTCTGTGACTGCCATATGGCTGATTTACTGTTTAAATTCTTCCCAGTTCTCCTGGCCCAACTGCTATTTTTGTTACTACATTTTCACATCCTTTCACTCATTAATTCTTAAGCTAGATGTTTTGTGACTCAGGGGAGGCCTGGGAGACTACAGTTTTTCTACAAAGAATAAGCAGGCAGAGGATGTGGGGGGAGGGGTCTGTTCCAGGAAGGTCCCAAAAGGTACTGCTTGGTTATATTATCTGTGTCCAAATTTCCCTTTTTGTTAGGATATCAATCATACTGGATCAGGATCCACCCTCAAGTCCTCATATTAAATTGGTTGCCTCTATAAAGATGCTTTTTCTAAATAAAGTCACACTCTACTGTACTAGGGGTTAGAACTTTAACATATCTTTTGGGGGGACATAATTCAGTCCATAACAGTTAATAAAAGAAAGCTTAAGTCATCACATATTTTGAAAGGGTCAGGCTTACTGCATTAAGTACACTTTGTTTAAGCTCAGGAATTTTTTTAAGTGTTGGAGAATGACCAGCTATAAAAGAGGTCAGCCTGAACTCTGGAATACTAGGATGTGAAGGAAGGAAAGAACCTCAGCAGAGAAACCCAAGTGTTTGTCTTAACAGCAGGGAGGACAGGAAGGATATTGCTAACACTTTCTTCAGGGCCTTGGTGCCAGCACAAAGGGACCATCTGGGTGCTTCACAGCTGCTCTGACCACACAGACTGCCTTCCAGAACCAGGATGTTGGGAGCTGCTGGGCTTCTCTGCGGGAGCAGCTGAGCCCTGCTGGACTCTGCCCCACGACCTCCCACACTTCACAGTTCAGTCTTTTCCTGCGGCTGTGCAGGATAGTGGATGCTGAGGGTCCTCTGTCCCTGTTGGAGGATCATCCTGTATGCAGATATACCACTCCCATAGGATGGTTATGAGAGTTCATGAGCTAGGGCCTGTAAAGCCATTAGTACAGTCTCTCCCAAATAGAAATGCTCAACCACAATTTAAGGTGAATTTTTATGTGGAATCAACTATGAGAATAATCAAGCTAGATTGAATTTTAAAAATCAAAGTTTTTTTTTTTTAAAGTCAACACTTAGGAGAAATGATCAAAACAATGGTGTTTAAGAATGGCTGTTTAGGGTAGGCTAAGAGGTCTTCTGTCCCAAGTAAGTTCTGATTTTTTGAAAACTAGAGATAATTGCATTAACTATGACTCATTCCCTGTGTTGCAAATATGAAGACTTGCACAATAAATGTAGGGAGGTGACTTAAGGAAACGGTATTGATTGATATTGAATTTTCAAACTGAAAGTGACCATCACTAATTTCATTAAGTACAGTAAATTTAATGAGGAGGAAAATAGTATTTCCCATTTTACAGAGAAGTGTGGACAATGGAAGTTTCTCAGCAACAGAAATTACAATCAGAATGATTTATTCTTAGCCATTATATTAAAGCGTTTGTCATACTACGGTGTCTGTATTTAGGTTTGTTAAGGTTTTTTTAAGAGTTTTTGTTTTGTTTTGTTTTTAGAAAGAATGTGTTGAATCTTTAGAATTATTTAGAGATTGAAAATAATTTTGTAATACTTAAACTAATATTATATATATTTAATTTATTTAAAATGCTGTCTTACTTCCATATACATTGATTATTAAAAACTGTCAGTAAGATACAGGAAATGAGAAATGAAGACAGAAAGATCAGAACAAGAAAGATAAATATAGGGAGTGGGCTCAGGGAAATTCTCTTATTTTAAGCTTCCTGGATAAATGCTCTACAATTTCCTGGCCTCAGGGAATGAATGTGCTTTTATCTCTGCAGTTCCATGTTTTCTGTAATATGACTTATCATTTGTCCAGTAGATTATAAAGCATTGCTTCCCTGGTCTACAGCACTGAGGCTCTTGTCTTCCTCCCACCCTTGGCATTCTGCCTAAAGATCACTGCATACAGTGACTCTGATATGGAGGCTAACTCCATGTTGATAGTTGCCTGGTATTTTATCAGAGGATGGAAACTTTTCGGTAACTTTTTCTCCTGCACTTCAAAGGACCAAGTTGAGATAAAAAATTTAACTTCTGAGACTGTAACTGAAGAAAGAGTTCTTTTCTCTCTCTAGCTGATTTCAATGCTTCTTGCTTATCAACCAGTGTGTACTTGGCAGTGTCAAGGCAGAGGTTTGGATTACGCACCAAAGGCTTCTGGAAGGCAGTGTAAATGTGGGGCTTCTTGGTAGTCTTAAGTCTTTAAAGCCAGTTGTAAATTCCTTTTTCTTTGCCCCTTCTAGAATTCTTGTCTGACCTTACTTTCAATTCTTGCACCTGTTACACTTTAAATTCCAGTCAAATGGCAGACCATGATTCTTCTGCCACGCCTTGTCTTGCAGTGTTGACCATTGCTGTGGGCTCCTCAAGTCTAAGGCTTTGCCATGTCAGCTTTGCATTTAAGGTGTACACTTGTGGCCTTCCCTGGTGGCTCAGAGGTTAAAGCGTCTGCCTGAAATGTGGGAGACCCAGGTTCGATCCCTGGGTTGGGAAGATCCCCTGGAGAAGGAAATGGCAACCCACTCCAGCATTCTTGCCTGGAGAATCCCATGGGGAGAGGAGCCTGGTAGACTACAGTCCATGGGGTCACAAAGAGTCGGACACGACCGAGCGACTTCACTTTCTTTTCTTTCCTGCCGCTTGGAGGGCAGCCTACAACCAATGTCTCAGTGAGAGGAATGACTGAAGTTGATGAACCAGTTATACTATTTTATTTTTGCCTCTTGTTGACTCTATTTATATTTTTCCTGAGACAGTCCTTCCCCTTAAGTGAAAACTTAAGCAGTCCCTTGATTTTTCTGGTCACTCTTGGTGACCAGACATAAAACACAACACTCAGATAAGTAAGTAGAATAATTACCAAATAATTATCAAAACTCCCAACTTGATTTTAAGTGGAGGTGACTCTTCTTTCTCCAATTTGGATTTGTGTAGGTTGCAGGTGGAAAGTCTGTGACTGAGGAATGGAAGTGTGTTCAGCTATTTTTCAAAACACTTCTATTCTTCCTGCCCCATACTCCTATGGAGGCTGGGTCATGCGGGAGGTGAGAAGGAAGAGGGAGCATTGTTTACCAGTGTGCACTTCTGTGTGGGGTGCCCAAGTGCCATCAGCTTGGCAGGTGTTTATAGTGGACTCTGATTCTTATGGATCCCTGAAGGTTCTTCCAACCCCCTCCCCCACCAGCCACTGAATATCTCTTGCCTGTGGCTCTGGGGAAGGGTCAGTGTAACCCTTCTCAGGCTGGACTCTAGCTCCTTTGTCAGGCAGTTAGTGGAGCTCCAGAATTTTTCTGTTAGACTCTTCCCTTACATTCTTTCATACCATTCTTCCTTTTGTTTATATATTATATAAATGGAATTAGAAAAAAAAGTGTTCAGCATAAACTATATCAGAGCTTGGGCACTAGCCAGAAGTTTCTCAGTATATTTATTTGTCTTGAGTTCTCATAGGAACAGATGGTGTCATTGCCCTAAAGACTCTAGACTCAAGTATGTGGAGAGTACACACTGTGTCACCAGTGACTCTTACGGTGCTTTTGATTCAGCTGCAAGTTAGTGTTGATTAAAGCACAGCCCACTCATTGAATTGTGCCATTTAAGGCAGTTGAAAACTTTAACCACAAAAAACAAGCAAACAAAAACCAACATGAGCCAGTGTCCACGAGAACATAGTCTTTAGTAACTCTTTAACTCTTAGTGATTGGGTTCCCAGGTGGCTCAGTGGTAAAGAATCTGCCTGCCACTGCAAGAGCTGCAGGTTTGATTCCTGGATCAGGAAGATCCCCTGGAGCAGGAAAAGGCAACCTACTCCAGCATTCTTGCCTGGAAAATTACACGGACAGAGGAGCCTGGCAAGCTATGGTCCGTGGGGTTGCAAAGAGTTGGACACAACTGAGTGACTGAACACAACTCTTAGTGATAATCAGCCTGTGATGAGGTATCCCCAATTCCATTTGATAGACAATGAAATCAGGTTCAGAGAAGCTAATGACTTGGGTGAGGTCATTGAGCAGTATTGTGGGACAGAACCAGAATTCATGGATTTTTTTGACTTAAAATTCCATAGCATTTATACTATGCTGCCCAATGTCTTGAAATATACTGAAATAATAGAAACTTCTAAGATGCAAGTCTGATCAATAACTCCGAACATTCCAGTAAAGATACAGAGGAAGGGAGGCTAAGAAAATGCCTTTGGATGGGAGGCTTATGTGGTTGTGGCCGTGTGAAGGCCACCAGTTCATTCCTCTTGGCTGAGTAGGTAAAGGAGGACCATTCTTTGGTTAAAGAGCTGAGACCCTACTCAAACCTCCAGTGAGGCTCTCATTAACTTTTTGCAAATGAAAGTAGAGAACATGGTATGAAATGGCATTGTCATTGGGAAGCTTTCAAAAAGAAATGACTGTAGTGTGTTGGGTGTAGAAGGAAATAGATGTAGCAAGTAAGAACTTCCTTTAGGGAATTTTCAAAATAAAATAGGAAAAAACATGCAAAGAGAGATTGGTCCCTATTTTTTTTTTAAGATTTTTATAAGACTTAAGTATGTTTATAAGCCGGGAAGGAAGGCACCCAAAATGTTTTCTGGTCATGCTGTGTGGCTTGTGGGATCTTAATTCCCTGACTAGAAATTGAACCTGGGCCCAGTGAATATGCCTACTCTTAACCAGTGAACTCCCACCTAAAATGTGTTTAGCCAGGAAGGAAGGTCATGACATAAACTTGGCATAGCCTCCATTGGATACAGACAATAGGGCTGGCCACAAAAATATGAGAAAAAGCTTTTAATTGAGTCAAGGGTAGAAAGGCGAGCAAGTGAGAAAAATAGGGTGAGATGAAGAAGTTGACAAATTTTAAAGTTCTCTATATAATTGAGGTGACCACAAAATTTATAATCCATACCAGGTCACTTTGAGAGTAAAAGGGGTGCCTAACATCTGGAAGAGATGTTGGGGTGACAAGCATATGCCAAGGCTAAAGAAAATGTATGGTCACCCTCTGAGGGCTTCAGTCTTACAAAATTAAGACATCTCCCGTCTTCTCTTCCTCAAATGCCCCTTACTCTATGGCTGCTGCTGCTGCTGCTAAGTCACATCAGTCGTGTCCGACTCTGTGCGACCCCATAGACGGCGGCCCACCAGGTTCCTGTCCCTGGGATTCTCCAGGCAAGAACACTGGAGTGGGTTGCCATTTCCTTCTCCAATGCAGGAAAGTGAAAAGTGAAAGTGAAGTCGCTCAGTCGTGTCCGACTCTAAGCGACCCCATGGACCGCAGCCTACCAGGCTCCTCCGTCCATGGGATTTCCCAGGCAAGAGTACTGGATGGGGTGCCATTGCCTACTCTATGGCATTTACCTCATATTTGTTTGGTATTTATTGTTCTATTTATTCTTTAAAATTTTTTTCAAAAACTTTATATACTGTATATATTCATATATATTCAGAGCACCCAACAAAAACTTTTTTTGATAACATAGCCTACTGGACCTTTTGAACATGGATCGTCAATAAAAATAAATTTATTTGTTTATAAATTGTATATACATACTATTGAATCGATGTATCATGTCCGTTTACTCCAAAAAAGAAAAGTTTAAAAGTGAGATAATGATGTATTAACATACAGTATTTTTAAACTGTATATTCATCAATGACAAAATCATTTTATTTCACATGAAAATATGTAACATACATTAAGGCAATGTTTACAGTGTTAGATATCAATACCTCAGATAGGCTTGATAATTTTTTTGGCCTGACTTTGAGTCAGAACCCATTGTGTCATCATGATATAAGTGGCTTACCTGGGCCCCATAAACAGCAGCACATTATAATTCAGTAAAAGCCAATGGCTGAGTGTACATGGACACACCAGCTGTCATCTTCAGTCCCTCTTCCTTGAATATTTTGTGAACTGTGTGTGGTGGGTCACTACTGGATCTGGACTAGCATGGCCCTCCTGACAAGCATAAGTCCAAAAGAAATAGGAATTTTAATGTCTTTCCTAGCAAGCTGTCTTGCTCACATTTTGGGGTGCAGGTCTGGACTTTGATGTCGTATTGATATTGATTCAAATTTTTACTCTTAGCACTTAAAAGTTATGTGATCTTGGACAAGTTACTTTATCCCCTGCAACCCAGCTGGTTATTTGCTGTAAAATGTTAATAATAACACTTGATTCAGTTTTGCGTGTTTTTGTTTATGGGACAGTCAACTAAAACAATGGCCATGAATGAAATCCAGCCAGGAGCCTAATACAAGACGGTTGCTCATTGACTCCCGGGCTGCCTCTCTCCCTCTCTGCTTCTCTTCTCCCATCTTGTTTTCTGGCCCCAAATGATCACACACTCCCATGCTTTCCTATGTTTGAAAAATGAAAGAAAACAAGAAATTTGGTATATCTGATGAGCTATTTTGAGTCCTTAAACGGATTCTCCTAGAATGGCAGTTAGCAGACCTCTGTTCTGTGTTAGAAAATGAGCAAGGGAACCTCTCAGATTCACACATATTCCTACCAGGACTCATCATCTAGGAAAAACCCTTGAGGTCACATTCATAGCAAAAGCTAAAATCTCACTGGTTTTGCTGGCCTTCCTCATCTGTTGACAGAAGATTTTTAGCTCCCTGCCTGCCCACCCGCTAGTATTTCCAGGGCTCTCTATGGGGCACCTTAAATGGGCTCCCAGCAGTTTCACCCTGGCCACACCCAGTACCACTGGGCGGTTTTGTCCTCCAGTTGCTGTTCTGTGTATGGTGCCTCCCTGAAACAGCTCTGCATGTCCTCTGCTGGCCTTGGGTCCCCTTTCTCCACACGCCTTCACTGGCCATTCCAGTCCCTCCCTGTGTGCTCTGCTCTGCGCACTTAGCAGGTGGGCTGATTCACCAAGAACACAGGAGGCTCCATCACACCAAATCTGCCAGTTTAGCGTCAGAAGAATGTGGAGAGGTAGGAGGTGAGGAAGGTGATGTATTTTTCACCCCTTTGCCTAATGTTCTGGTAGGGTAGGATCACAATAGATGCATTATACAAATTAGTATAAATAATTAATTAGCACTTATAGCTCCATCTTGCTTTCTTGGACATATACATGTATCCAGAAGGCTAGAGCAGGGACAGGTCTGAAATGTGTTTGCCAGGATGTACCCAGGATACTGCCTCCATTTTGATAACTAAGCATTTGTAACAGGACCAGCTCATCTTCACCCTTTCCCTTAGCATAAGCTTCCTACAAGTAGATTTTTCAGCCTCCATCCAGAAAACCGTTGGGCCATCAAATTATATCACTATATCCATTTGTGCCTAAACCCTACAAGGGAGTGTGGCTTGAGTTCTGGTTCTAAGGGATTCTTGACATCAAGGTGAGAAATTTGGTGAGTACTGTCTTTCTAGTTCTCCAGAAAGAAACAGTATCAGCTTCATTCTCATTTTCCCCTTCAGTCTTGTAATTATAACCATCCTCAGCCTAATGTCTACCATTTTAGTGCTTCTGACAAGCTGGATGCTGTGTGAAGGTCGCTCA
This sequence comes from Aepyceros melampus, assembly GCA_006408695.1. Taxonomy (NCBI): domain Eukaryota; kingdom Metazoa; phylum Chordata; class Mammalia; order Artiodactyla; family Bovidae; genus Aepyceros; species Aepyceros melampus. The sequence continues at coordinate 333,842 of SJXQ01000812.1, read as the reverse complement.
GTCATACCCGACTCTTTGTGACCCCATTCTGTACAGTCATGGAACTCTGCAGGTCAGAATACTGCAGTGGGCAGCCTTTCCCTTCTTCAGGGGATCTTCCCAACCTAGGGATTGAACCCAGGTCTCCCGCATTGCAGGCAGATTCTTGATCAGCTGAGCCACAAGGGAAGCCCTCACAGCACTGCTGTACGCACCACTATTTAACTAGTGGAGCATGATTTGAGTCCTTACATAAGACTTGCTCTGGCAGACCTGAAACACCGCAGGGGAGCAGAGACCAAGTCCAGGATGAGTTTCTACTATGTCAGGTTCACCCTGTAGCCTCAGCCTTTATTAAAACCTGCTATACAAGTGAGAGGAGATATGTACTGAGGAACTAGAGGCATAGACAATGGTTCCACATGAGGTATAGGTTGGAGAAACTATAGCATAGCTTGTATAGATTTGAGACACCAAAAGCATTTAGGAGGGGAGACTGAAAATATCCTTTTGGCTCCAAATGATGAAGCCTTTAGTTTCACTATTACTTTCACAGATTTGTTCTACATAATTCATTTAAAGGGCAAAAGTAACTTATTTTTGCTGCATTATGCATTTTAATGAAATTCCCTGGAAGCATCAGCATCTCCTTATCTTTCCCTCCCTTGGAAAAAGCAACATATAATGAATACTCTGACACTGAAATGAGTAATTAATATATGGCTTATTTAGTCACGTATGACTCAGCATTTTGATGATGTCTTGTGAGGCTAGGATTATAACTGGCAGAATTTCTGCCTTAAGGTTGATAATTCTGAATTCTAGAAAGGACAAATGCATTAAATAGTACTGTGAATTTGTCTTATAAAGCATGCAGCCTTCCAAGGGACAGTATAACCTATAGAAGGGACAAATTGATAAAAACTAGTTAAATATATACTAGCTCTGAAATATGTAGATCATTATAAATTTGACAACTCTTAAATTATTCAAAACAATAACTTAAATTATTAAAATTAAGAATTCTCTTCTGTGATATGTTATCTATAAGATTAGTAGATTCTTCAACATTCATACCCACCATTTCTCATTGACCTCTTTATAATTCAAAATGCTGGTTGACTTTTTCCAGTTACTTGATTTGTTAGGATTTGTGCAATGCAGAAGAGATGGTTTGATCCCTGGGTTGGGAAGATCTCCCAGAGAAGGAAATGGCAACCTACTCTAGTATTCTTGCCTGGGAAATCCCATAGACAGAGGAGCCTTGGGGGCTACAGTCCATGGGGTTGCAAAGAGTCAGACATGAATTAAGTGATTAAATAGCAACAGTGCAGTTCTTAGAGAAAGCTGTCTCAGCCACACCTAGTTTGGAATCCATGTCTCTTTCGTGGACATAGCTTGTTCTCATCCTCAGAAACACGTTTAATTTTTGAACCATTGTATGGTTCTTCAGTCTGACTTATCTTCTTAGTTCTCCATCAAATTATTTACCTCTCTGTTTAGAAACTCTGCTTCAGCTTCCACAAAGTTCTTCCTGATCAATCCTATGTGACCCTAATGTCTGCTCAGAAGGATTTATCAAGTGCATTCTTTGGAACGTAACTCTTCTAGAATGCTCTGGTTAAGAAACGTTTTCATAAATAAGGAGCTGAGGGAAATGTCAGTTATACCCCTCTGGGAGACTCTACATGTAACTTTCTGCTGTAAGAAGTGTATCTTAATTAACTTATCTGATCACATTTACATCCTTAGGAGTTGTGATTCTATGGACTGGGCTCTGGGATATAGCAGTGATAAATTGGTGTTAGGGTTAAGTTTGCTGATATCAGTTTCAGAGTACTGAGTCATTTCTTTCCAACTTGGTATAAAGCCCTTCAGTTTTGCTGTCCTGTCTCCCTGAGCACCCACATGTCACTGCTCCAAGTGGGCTATTAATTCACATTGACTGAATGAAAAGTAGAAAAGTCTTGTGATAGATCTGAAAATTGCCATTCCTATTTGGATCTGAAAAGACTCCTCCTCTCTTTATTAATAGGCTCTACTGACTCCATCTTAGGCTGACCCCTCCTGTTCCTTCTTTAATTCTCTAGTCTCCACCTTAGTTACAAATGCTGCTGAACACACTCAGCTTCAAAGCCTTGTCACCGGCCTTTCCTTTTAGCTCCTCTTGCTACATTCTGGCCTTTTCCGGTTGTACAAGTCACAGCTGGTAGTGATGGGGACCAGATGATGCCCTTGCGGCACATGAAAAGTTTTTACCAGGATGTGGTTTGATGGTTTTGCTTGGGTATTTTGTTGTTGTTATTTTTTCCTTTGGAATGTGAGTTGTGGCCAAGAATTATTTCCCTGATTACATTTTTGCTATCCCTCTGCATTTGGAGAGTTGGAAAAGATACAGAGAAATGTAAGGAACACGCCTGTGAACTCCTCAAGCTGATAGACTCATGTAGGGTGACTTTTAGCTGTGACCTTTTGTCTGTTCAATAAATGTGCTTTTATTATGTCCAGAGTATCATGCTGACATTTTGGTCTTACCATTTTTACCAAGGCATCATTATTCTAGATCATTAAAATCATGAATGTGTATATACATAATTCATTTAAAATTGCAGGAGGAATGCCCACCCTCACACTGGTGTTCACCTGATAATGTGGTGGAGTTTACATGAATTTATGGTCACTGACTGCAGTGCGCTGTGCACCACATACAGGCTGTTCCTGTTTAAAATGTTTATTGTGTTTTTCTCATCGTAGAATTGTTGCACATTCATTGTAGAGAATTTGAACAATATAGAGAGGACAAGGAAGAAACTAAAAATCATCCACGACCTCAGCATCATATCCATCTCACTCTTTACTTCAAGGCTGTGAAACAGCAATGGGATATGTAAAACTGACACTCCAGTAGTTAATTTCATAAACTAGACATCATAATAGACAGTCTGTTAGTATTATTTGCCAGACTCAGAACCCAATAATGGTTTCATACTCAGTGGTTCTAAACCTTGCAGCTACTAGTCCTGAGACTGAGATGTCTTTTTGTTTCTCTCTTTAGGTTATCTTCTGTCCACAGACTTAGAACTGTGCATCTCTCCCGAATGTATATCTCAGTCTTGGCCACTCCCTGGAATCTAACTCATGGACCAAACTGCCATCTTAACATCTCCATTTAAGTAAGTCTAACAGGCCTCTCAAACTTAACAAGGTCAGCACTGAACCCCTGATGCTCCTCTCTCCAGATTTTTCCCAGGCAGTTTTCCACATATTACTAAAGATGATAGTAAGGAGCATCACATCCACCCAGGGGCTCGAGTCAGAGTCTGAGAAGTTGTTCCTGATTGCTCTCCTTCCTTCCCGCTTCCTCTCATCTAGCTTACAGGAGTCTGGAAAGAGAAAGATTTAGGGTGATGCCAGATTTCTCTGGGCCAGGCCATTATTGAAGAATGTAATTTATAGGGGTCAGTTCTCCTTATGCTAGAAGCAAATGGGATCTTGTCAGCTCTCATGCTGGGGGTAGGCATGACTTTGGCAGAACACATGTTTTCCATATTGGAAAAAAAGGCAAAACCCTTATGGATGACCCAGCAATATGTAGCTGACTTCAACAACTGCTGTTTTTGGCAGCAAAAATTAACCCCATGGGCTGGGATTTTCAAATGGGGGCCTCTGAATAGCTGCCAATCGAGAGTATTCAGCAAGCTGAGAAAAAGCAAACTTCCCTGTGAACCAAGAAACTGGAGAACCTGGGTCGGCAGAGGTCAGAACCCAGAACAGTAGGTTATCTTCTTGGGTGATAGATTAATCCATTTCCCCTCCTCTTCCACAAGGCTCTTGCTGGAATGAGCTGTTGGGTGGGGATGGGGCACTGATTAAAAAAAGTGGGAAGAAGGGAAGGTAGTGAGATGTGGGTGCAGGACTCCTTCAGAGGGACTGTTGCTCAGGGAGTGTGGTTTGGGTTGTACAGACTGGGGGACATATAGCATCTCTGATCCTTATGCCAAAAGTAAATGAGAGTAAAGGTCAAAAGTGCCCATGAGTCATCGTGATAATCAAAAATGTCTCTGCATAGTTCTATGGATCTGGAGCCATCCCAGCTTCCATGAAGTCTCTTGAGAGAATCTATTAGGAAGGGCTTCCCTGGTGGCTCAGATGTAAAGAATCCATCTACAATGCTGGAGACCTGGGTTCAGTCCCTGGGTGGGGAAGATTCCCTGGAGGAGGACATGGCAACCCACTCCAGTATTCTTGCCTGGAAAATCCCCATGGGCAGAGGAGCCTGGCGGGGTTGCAAAGAGTTGGACACGACTGGTCGACTAAGCACAGCACAGCACATTAGGAAGCAAAGAAATCTTAAAGAGAGATGTGAAGGAGAGATGTGTGTGCGTCTGTGTGTATGTGTGTGTGTGTGTGAGATTGGTTGATACATTGATTGGTGAGAGAGCACTTTTTACCATTTAGGGTGGTCAGATGTAGGATATGGAGACTCTTGGAATCAAGAGCAACCTTTGCTTCAGATCCTGAAGGATCCTGGGACAGGGCACAGTGTCCATCACCAGGATCCTAGGGGAGAACTCCTGCATCCTTAGCTGCCAGGGAGTTGTGGGGCCCAGGCAAGATTAGGTTTCTTTTGCCATGTGCGTCTAAAATCCTATTGGAGTAGGATTCTGTTACAAACACTGAAATAGCCAGTGTGTGTGGCACATAGGAACATCTGTGATGTCATTTTCTCTGTGTTACATTCCACCGGCCTGAGTAATACTACCTAAAATACATATGTCTTGGTTCTCTGCAGCCTGTGCTTAAGACCAGGAATCACTTTGCTGATCACACGGATACAGGGATAATCTTAAATTCAAACTTGTCTTGAGTATTTAATTTTATAAATACTCCAACATGCAGTATCCCCTTAGGCTGGTTATTTTACCCCTCTGAACCAGTTTTCAATCTGTAAAATAGGGCTTTTGATACTTTATAACATGTAGCAAAGAATGGATAAAATGATTATGTAGATTATCTGATACAGATTTTGTTACTCTCTAAACCTTAGTTCCCAAACTAGCCAAATAGTCCTGGAACAAGGAAACTGCTTTTGACTCAATGACCTTGTATAGTTTTATAAAACCCTATCTTTGGGTGCTTTCCAGGTTTCTTCTTGACCTTCTCGTCATTTTTCAGTCATCACTACACTGCTCTCAAGAATGACTCTTACCTCATCCAGGTAGGTTACGTACCATACTACAGTTTAACCTGGAGCAGCAGACAATATGGGATGTGAGCAGAAGGGATTCTCTAATTTTTTTTTTTTTACAGCCAAATAAAGGAGGCAGTATACATGTTAATCTGGGCCTCTGATGGCAATTTTATTCTAATAAATTGGTTGAAACCAAAAGAAGGGAAAAATGTGTACTCTGCACGGATTCGGGCAGCAGTCAGCACCTGCACTCATCACTGCATGACTAAGCATTCGTTTGCTGTCATGTAACATAATCTTGCTGCCAGATACTTTTAAAGATCTGTGAAAAACTCCAGTAATTAGAGAGATTCCTTACGAGGCATGCAGAAGTTACAGAAGTCAAGGATGTCACTAACAATATAAACATTAAGATGATAAAAATGAGGTTTGGATCTAGGGAGTCAGATGGCAAAATGGAACAGGCTCCTAAGGGTACCTCCTTTTGGTGCTGTTCTCTCTTCACTCTGTCCTTTCTTGTTTTGACAGCCTCATCTCTTTTCCTCAATCCCTTTCTCTTTAGTTTCTTTCTTTTCTTTAAGCAACACAGCTCCTATACTGTCCCCCGTCCCCCGATGTATCTTGAACACTACTAATATTCCTGTATCACAAAATAGATATTAAAAGTATCTTTGTAATACAGTTTATATGGAACGTGAACCTAAAAAAATAATTACAGGAATTGCTGAAGCAAAAAAATGCACTAAAATCCCAATGTTCTCATTTACTAATTAACCCAGACAAAGGCCTACTTCCTAAAACTGCTTTCATTCATGTAAGAGTGCTAAAATTAATGAACTATTCAACCAATTTACCTCAGCTGGAGTCTCAAAAGTGTGGTAACTAATTCTTAAGAGAAGCAATTTTATTTATTTTTTTAATAAAGCAGAAAAACTGGAAAAGGAGCCTGTGTCTTCTGTCGCTTTCCAGTATCTTTTTTCTTGGCTCCAAGGTTGAAGATACTCATCACAGACACAGGCACAGGCAGAGATGGCCTCATAGGGGCTGAAAAAGAAGTTAGAAACAGCAAGATAGGTTAAAAAAAAAAGGATCATTGCTAAGGTTTGTGTCATATTTGAGCAAAGTAATAATAGTTGGGCATTCATTGGATACTCACTTTATATGTGTGAGCCCCTGTGCTGAGTGCTTTTCAGGCATTATTTATCTATTTCTCATGTAGCTGTAAAAGGTAAGTAATGGTAAGAGCAAATACCCAAGTAGCATGTATTATGTGTTAGGTAGAGTTCTAAGCACTTTGTAAATGTCAACTCATGTAATCTTTGTAACAATTATGTGAGATACTGTTAGTATTCTTGTTTGATATGTAAGGCAATTGAGGCACAGAGAATTTCAGCTACTTGTTCGAGATCATAGTTAATTATTACTGGATCTAGAATTTGAACCCAGGAAGGGTAGATATCAAACAGCGCAATGACCACTAAGTGATAGTGTTTATAGCCTAATTTCTCTGAAGTTAAAAGGGTGATTGATGTTTTATACCTAAAGTTTCTGTATACTTGATACCCAAAGTTTATGTCTTCTCAGTTGCCAAGAGTAAAATTGTTGAAGAGAGGAAGAAGTCTAAGGTGACCACAGCCAGGGCAGGAGCTGGGGGTAATATGTGGTGAAGATGGATGAATATGTGCCCTGCGAAAGCAAAAAAGGTGAGAGAAAACAAAAAACATGCGCCCTACTTAAGTATGCCCTTTGTATGACTTGACAATTTCTTTAGCCTTGGCCCCTGAAAGATTCATTCTGAGTTGCTTGGTAGCTGCACTGTGTCCAAATAGCCTCACCTTTTATCTAGACTGTATTCCCAACTGCTATTCTTGTCCTTCTAGCATTCTTTCTCCACCCTAAGAGCCAAGAGGGAGCTTTTAAAAGTGTAAATTATGAGGATTCCCTGTTGGAAATCATCCAAAACCTTCTATCTCACTGAGAATAAAATGCAGACTTCTCACCCTGGAGTTTAGGGCTCTGTATAACCTGCCCTTTGCCTAACTAGGTGGGATACTTTAGTTTTGAAAAGGACATTACAAAATGGGTATACATTGCTTAGCTAAAAATGTTCTAATAATCTGTGCTATCAGACATGATGGGGAAATTTGCATTCATATGCTTAGTACTTTTCAAAGATTTAATTGAAAAAAAAATTACACTTTTTTTTCTCAAGTAGTTTTTCACTTCCAACGTTTGCCCTGTGCACTGCCCTATAACTGGAAAACTCACAGTTGTAAAATCATACTTTGATTTCAATGTACTAAGCCAAAAATACATATCAAGTCCTTCCTTTAAAAGAAGTGATGCATCCTGTGTATTGGGTTTCCCAGGTGATGCTCTGGTTTTTCCAGCAATCATGTATGGATGTGAGAGTTGGACCGTAAAGAAGGCTGAGCACCAAAGAATTGAAACTTTTGAACTGTGGTGTTAGAGAAGACTCTTGAGAGTCCCTTGAACTGCAAGGAGATCAAACCAGTCAATCATAAAGGAAATCAACCCTGAACATTCATTGGAAGAACTGATGCTGAAGCTGAAGTGCCAGTACTTTGGCCACCTGATGTGAAGAGCTGATTCATTGGAAAAGACCCTATGCTGGGAAAGATTGAAGACAGGAGGATAAGAGGGTGACAGAGAATGAGATGGTTGGATGGCATCACCAACTAAGTGGACATGAGTTTGAGCAAATTTCAGTATGTGAACTGAGCACTTCCACATGTACAATCTGGATTTAGAAAAGTCAGAGGAACCAAAGATCAAATTGCCAAAATTTCAGTGATCCACTGGATCATTGAGAAAGCAAAGTAATTCCAGAAAAAAAAAAACAAAACAAAACAACAAACTACTTCTGTTTCATTGACTACTCAAAAGTTTTTAACTGTATGGATCACAACAAACTGGAAAATTCTTAAAGAGATGTGAATACCAGACCCCTTTACCTGTCTCCTGAGAAACCTGTATGCAGATCAAGAAACAACAGCACGCCAGGCCTCCCTGTCCATCACCATCTCCTGGAGTTCACTCAGACTCACGTCCATCAAGTCCGTGATGCCATCCAGCCATCTCATCCTTGGTCGTCCCCTTCTCCTCCTGCCCCCAATCACTCCCAGCATCAAAGTCTTTTCCAATGAGTCATCTCTTCGCATGAGGTAGCCAAAGTACTGGAGCTTCAGCTTTAGCATCATTCCCTCCAAAGAAATCCCAGGGCTGATCTCCTTCAGAATGGACTGGTTGGATCTCCTTGCAGTCCAAGGGATTCTCAAGAGTCTTCTCCAACACCACAGTTCAAAAGCATCAATTCTTCGGCTCTCAGCCTTCTTCACAGTCCAACTCTCACATCCATACATGACCACAGGAAAAACCATAGCCTTGACTAGACAGACCTTAGTCAGCAAAGTAATGTCTCTGCTTTTGAATATACTATCTAGGTTGCTCATAACTCTTCTTCCAAGGAGTAAGCGTCTTTTAATTTCATGGCTGCAGTCACTGTCTGCAGTGATTTTGGAGCCCAAAAAAATAAAGTTTGACACTGTTTCTACTGTTTCCCCATCTATTTCCCATGAAGTGATGGGACCAGATGCCATGATCTTCGTTTTCTGAATGTTGAGCTTTAAGCCAACATTTTCACTCTCCTCTTTCACTTTCATCAAGAGGCTTTTTAGTTCCTCTTCACTTTCTGCCATACGGGTGGTGTCATCTGCATATCTGAGGTTATTGAGATTTCTCCTGGCAATTTTGATTCCAGCCTGTGTTTCTTCCAGTCCAGCATTTCTCATGATGTACTCTGCATAGAAGTTAAATAAGCAGGGTGACAATATACAGCCTTGACGTACTCCTTTTCCTATTTGGAACCAGTCGTTCCATGTCCAGTTCTAACTGTTGCTTCCTGACCTGCATACAGGTTTCTCAAGAGGCAGGTCAGGTGATCTGATATTCCCATCTCTCTCAGAATTTTCCACAGTTTATTGTGATCCACATAGTCAAAGGCTTTGGCATAGTCAATAAAGCAGAAATAGATGTTTTTTTCATATGTGCAGTGTACATCATGTGAAATGCTGGTCTAGATGAATCACAAGCTGAAATCAAGATTGCAGGGAGAAATATCAATAATCTCAGATACACAGATGAAACCAACCTATTGGCAGAGAGTGAAGAGTAACTAAAGAGTCTCTTGATGAAGGTGAAAGAGGTGAATGAAAAAGCTGACTTAAAACTCAACACCGGCACCATCACTTCATGGCAAATAGATGGGAAAAAAGTGGAAACAGTGACAGATTTTCTTTTTGGGGGCTCCAAAATCCCTGCAGACTTTGACTGCAGCCATGAAATTAGAAGACACTTGCTCCTTGTAAGAAAAGCTATGAGAAGCCTAGACAGTGTACTAAAAAGCAGAGACATTGCTTTGCTGACAAAGGTCCTTATAGTCAAAGCTGTGGTTTTTCCAGTAGTCATGTACAGATATGAGAGTTGGACCATAGAGAAGGCTGAGCACCAAAGAATTGATACTTTCCAACTGTGGTGCTAGAGAAGACTCTTGAGAGTCCCTTTGATGAAAGAAAATCAAACCAATCGATCAATATTCAACCTTTCATTGGAAAGACTGATGCTAAAGTCGAAGCTCCAATACTTTGGCCACCTGATGGGAAGAGTCGACTCATTGGAAAAGACCCTAATGCTGGGAAAGATTGAGGGCAGGAGGAGAAGGAGTTAAGAGAGAATGCGGTGGTTGGATGGCATCACCAAAGTTAATGGATGTGAGTTTGAGCAAACCCCGGAAGATAGTGAAGGGCAGGGAACCCTCAGTCCATGGAGTCACGATGAGTCAGACATGATTTAGCAACTGAACAACAACAACAAAAGAGGACTAGCAGGAACTTCGTGGGGAGCAGGGTAACTGGTAGGGGTGAGAAGAAAGCATGATCAGGGAAGTTTAACAGGAAGTATTTCTCTAGATGATCAGCTGATTCTCAGAATGACCTGTTAAAGCGCATTCACTTAAGTACTCTTTCAAACTAAGCCAGAGTTTAGGGACATACAGGGAGAGAGAAGCCTGACCAAAGACTTGTCAAGCCATAGTTCAGTGGGTAATGGACAATCGCAAGCCCTTGGTCAAAGGAAATTGTCAGAAAAGCTTAATGTATTTTGGTGGAAACAGTGTGGACTGGGCTCTGCTTTCTGCTTTCTGCTTTCTGTGAGAAATATGTAAAATGAGAAGCTGGCTTCTGGGTCTACCCTTTGGAAAATAATTGTGCTTATAGACTTAGTTGAGAGAATGTGTGAGTTTTCCCTGGCTTCTTTGCAAAAGAAGTCTTAACTCAGAAGACCATCTAGAGGAACAAATGGACTTTGGCTGAGAGAAGCTAATGGTATTGCTGTATTCTTAAAGTCTGAAAAAGGTTAGAAATGTGTTAATCTTTAGGGAAGGAATAGCATGTTGGAGATCCTCAGAGATTTGGGACTACAAAGAACTCATAAAGGTGCTTCATAGAGGACAAATTAGTTTTCAGCACTTACTAAGTTCAGAAAGCTCTTGTGTCAAATCAACACAGCAGTACCAGTTAGGTATGAACTTTGCTGTACCCTTTTGCTTTCCTTGAACTCCTAGATGTCATAAATCAGTGAGCATAATGTATAAGGAAGGGGAGAACCTGGCTACTGAAAGTTTTTAAAGTAAAAGTAAAATTGACTTCCAAGAGCCAAACAGTAATGGCAATGGCTTGGAGTAAGGAAAGCCTGTATGCCAAAGTTTGGGAATATTCAACCCACAAGGTAGATTACCTAATTGTGCGAATGTCACTTATCTAAAAATGCTGTAAAGTGAAGGATAAAATTTCAACATATGTATTAAAAGTATTAAAAGTCATTGTCAAAAGTAGTATGTCCTTTAATCACTACTAAGGCCTTCTCACTTGCATATTTCCCTATCCTGTAATGGACACAATGATTCCATTGGAGAAACAATGATTTTATGTGGAGAATATTTTTGTTAACAATTGGTTAATATATAGTTCAGACTGTTTAGAAAACTGTTGAGAAGCATGGAAAGCCAAAGTAATCAAATGGTGAGTCATCTGTTAGGATCTTCAAACCTGTTTAAATACCTTTGGCTGGAGTCCCAATCAGTAGAGTCTGATGTGATGACTAATCGCATCAAGTCTCCTTCCATGACACCAAGTACTCCTAGGATTGCATCTCATAGAAGCTTCTTGCAGTTCCTCTCTATAATATTTTGAAATCTTAATATTGATTTCTTCCTGAGGGGCTCCCATGAGATATCACAGTTAGCTCATCCAATGCCAACACCCAGCTCACCTGAGGACAATCGATGAACTATTCTGGTCCTGATCAAATCACTTGTTGTTTCTGTGATTGTGCAGCCTCCCAGAATGGGAGCAATCAGGCAGACAATTATCAGGACGTTGACATTAGTCTCATCAGTTACCTGCTGTGACCACCAACATTCTGTATATTAATAAGGAAAAAATAGCTCGCTGATTGTCATTTAAATTACATGAGGATATATTTGTCTTTTGTATCTCCAAGGCATTTAAATGCAATGTAAGATCAAAATTCATTAAAGAAGGAGAAGAGATGTTCCAGCAAACATTTCTCAAGAGGCTGACTATAACACTTGCATGGTGGAGAACATAAGTACATTTTGTGCTAGTCATTTTCAATATGGAACACAATTTAATCCAACCAGTATTTATTGAGCACTTACTATATACAAAGTATTATGTTAGGCCCTGCAGAAAAGAAAAACAGAAACTTGGGGATCACAAATTTCTAGAATCAATCATTGAAATCAACATGTAAATAAATATAATCCAAGGCAGACTGTAATATGATGCACAATAAGAACAACAGAAACTTCCAGCCTGAAAAGACCACATTCGGTTCAGTTTAGTTCAGTTCAGTTGCTCAGTCGTATCCGACTCTTTGCGACCCCATGAATCGCAGCACGCCAGGCCTCCCTGTCCATCATCATCTCCCGGAATTCACTCAGACTCACGTCCATTGAGTCCGTGATGCCATCCAGCCATCTCATCCTCGGTCGTCCCCTTCTCCTCCTGCCCCCAATCCCTCCAGCATCAGGGTCTTTTCCAATGAGTCAACTCTTTGCATNGCCTCCCTGTCCATCACCAACTCCCGGAGTCCACCCAAACCCATGTCCATTGAGTCTGTGATGCCATCCAGCCATCTCATCCTCTGTCGTCCCCTTCTCCTCCTGCCCCCAATCCCTCTCAGCATCAGAGTCTTTTCCAATGAGTCAACTCTTCGCATGAGGTGGCCAAAGTACTGGAGCTTCAGCTTTAGCATCATTCCTTCCAAAGAAATCCCAGGGTTGATCTCCTTCAGAATGGACTGGTTGGATCTCCTTGCAGTCCAAGGGACTCTCAAGAGTATTCTCCAACACCACAGTTCAAAAGCATCAATTCTTCGGCACTCAGCTTTCTTCACAGTCCAGCTCTCACATCCATACGTGACCACAGGAAAAACCATAACCTTGAAGACGGACCTTTATTGGCAAAGTAACGTCTCTGCTTTTGAATATGCTATCTAGGTTGGTCATAACTTTTCTTCCAAGGAGTGTCTTAATTTCATGGCTGCAGTCACTATCTGCAGTGATTTTGGAGCCCCCCAAATTAAAGTCTGACACTGTTTCTACTGTTTCCCCATCTATTTCCCATGAAGTGATGGGACCAGATGCCATGATCTTCGTTTTCTGAATGTTGAGCTTTAAGCCAACTTTTTCACTCCCTACTTTCACTTTCATCAAGAGGCTATTTAGTTCCTCTTCACTTTCTGCCATAAGGGTGGTGTCATCTGCATATCTAAGGTTATTGATATTTCTCCCGGCATTGCATTGGTGCAATTAGGAAAGTCCTTGTGGAGAGGCAAAATCTCTGGGTAAGCTTTTTAAATATAAAAACTGGAAGAAAGGAATTATAAGTAGCAATACATGCAACAGCAAAGGCATGAAAATGGTTGTGGCAGCTGCTGAAAGTACTCCTACCACATCCTACAGAAACACAGTTTTCCAACGCACATTGGTGGCTTCTCACTTCCAGCTCTGCAAATTTCCTCAGAGCTTTCTTTGCTTATGAGGTGTGCTCAGTGAGTGTGCAATGCAGGCCACAAGAACCTGGCTGTGGGTGGGAATATCCTAAAGAAAAGGGAGATGCAACTTCGAGCTTGTTGTGTAAGATGGTTGCCGTTTAGGTGAAAGCTGCATATGACATTCATGAAGCAAAAAGCAACATGACCAAAAGTGAAAGAAAGTAGGAAAGATTTGGTAGGCGACAGTACATATAATGGGTGACAGAAGCAGGAATCATTACAAGTAGATTTGGAAAAGAGAGGTGACAGGTTTTAGCAAGGAAATGATATGTTTAGTCCAGTATTTTTTAACAGGTGTCACTTCCCCTGTTCCGTGAGATCACTGGGGATCCTCTGCTTCATTTACGTAAGAAGATGGTAGGTTGGAGCTTGGAACAATGTTTGGAGGACATTGCCTCCCTTGGAAGCTAAAGCCCTGGCCGATCTGAAGAAAGCCAAGGCCATTCCCAGTTTTACTTTGCTGTTAGGAGATAGAAAAAACCTTTAAGATGGCCTTTGAGGCTCCAGCAATCAGGTTTCTGCTGACCTCCACACCTCCATCCCACCTTCTTCCCTCTCTGTTCAGCTTCCCCCTTTCATACTCTCTCCTCATGTTCTTTGTTTGGCCGGCCACACTGCCCTTGATTCAGTTCCTTACACCAACCAGAAGCCTTTGTTTGTGTTATTTCTTCTGCCCAGAAGGCTCTTCCCTTTCACTTCTCTCTTTGACCTAATTAACCAACCTCTATCTTACAAACTGATGCTCATATAAGACCTTCTAGCACTAGCTTTCTCATACCCCCTGCACTAAATGTCCTATTAATTTCACAAAACACCCTGTGCCTCTCTGTCATAGGAGAGAATCTCAGTCTGTACTTAAATTTATGTATTTGTTTGACTGTTTTAATGTCGTTCTCTCCTAAGCAAGAGGAAAGAAAGCACGTCTCTGCTCACCATTATATCTCCTGCACTATCACAGTGCCTGCCAGAGTTAACAAGTATCTCTTGGATTTATGTGTGGTTGAATGAATGAGTTGGTGAGTGAATAATAAGAAATCCACTCAAAAGTTTGGTCAAGTTTGGTACCTACTTTCTCATTATTATCAAGTTGAAAAATACTAGTTACTTGTTTTATTTAAGAGCTTCCTGTCTTTCTTCAGCCAGTTAGCTTATTTTTAGAACTACTATTCATGAGTTGGAAAACCAATTCTATAGCTACTTTATCTTTTATTCCTCTGAGCCTTGCTTGTTTTAAAAATGAAGAGAGGAAAGTAAACACTCCAATTTTGTGGTTCAGTTCACATTTCAATTTTTCTCTTCTTTCTTTTATTCTGAACATTGTAAATGGTTTGAAAAACCAAGCTTTTGCATTTACATTGTTCTTTTCATCTACAGATTTATAAGAGCTTTAAAAACATGTATTAATACTTAACAATAGCATTCCAAACTAAAAAAATACAGCCACATTAAATCTCCTTTAAGATATAGATACTGTTAACAGGTTCACAATATGGCAGCAACAATTTCACATACAAATTAGGGGTTTTGATTAAACCCTCTAAACTGACTAATGGTGAGGTCCTCCTAGAGGCATCTATCATTCTAAATCCACCAATAATGACGTCTATTCAAAGAGTATACGGACTTAGAAAGCTCTAGCTTGAAAACTCAAGGATTTAAAACATTTGCAAATGAAAAAAGGCAGGTTAACATTTACTTTTCTATTTCTTACTTCTCCAGAAATGTTACTGGATTTTTAGTCTGACATTTTCCCCTAATATATACAAATAAAGCTATAAATTTTCCTTCAAGCACACGTTTTTGTTGTATCTGTGGATTTTGATATACCATATTTCAGTTATTTTTTCACTTCTCAACATTTTCTAATTTTCATTGGAATTTCTTTTTTTGACCCATGGGTTCTTTACAAATGTATTATTTAGTTTCCAAACATTTAACCATCTTCTAGTTAATTTTTAATGTTGTTATAGATTTCAGTCTTAATTCCACTGTAATAAGAGAACATTGTCTGTATGATTTCAATCTTTTGCAGTTTAAGACTAGCTGCATGGTTTATATGTACATTTTTAAAAAATGTTCTGTGGACATTAAAATGAATGTTCTTAAATGTTATTATACATATGTGAATTAGATAAAGTTTATTAGTTGTGCTAATTCAAATATTTTATATCCTTCCTGATTTATTTTAATCTATTTTAACAGTTACTGAGAAATGCTTAAGAATCTCTAACCACACTTGTGAATTTGCCAAATTTTATTAATTCTGCCAGTTTTTACTTAACATATTTTGTTATGCTATTTGTGCATACATGTTAAGAATTATATATCTTCTGGGAAAATTGGCACTTTCAACATCATAAAATGTCTCTATCAGTTTTCTTTAGCCTCTTTTTTGGTGATTTTAACATAGCTATATTAGGGTGTCTTTTTTGTGGAGGAGTAGCTTTATGTGTGGTTTTTTAAATTTCCATCCTTTACTTTCAACTTGTCTCCTTACATTAAATGTGTTTATTCTAAGCAGCATGTAGTTTTTTGTTATCTGTTCTTACAGTCTTTGCCTTTTAATTAGAAGATGTGGTCTGCTTACATTTAATGTATTTGTTGATAAATTTGAATCTTCTCTTTGTCCCACCTAATATTTGTTGCTGGTTTCTCCTTTCTAGTTATCTTTTAGGTGAATGTGACAGAATCTTTTATTTTCCCACTTCTTTGTCTCTGTTGGCTTGTTAACACAATCTTTCATCATCCATTTAGTGGTTACACTAGAGACTATAATATACATCCTTAACTTTTCTAATGTCATCTGCAGTTTAATCATTTTAAACTTCCTAACAATGTAAATATATTAAAACACTTTAACTCCATTTAAGTCCTTCCTTCTCTTTATGCTATTCTTGATGTGTATTTCAATTCTATATATATTTTAAACCTAGCCTGTCATTTTTACTGTATTATAATATTAATATTAACTTAGGTTTTCCTCACATATTTACCCTTTTCAGTGTCTTTGTTTCCTGCAATTCCATATCTCCAACTGAAATAAACATTTTCCAACTTTAAGGACCTTCCCTAGTATTTCTTTTACTATAGGTCCTCTGGTGGTGGAAAATATTTTTTGATAGAAAATATATATATTTTGCTTTTACTTTTCTTCTATACATTTTAAAAACTTTTCATTTTGAAATAATTATAAATTCACAAGAAGCTGCCAAAATAGCATAGAGATTCCATATAATCTTTACCAGTTTCCTCCCATGGTTATATTTTGCATAATTGTGATAAGCAGAATTTTAGCAATATCTCCTCAAGATTCCCACCCCCTGATTATTTGAACACTAACCCAGGTACTGCTGTGAAGGAAATATGCCAATGCCATAAGTTTGTGGATTTTAAAATAGGGACATTTATCCTGGATTGTCCAGTTTAACATAATCTAATCACTTGAGCCCTTGAACACAGAGAAAATTTCTCCGATTGAAGTCAGATGTGGTGGAAGGAAAAAAACAGAGGATAAATGAAAGCAGAGAGAAAGGTCAGAGAGATTTGGAGAGAGAGAAGTACTTGACCTGCAGCTGCTGGCTTTGACGATGAACAAAGGAGTCCATGAGCCAAGAAATACAGGTAACCTCTGGAAATTAATAATGACCCCTGCCAATACCCAGTAGGGAGGCAGAGGTTTTCATCTTACAACCACAAGGAACTGAATTCTCCCAGTAACCTGAATGAGCTTGAAAGTGGCGTTAACTCAAAACCTCTCGAAGGAATGCAACCTGCCAGCACTATGATTTAGGCTCCATGAAACCAGGAGTAAAAAATCAACTGAGCCACACTGTGCCCAGACTTGTGACCCAGAACTGTGTGATAATAAATTTCATTGCTTAAGGCCACTACATTTGTGAATTTTTTTACTGAAAAAATAAATAAGAATAGTATCTAATGAAAAGTATTAAATTTAGTAAATTGATGCTGGTGTGTGTGTAGTTCTGCGACATCTCATCACACATGTAGATCCATGGAACCACCAATGCAATAAAGATAGAGAAGTATCCTGTCACTTCTAAGATCCTCCTCATGTTGCAGCCTCTTTATAGTCACCCCCCTAGCTCCCACGCATTCCTGATCCCTGGCAACTACTACTGTCTTCCTCACCTCTATACATTTTAAAGTTTTGATCACTTCTTGTTTCAGTCCATTTCTCTCTGTTGTTCAGATTGGGGAACTTCTATTGTTTTATTTTCAAGCTCACTGATTCTTTTCTTTGTCTTTCCATTCCGCTATTGAGCTCATCTAGTGCTTTTTTTAGTTTAGTTACTGATTCTTCTTAATGTCTTCTATTTCTTTGCCAAGGTATTATACTTTTTCATTTGTTTCAAACGTGTTTGTAATTACTTATTGAAGCACACTTATGATGGTGGCTTTACAATCCTAGTGAGATAGTTCCAGCATCTATGTCATCTTGGTGTTGGTGTCTGTTGATTGCCATTTCTCATTCAAATTGAGTTTTTCTGGTTCTGATTATGCCGAATGATTTTTAAGTATAACTGTATGTTTTGAGTATTGTGTTGTGAGACTCTGGATCTTAGTTAATTGTGTGTTTTGGCTGACTTCATTTAACACTGGGCTGGTGAGGAAAGAGGGGTGCTACCTCATTACTGTCAAGTGGGAGTGGAGGTCCAATTCCACTGAACAGCTTCTTTTGCCTTCTAAAACATTTCTTCGTCTAAAATAGGCAATAAATGTTATAATAATTAGAGTGTGAAAGTGTTACACTTAGCACGCTACTGGATCTGCACACTTTGGCTTTTTATTTATGATTATAAGGAAAGAAAAAGAAATAACTGTATCACCTAGAATGTCCTTCTTTGGAACCTCTTAGATAGCAGTAAAAGAAAAATGGCCCTTTCAGAACTATGTCTGGAGATTCTTATTGACAGTGAGCTTTCTGCCCTGGAAGACTCATGTGTTATCACTATGTTTCTGAGCACCATGCGCTCTGAGTTAGGGGTAGCACATATTCTGCAAAAACAAAGAAAAAAAAAGACAGACGGCAGGAACGTAGACACCCTTGAATGGCAGATAGGAGCCTTGTCCATTTGACTAACTACAATGCAGTGTATCATGTGGTGGTTAAAAGTGTGAAAACAAAAGACAGACTACCTAATTTTGAACCCCTCCACTACCCATTGTAAAGCTTCAGGTAAGTTATTTTACTTCACCTCTTGTATCCCACTTTCAATTTATACAAAATAGTGACCGTAATAGAATTTTTATGGTTGTGCATATAAAGGTATTAGTGGATATAGAGTATGTTGAAAACTGATTGGTGTATAGTAAGCATTCAGTTAATATTAGTACTATTTAACTCTGACCACAAGGAATAGCACAGTAGGGTGAGGCCTACTCTGTTCTCTTCTTGCCAGGTAATTTATTTAAGTTTAAACTAGAGGAGTGATGAAAAAATGAGATTTATTGCAGTCTTTATATTTTGAGCTAGATTTACTTTTACTATTTTTTCTTTTACTCTTTTACTTTTCATACTAATCACTTGGTAGTATCTTTATTAGATAACAGAAGAAACTTACCTCCCAAAGTCCCAGTTGGTGAAGAAAAATTTTACATTTGAATGTCATTGCGGGCAATTATCTTTTGCTAACAAAAGAAGCTATAGCTTTGTGAAAGGAATGAATGTGTTATAGAGATCTTATATATCAGTTCAGTTCAGTTCAGTACCTCAGTCATGTCTGACTCTTTGCGACCCCATGAATCACAGCACGCCAGGCCTCCCTGTCCATCACCAACTCCTGGAGTTCACTCAGACTCCCGTCCATCGAGTCTGTGATGCCATCCAGCCATCTGGTCCTCTGTCGTCCCCTTCTTCTCCTGCCCCCAATCCCTCCCAGCATCAGAGTCTTTTCCAGTGAGTCAACTCTTCGCATGAGGTGGCCAAAGTACTGGAGTTGCAGCTTTAGCATCATTCCTTCCAAAGAAATCCCAGGGCTCATCTCCTTCAGAATGGACTGGTTGGATCTCCTTGCACTCCAAGGGACTCTAAGAGTCTTCTCCAACACCACAGTTCAAAAGCATCAACACCACAGTTCAAAAGCATCAATTCTTTGGTGCTCAGCTTTCTTCACAGTCCAGCTCTCACATCCATACATGACCACAGGAAAAACCATAGCCTTGACTAGACGGACCTTAGTCGGCAAAGAATTGTCTCTGCTTTTGAATATGCTACCTAGGTTGGTCATAAATTTTCTTCCAAGGAGTAAGCGTCTTTTAATTTCATGGTTGCAGTCACCATCTGCAGTGATTTTGGAGCCCCCCAAAATAAAGTCTGCCACTGTTTCCACTGTTTCCCCATCTATTTCCCATGAAGTGATGGGACCGGATGCCATGATCTTAGTTTTCTGAATGTTGAGCTTTAAGCCAACCTTTTCACTCTCCTCTTTCACTTTCATCAAGAGGCTTTTTAGTTCCTCTTCACTTTCTGCCATAAGGGTGGTGTCATGTGCACATCTGAGGTTATTGATATTTCTCCCAGCAATCTTGATTCCAGCTTGTGTTTCTTCCAGTCCAGCATTTCTCATGATGTACTCTGCATATCAGTTAAATAAGCAGAGTGACAATATACAGCCTTGACGTACTCCTTTTCCTATTTGGAACCAGTCGTTCCATGTCCAGTTCTAACTGTTGCTTCCTGACCTGCATACAGATTTCTCAAGAGGCAGGTCAGGTGGTCTGGTATTCCCATCTCTTTCAGAATTTTCCACAGTTTNGTGTTTCTTCCAGCCCAGCATTTCTCATGATGTATTCTGCATATAAGTTAAATAAGCAGGGTGACAATAGACAGCCTTGACATACTCCTTTTCCTATTTGGATCCAGTCTGTTGTTCCATGTCCAGTTCTAACTGTTGCTTCCTGACCTGCATATAGGTTTCTCAAGAGGCAGGTCCGGTGGTCTGGTATTCCCATCTCTTTCAGAATTTTCCACAGTTTATTGTGATCCACACAGTCAAAGGTTTTGGCATAGTCAATAAAGCAGAAATGGATGTTTTTCTGGAACTCTCTTGCTTTTTCCATGATCCAGCAGATGTTGGCAATTTGATCTCTGGTTCCTCTGCCTTTTCTAAAACCAGCTTGAACATCTGGAAGTTCACGGTTCACGTATTGCTGAAGCCTGGCTTGGAGAATTTTGAGCATTACTTTACTAGCATGTGAGATGAGTGCAATTGTGCGGTAGTTTGAGCATTCTTTGGCATTGCCTTTCTTTGGGATTGGAATAAAAACTGACCTTTTCCAGCAGGAGTAGGGAATTAAAATGTATAAAATAAATAAGCCACAAGGACATATTGTAAAGCATGGGGAATATAGCCATTACTTTATAATACTTACTTTAAATGGATTATAATTTATAAAAATATTGAATCAATATGTTGTACACCTTAAAATAATATAATAGTTTAAATCAACTATACTTCAATTAAAAATAATAATAAAATAATATTATCTGAAATGCTAATCTAATCAGATGTCCTGTATTTTTATTTGCTAAGTCTGACAACCCTAAGTAAAGATGGTAACCATCACTCCAGTACTAGTAAGCACCCTTCCCAGAATTGTTCTCCCTAGCACTTACCACTATATCATGTGTTACTCATTTATTTTGTTTATTGCCTGTCTATATAGTAGTCACATGTGGCCACTGAGCATTTAAAATGAGGTCAGTACTACTGAGGATCTTAATATTTTATTTCAGTCAATTTCAATTTAGAAATGGAAACTTGATTTACTTATTGGAAAACTTTGTGTATTTAGAAAAACTTGCATAAGGGAAATACTTTTCAACTATAAATTTTATGAAACCAAAATAGATCACGTATTTCCAATGAAACTTTAGCATTCAATTGAGATGCACCATGAGTGTAAATTACACATGTAATTTTAAAGATTTACTACAGAAAAAAAGAATTCACAGTATCTCAATAATAAATATAATTTTTATATTTTATATATTGAAATTTATTGCTAGGATATCAGATTAAATATAATAGACTATTAGAATCAACTTCACCTGGTTCTCTTTACCTTTATTAATGTGGCCACTAGAAGTGTTTGATTATGCATGTGGCTCACATTGTATTTCTTCTGGACAGCACTGCCCTAGAATGTAGGCTCCTTCAGGGCTTGGTTCCCCCGAAAGCAGAGCTAAGACCAGGGTGGCAAGCCTATTTTTTATTCTAGAACATGATACCAGGAAGCAAAAGCAAGGGGCTGGGGATACTGATAAAGAAAAATAAGTCAATACAAGCATGCATTATAGAGGTGTCTTGGTAACAAAGACTCTACTTTACAGTGACTTCCTGAAAAATTACAAGAAGGCCTCCCAGAACCACCTCCTGAGAGACAGGAAGCTATAGATTTTATCCACCAGCTCCCACCTCACTGTTGAGGGCTGCTCCCAGGGGTGTTAACACTTCTGGCTGTTTTTGTTCATGGGGGCAAAGAAGCTCCCACAGCATTGGAAAAAACAAACAAACAAACAAACAGAAAACCCTATGGTTGGAGCCATAGGAAAGACACTGGCAGTCTGAGGCAAGCCTGAACTTGCAAGAGACTGTCCACCACACATACAGCTGCAGTCAGAGGTAGGCCAAGGGGATGCGATGGTGCAATGCTTCATCACATTCAGCTTTCCATCCCCAAAACCTAGAACAGTGCCTGGAACATAGTAGATGTTCAATAAATAATTCTGAAGAAGAGGAAAAAAGAAAATATCTGCACTCAAAAAATACACTCAATAGCTACTATGGGCTCAGTTTACAAATGTTCAATTAAATAACAGAATCCCTGCCCTCAAATTTCACTGGTTTTCCTAATCAGAAATTGTTCTGTTAGGGGACCAGACCAGAGCCATGACAGGCTCGACGGTTACACTAGGCCCAAGTTTCGAATTCTTGTAAACCTGAGTCATGATTCCGGGAAACTACCCCCTAGGAAAGTCCCGCTCACCCCAGAATGAAGGGCCTGAGCTACTCCATCTTGTAAAAGAATTCCATCCTGCAAGGTTCCGGGCAAAAGAACTTTGGATGTTACCCAACCTGAGCCCACTGCCCATAGCCAATCAACTCTCAGATTACCTAACCTAGCCCCACTGCACAGGAGCCAATTGGCCCCTAGACTCAATCTTCTGACTTTACGTCCAGGAGCTTGTGATTTACCTTGAAAGTAAAAACCAATCAAGAATCTACACTCAAATCCTATGGAGGGAAGTAACCAATCAGTTATCTGTCAACTTAAACACCCCCTGAAGCGACCAATCAGTTGTCCTCCTGCCTGAACACCCCTTTTGTACCCTTTTACCTGAATAATTCCCTATAAAAGCAGTGTAGCCCAAAACTCGGAGCTCCTTCCCAATAGCCACTGCGTCGGTGCCGGTGGGAGCCCTAGCTCGAGCTAGCAATAAACTCCTTTATGCATTTGCATTGCTGTGGACGTCTCATTCTCTCAGTCTTGGGGACTCGGACTTTGGGCATAACAGNGTGTAGCCCAAAACTCGGAGCTCCTTCCCAATAGCCACTGCGTCGGTGCCGGTGGGAGCCCTAGCTCGAGCTAGCAATAAACTCCTTTATGCATTTGCATTGCTGTGGACGTCTCATTCTCTCAGTCTTGGGGACTCGGACTTTGGGCATAACAGTTCTTAGTAAAAAATTGTATCAAGCACTTTCTCTTGCATGCCATGGAGACAAGTCTTTTCTGAACCTCCTGCCACAAGACCTAGGACGGCCAACAGGGTTGAGAATGTGGAATATAGGTCTGGCAAGCAAGATACCTGGTCTTCTCCTTCAGTCTATGGTCCTCAACGGGAACAAGACAGTTTAGGGTGTTTATTCACAGCCTGTAAAACGTGCTCCAGTAAATGTAGTTTTCTCTTTCATCCTATTTCATTGTGCACACAGCAAGGGCTAATAAATTCTTGACCAGCACGTTCCAAGCTCCATGGAAAGGATCCAGGACTGTCCACCGCCACCGCAGCACCCATGAAGGACCAGCCCCTGGGAAAATGCTTCCACTGCCACGTTCCCTGGAACACCAATGCAACTGCACTTGCTTAGAGGCATAAAAAGGGAAATCTGCTACTTGTATCCACAAGGTGTCCTTAATTTATCTCTCTGAGGCAATAGGTGTCCACCCATAATCAAGACCCTTAATTATCCACACCTTACGACAGTTCACAGCGTTCATCTCTGCAAGACTGTGGTCTAGCTGTAATTTCAAAAAAGCAATTCCTTTGGCAGCATCAGGAGGCAGAACCTTTCATCTCCTGGACTTTTCAGGCCTCCTGTCTCACATCCCGGGAAACCCAAGGGTAAAGAGTGATTCTGACCAGAAGCAGGGGAGTAGGGAGAAGGAAAGAGGAAGGAACATGATTAAAGAAGAAAAACAAAAACCAAGTGTGAAAAGCAAGTTCACAATGGTGACTTATAAAAGCAAAATTACCTCAGAAAATAAGGCTTGAATGCCTAGAGGCTGTGGCCTAGCCAAAGCCAAACATCCTCCCAATCCTAGCTCTTTTTTCACTCCTAGACACGGAACTGTGGAAAGACTACAGTTCCCAGCAGCCTTTGCGGTTTAAGCGGCTGCCCATGTGACCAACTCAGGCCAATGGGCTGTGAGTAGAAATTATAGCCGCATCTTTCTCTCCTCCCACTCTACCCTGCACCCCTACCCCCCCCC
>SJXQ01000812.1:287363-303462 GCA_006408695.1 Aepyceros melampus | reverse complement strand
ACTAGGGAGACACTACAGAGGCACAGAAAGGCTCCATGTGGGTCTAAAGTCAGGGGATAATGCCAGGCCATAATGAGCCTTGTTCCTCCCAGAAGCCTTCTCTTTGATACCCATCTTGGATGAGAGGTGCATGCACACCCAAGGGAGGGTCCCAGGGTAGGTCAGGTGTGGAAAAAGAAACCAGATAATTGGCTAAAGATAAACAAAGACCCAGAAGAATTCACCTATAGAAATGACTTAACTGCCTCTTTCCTCCTCAGTAAGGCAGATGCCCACATTTTCTCTCTGGGTGTGAATCTCTGCCTTGCTTCTATCTTAACCAGTTTCTTTGTGCGTTCTCCCACTTGTTGTTAAGCTACTTCTTTAATAATAACTTTGTACCTGCATTTATAGTTTCTGCCTCTGTGATAAATTCATTTTTCACTAGGGGCAAAGATCCAGGAGGCAAAATAGCTTCGAGCCTCTGGTCCTTGCTGGTCTGGTGGGCTAGGATTCCTGGTTCTCATCCAGGCTGAAAGTGAAAGAAAGTGTTAGCTGTTCAGTTATGTCCTACTCTTTGCAACCCCATGGACTATAACCTGCCAGGCTCCTCTTTCCATGGAATTCTCTAGGCAAGAGTACTGGGGTAGGTTCTCATTCCCTTCTCCAGGGGATCTACCTGACCCAGGGATTGAACCTGGATTTCCTGCATTGCAGGCAGATTCTTTACCAACTGAGTCACCAGGGAATCTCATTAGGCTCAGTTCAGTTCAGTCGCTCAGTCATGTCCAACTCTTTGCGACCCCATGAATCACAGCACACCAGGCCTCCCTGTCCATCACCAACTCCCGGAGTTTACCCAAACTCATGTCCATTGAGTCAGTGATGCCATCCAGCCATCTCATCCTCTGTTATCCCCTTCTCCTCCTGCCCCCAATCCCTTCCAGCATCAAGGTCTTTTCCAATGAGTCAACTCTTCACATGAGGTAGCCAAAGTATTGGAGTTTCAGCCTCAGCATCAGTCCTTCCAGTGAACACCCAGGACTGATCTCCTTTAGCATGGACTGGTTGGATCTCCTTGCAGTCCAAGGGACTCTCAAGAGTCTTCTCCAACACCACAGTTCAAAAGCATCAATTCTTTGGCACTCAGCTTTCTTCACAGTCCAACTCTCACATCCATACATGACCACAGGAAAAACCATAGCCTTGACTAGACAGACCTTTGTTGGCAAAGTAATGTCTCTGCTTTTGAATATACTGTCTACGTTGGTCATAACTTTCCTTCCAAGGAGCAAGCGTCTTTTAATTTCATGGCTGCAATCACTATTCACAGTGATTTTGGAGCCCAAAAAATAAAGTCTGACACTGTTTCCACTGTTTCCCTATCTATTTCCCATGAAGTGATGGGACTAGATGCCATGATCTTCGTTTTCTGAATGTTGAGCTTTAAGCCAACTTTTTCACTCTCCTCTTTCACTTTCAACAAGAGGCTTTTGAGTTCCTCTTCACTTTCTGCTATAAGGGTGGTGTCATCTCCATATCTGAGGTTCTTGAGATTTCTCCTGGCAATCTTGATTCCAGCTTGTGCTTCTTCCAGCTCAGCATTTCTCATGATGTATTCTGCATAGAAGTTAAATAAGCAGGGTGACAATATACAGCCTTGACGTACTCCTTTTCCTATTTGGAACCAGTCTGTTGTTCCATGTCCAGTTCTAACTGTTGCTTCCTGACCTGCATATAGGTTCCTCAAGAGGCAGGTCAGATGGTCTGGTATTCCCATCTCTTTCAGAATTTTCCACACTTTATTGTGATCCACACAGTCAAAGGCTTTGGCATAGTCAATAAAGCAGAAATAGATGTTTTTCTGGAACTCTCTTGCTTTTTCAATGATCCAGACCCAGGTTCAATTCCTTGGCAGGGAATTAAGTTCTCACTTCACTCCATGGCTCACTGCTATGTGAGATCAGGGAGCTGAGTGAGCTGATGTGAGTTGATGTCCCTACAGCCCCAGGAGAGGCAAGGAAGGACTTTACCAGGGCGACAGCAGAGAGTGGAGAGAAGCCCTTTGGATCACCTGCCCAGTGAGCTCTGCCCCTGGAGGCACCTGTGCTTCCCAGATAACAGAGTGCATCGTCATCTTCCTCCCTTCTTGTCCCCTACCAGTGCCTCCCTTTTCTCCCCTCTCACACCTCCTCATCCCTTCCCTCACCACCCTATCCCTGTTTCTTTCTTCTCTCTCTTGCTTAGAGCTTTACTTGGGGCAGGGAACTGAAAACCCCAGTTCTGGTTTGATCCTCATGTGCTCCATTTCAGAAAGCTGGAGCAGGAGAAAGGGAAAATCAGTTCAGTTCAGTCGCTCAGTCGTGTCTGACTCTTTGCGACCCCATGAATCGCAGCACGCCAGGCCTCCCTGTCCATCACCATCTCCCGGTGTTCACTCAGACTCATGTCCATTGAGTCAGTGATGCCATCCAGCCATCTCATCCTCTGTCGTCCCCTTCTCCTCCTGCCCCCAATCCCTCCCAGCATCACGGTCTTTTCCAATGAGTCAACTCTTCGCATGAGGTGGCCAAAGTACTGGAGTTTCAGTTTTAGCATCATTCCTTCCAAAGAAATCCCAGGGCTGATCTCCTTCAGAATGGACTGGTTGGATCCCCTTGCAGTCCAAGGGACTCTCAAGAGTCTTCTCCAATACCACAGTTCAAAGCATCAATTCTTCAGTGCTCAGCCTTCTTCACAGTCCAACTCTCACATCCATACATGACCACAGGAAAAACCATAGCCTTGACTAGACGGACCTTAGTCGGCAAAGTAATGTCTCTGCTTTTGAATATGCTATCTAGGTTGGTCATAACTTTTCTTCCAAGGAGTAAGCGTCTTTTAATTTCATGGCTGCAATCACCATCTGCAGTGATTTTGGAGCCCCCAAAAATAAAGTCTGACACTGTTTCCACTGTTTCCCCATCTATTTCCCATGAAGTGATGGGACCAGATGCCATGATCTTTGTTTTCTGAATGTTGCGCTTTAAGCCAACTTTTTCACTCTCCTCTTTCACTTTCATCAAGAGGCTTTTTAGCTCCACTTCACTTTCTGCCATAAGGGTGGTGTCATCTGCATATCTGAGGTTCTTGGTATTTCTCCCGGCAATCTTGATTCCAGCTTTCTTCCAAAAGGAAAAATAGAGGACCTGAAAATTCTCTCCAGTTCCAGTACTTCTAAAATTATTTAAGAAAAAAAAAAAAAGCAAAAATAACACTTTTGGCACCAGGACAAACCTCACGGGAAAGTTTAGCAGCCCTATTTCTGTAGCCAAAGAGCTGATAGCTGCTGGGTCTCCATCTTCCAGCATGAATGAGTGAGTGCTAGTTACTCAGTTGTGTCCGACTCTTTGTGATCCCATGGATTGTAGCCAGCCAGGCTCTTCTGTCCATTGATTTTTCCCAGGCAAGAATATTGGAGTGGGTTGCCATTTTCTTCTCCAGGGGGTCTCCAACATTGCAGACAGATTCTTTTACCTTCTAAACTACCAGGGAAGCCCTATCTTCCATCATACCTTCTGGCAATAAAACATAATGGAAAGCTTATAGCAAGTCAGGAACTGGGCAGACACTGGGTATAAAGAGCCAAAAATGACACTGTACCCACATGAGCATGCTCATAGCCTGTGCAGAAGAAGCCACATACAGAAAGAAAGCCAAGACAGTGCAGTAAATCTTAGAGCAGAGTCCATACAAAATCCTGCAGGACCATCCTTATAAATATTGATTGAGTTCTTACTAAGTTCCAGGAAAGGGGCTAAGTTCTTTATGTAAATAACTGCATCAAAGCCTCAGATGTTTGCAACTGTGTCCTTGGTACTTAGCACAGCTCTTGGTACACAGAAGTATTCATCTGAGATAAAAACAGCCATGAGACAGGTCTCAGTATTGGCTCCAGAGCACAGAAGAGGAGACTGAGGCTCAGAGAACCGAGGCCCTTGGCCCAAGGTCACAGAATAAGTGGCAGAGCTGGGGATCACACTAGGTCTGGCTCAGCCCATGATCTGGACTGCAGTGCCCTAGGGCAAGGGAAGCAATCAATTGTCTTGGGGCGGGATGCAGTTGAGGAAAGAGATGGGTGGCTCTTGAGCAAGCCCTGGAAGAATGAGCCTGCCAGGTGGACCAGAAGAGCAAGAAAGTCTGGAGAGTGAGGTGGGGGATGGGGAGGCAGCTTGGTGGCTGAACATCAGTTACATCTGGACGTGCGGGGACAGATAAGACTGGAAACGCAGCGGGAGGCCAGATGAAGGGGGAGGGGACCGGTGGAAGGAGGCATTGAGATGTCCATCTTCCCCCTCCGCTTCCCTTCTGTGGCTCTGATCTGGGAGTTTCCTTTGAACCATGCAGGCGGTTCTCACGCCTGCTTTTGATTTATTTTATAGCTGGGGTTCTGGAGCTTTTTGTGTTGGCTGCAACCTATAATACGCAATTTCCCTCCCAAGCAATTCTTCATCTTTGGCAACCCACCGGAGCGTGATTTTGGCAACCCTATGAAAAATTGCAGGGGCTCAGCTGGTGCCAGCCTGAGACACCCCATGGCTGCCGTACCAGCTGCTTGGCTGAGGTTTGGGGGTCCTGCCAGAGAGGCCAAGTTCATCATCCTCACTCAGTGATAGGTCCTCTTCATTTCCCCCGTTTGGCTTGTGGTCTCTTCGGTGCAGAGGAGGGAGAGAGCAGTGACAGCCATGTTCTTGTGTCTCTTTTCATCTTCCTGGTGTGGCTTCATCTCCCTCGGGACACATATCACCTTCTACGTTGAGGTCACCGAAAGGTCACAAGCTTCTGAATCAAAACTCAGCTGGGATTCAGTCCCAGAGCTCGCAGACTGTCTTACTGTAGGACCTTGCGGAGGGAAGCATTTTAATCCCTCCTGAATATCAAGTGCCTCATCCGTGAAATGAAAATGGCAGTGATATGTACCTCAGAGAGACATCGCCAGGTGTTAACAGTCGCCTGTGTAAAGCACCAGGGATAACCCCTGCGCACATAGCAGCTGCTGCGGACTGAAGGTCTGTCCCCTCCAGATTCCTCTGCTGAAGCCCTAACCCCGGATGTGATGGTATTTGGAGGTGGGGCCTTTGAGAGGGGGATTAGGGTTAGATGAGGTCATGAGGGTGGGGCCCCCAGGATAGGATTAGCACCCTTGTTAGTCCAGACACCAGAGAGCTTGCCCACTCTCTCACTCCACCATGCAAGGACACAACAAGAAGGCTGCTGCTGCTGCTAAGTCGCTTCAGTCGTGTCCGACTCTGTGAGACCCCATAGACGGCAGCCTGCCAGGCTCCCCTGTCCCTGGGATTCTCCAGGCAAGAACACTGGAGTGGGTTGCCATTTCCTTCTCCACAACAAGAAGGCAGACTTCTGCAAGATAGGCGTGTCTTCACCAGAAACTGAATCAGCTGGCACCTTGATCTTGGACTTCCCAGCCTCCAGAACTGTGAGAAATAAATTTCTGCTGTTTAACCACCCAGTCTGTGAAATTCTGTTACAGCAGCCTGAGCTGCCTGAGACACTAGTGTAGTGTTAGTCGCTCAGTCTTGCCTGACTCTTTGTGACCCTGTGGACCGTAGCCCACCCGGCTCCTTTGTCCATGGAATTCTCCAGGCGAGAACATTGGAATGGGTTGCCATTCCTTCTCCAGGGGATCAGGTACTCAAGAAATACCAGATCATCTCACACATGTCTTACTGTCTTACACAGGCTATTGTAACACCTTGGGACATCTCTCCAGGTATACATCACTACCATTTTCATTTTGCAGATGAGCACTTAGTACTAAGAAGAGGTTAAAATGCTGCCCTCCCCAGGGTCTTACAGTAAGTCAGTGTAAATAAGTCAGTCCTTGCAGGCAAGGACCCATCTTAAACCTGTTTTGTTTCTCCCATCATGCCAAGCAGAGTGCCTGGTGCAAATTAGATGTCCCGTAAATAGCTGAAGAATCAGCGAGTGAAGAGAATGTGCAGGTGAGTAAATACATGAAAAAGTGAGTGAATGAATGAGAAGCGAAGAAGCAGCACATGGACCCCCTGACTGAAGCAGCAGATTCTTTCCCCCGTGTTTTCTCAGAGCACACACACGGATCTCCTGGATGGGCTGACCGTTACCAGCCCTCCTGGCTCTTAGAAGCCTTGCAGGATGGCCTGGCCTCAGCAGTGCCAGGGTCCCTTGCCCTGGCGTCAACCACAAGGCTCTGACACTGCCAGCCTGCAGAGAGGGCCCCCACCCCAGGTGTGAACAGAAGTGTCTGTACCCCCAGGCTCTCACTAGAAAACAACTACTTAAAGAAAAGCCCAGAGATTTTAGTTCTTACAAAGGCTCCCAGTTCCCCACCCCGCCTCACACCCTGTCATTCAGAGCAATGATATCATCAGGTCATTGAAAAGATGCCTTAACTTATAAAAGCCTTTGTTTCCCTGGCCCTAGATAGCACCTCCTTAACCCCCTCTTCCTCGCCTCCCCTTCCTTGAGTGTGCACAAAAACACCATTTGGAAGAGCAAGACTCCCAATCCTGGCATGGAGCCACAAAGTGAAGTAATTGCGCAATTAGAACTTAATTGCTAGATTTAATTTCTTTTTCCCTGCCCCCTCCTTTTGCATCTCAATTGTTGAAAATGTGCAGTTGCCGCCTTCAAACGTCTGATGAGTTCCCCATGTCTGCCCCAGGAAGGGATGGGTTGGGGGAGGGAGACCCAAAGACTTCTGGGTGGATCTTGAATCTCAAAGAGATTTTACAAATTTAACCTTCCCCGGTACTGGAGGCTAAGAAGAAGGGAGAGATTTAACTCGGATATTTGGTAGCAAAAGATTTTTTCCTTGAGGACAGATTTTCAGAGACATTATCAGCAAAAGCTGTGTCTGAACTTGGCAGTGTGTGACACAGTCCTGCATCAACCACCATTCACAGAAACCTATGATGTGCAAAGCAGGTTACATCATCCGCCTACGTCCCCTCAATAACCCTACCATCAGAGGGTATCCATGGTTTAAAACGTTAGGAAATGGAGGCTCAGAGAGGTTCAGCAACTTGCCCAAGGTCACACAGCTAGTTAATGCTCAAGATGGAATGTGAAGGCAGCAGCTAGCTTTTCCCTCCCTCCTCTCAGCAGAGGGCCTCGCAAAGTGTCTACCATCCAGGGAGTCACTCCAGAAAAGATGGTGATTTGCATGGATCTGGAAAATGAAGATCTCTCTTCCTGCTTAAGAGCAGGAAGACTCTTACTCACACTCTCCACACCCACCCACTCACAAGGCCACACCGCAGACCTCTCTCTACCTAAACAGCACTAGGTCCCGCCTTCCCTCAGCTTCTCAACAGCTGCTGCCGCTAACACTCCTTCTAGGCCCTGGGCATGTAAGACTGGATTCTAGCACCTTCCCGGGCCATCTTCTGAGAACTGATGGTATGAACAGTTGCAGGAAGGGGGACTCCTTCCCGGGTCTGAGAGTGGACTCTGGTCTAACACTCAGAAATTAATTGTCTGAGGAGACACACATGCTGACAAAGCAGAGACTTTATTGGGAAGGGGCGCCTGAGCGAAGAGCAGCAGCAGGTTAAGGGAGCCCAGGAGAACTGCTCTGCCAGTTGTCCCGGGATTTATGGTCATGACGTTAATTTCCAGGTTGTCTCTAGCCAATCATTCTGACCAGGTCCTTCTGGCACACACACTGCTCAACCGAGATGGATTCCAGCCAGAAGGATTCTGGGAGGTGGTAGGACATATGGACTGGAGTCTCTTCTCTCCTTTTGACCTTTCCCAAATTCTTCCCCTTGGTATAGCTTGTTAGCTCCACGTTCCTTACCAGGACCTCCTGTTGTAAGATAACTCATCCAAGTGGTTACTGTGGACCCTGGCCAGGGGGGGTGGTTTCAATCAGTGGTTCTAACAAAGAGGGTGCCCCATTCTTGTCCCAGGTAGAGATTGCATAGTGCCTTCACCAGGCACTGCAGGTGGACACTGAGGAGGTACCAGGAACGTGGCTGCTGAGCAAAAAGCAGCCCTGGGAAGGAGTGTTTTTGTCTGTACACCTGGTCCAGGGTTGCTAAGGCAGAATTCTTTGTCTTGTCCTTTTTGTGTTTATGGGGCAATCGTGAATGCTAGAACTTCAGGGGATTCATTAGGTAGAACGCCTGTCTCAGAAATCATGGTGCTATCTTTGTCCCCTTTTGCTCTCATGACTGTTTGAAATAGAAAGTTTTGTGCTCTGACCTCATTCTCTCATATCCTTGAACGGATCAGCAAACAAGCAGCAGCTGGAGTCTATACCGGGCATGGGGGTCAGCACATCCAGCCTGCTTCCTGGTTTTGAACAGCCTCCAGGCTAAGGGATGGCTTTTGCATTTTTCAAAAATGGAAAGAAGGAGAGGAGGGGAGGAAAAGAAAACAGTATTTGTGACATGTGAAAAACACATGAAATTCAAATTTCAGGGTCAATAAAGTTTTATTGAAACACAGCCTCCCTCACTGATTTGCATATTACATGAGGAATAGTTGTGATGGATTATACAAGCCCTGCTAAGCCTGGAATATTTACCATCTGGCACTGAGCAGGAAGAGTTTGTTAATCCCTGGTCTACAACATGTGATCTACCCCTCACAGCAACTGTGTACCCCATTCTACCTTTCTTTCATCACCCACTTCTCCAAACCCTCTGCCAGTTACCTCCAGGTCAGTCAGCTCCCTCTGTATTGGAAGGTGAAGTCTTAACCACTTCAATGCCAGGGAAGTCCCTGAAATAAGGTCTTTGTGCATGTAATCAAGTTTCAGAGGAGTTCATACTAGATTAGAGTGGCCTCCATACAAGGACTGGGGTCCTTCTAAGAAGAGAGAACTCTGGACTCTGGGATGGAGAAGCATGCCACATGACCAAGCGGGCAGAGGCTGCAGTGATGTAACTCTGAGGATCGCCAGCAAACAGCTGAAGCTGGGAAGAGCAGAGGAATTCTCCTGCCCAGAGCGCTCGGTGGGAGTGTGATCCTGCTGACACCTTCATTTTCAGACTTCTAGCTTCCAGAGCTAAGAGAATAAGTATTTGTGGTCTTAAGCCACCAAGTTGTGGTTATTCATTATGACCACCCCAGGGAGCCAGCACACAGTGCAAGTAAAGTCTTATGGTTAAGCCTCCCGAGCACCCACAGTGGTCACACGCTCGTTTGTTCTGATAAGGCCACCTCTTTGCTGGGTTCCCCATCACACAAACCCCCAGACCACACTCTGCCATCTGCATAAGAACTGTTAGTCACTCAGTCGTGTCTAGCTCTTTGCGACTGTAGTCCACCAAACCCCTCTGTCCAGGCAAGAATACTGGAGTGTGTTCCCATTCCTTTCTCCAGGGGATCTTGCCAACCCAGAGGCCGGAACCTGGGTCTCCTGCATTGTAGGCAGATTCTTTACCGTCTGAGCCACCAGGGAAGCCCCTGCCTCCTGCACACCCAGGTCGTATTTGGCTTCCATTCAGTACTATATCTGTCACACCAACAGGTAATCCTGCAGCCCAGGACTCACCACGGATGTGTGCAAGCACACACCAGCCACTCTCCTCTGGACACACACCTTCTGCTCCATGCCATGCCACCATGTTCTGAGAGGAGCAGTCCATTGGAGGATCTGCTCAGGAAAGTTTTGCCCTGGGGGTCTCATTCAAAGACGCCAAAAGAAAGAATTAGGAAAACACCTCCTGATGCAATTCCAGTGCCTAGAAGTTGTACACAGCACACGTGTGCAGTGTGTGAGAGCAAGCCAACTGTTCCTGGAACTCAGCACAGGTGGGGAGAACCTGATCCCACACACGGCTGCATGTCAGCACACATGCGGAAGCTGCACAAGTAACTCACTCCTGTGTTGTCTGTACGTGTGCCGTGACTCCCACCCAAATCAGTGTGATCCTCAAGGCCTGCAGAGACAGGGGATGTAATAGAGAAGATTGAAAATACACAAGATTTCCAAAGGTGAATCTGCTGGAGAATCAGAAACAGTGTAAAACAGAGCATTAGACTCCTGCTTCCTGATCCACTCCCAAAACAAGTGGAACCAGGAAGTGGGTGGAAACTGTGGAGACAGGTTTTAGCTCAATTCGAGGGCAGTGATGGGACATCCAAGGCGGTAACCGCACCCAGGATGCCAAAGGTTTCAGGGAGTTCTCACAGTGGAGTTTCAGGATTGAGCAGAGAAACTGGATTCTAGTGAAGTTCTATGATATTAATATGCATATCCCAGATATGTGCTAAGTCGCTCAGTCGTGTCCGACTCTTTTGCGACCCTGTGGGCTGTAGCCCACCAGGCTCCTCTGTCCATGGGATTGATTCTCCAGGCAAGAATACTGGAGTGGGTTGCCACTTCCTCCTCCAATAACCCAAATATACTCAGCCTTATTATATAAGTTCTATTAGTTCTTCACTTATGATAATAAATTGTTAAATATGAATAGACATCATCCACAAGGAGAATTTCTATATACTGGGAACCAACATACACTTGTTACATATGTCACCTTGTTTAAAATTTTATCATATTCTGTAGTGTATTTTAGCCTCCTTTTTTAGATGAGACATTGAAACTTAAAGAGAATATCAATGAGAACTTTTTTGATGTAAGGAACAGGACACTCAATTCAAACTTGAAAGAAAGAGGAAATTATTGGGTTTCATAACTGAAAAGACCAGAGGTGAGGGAGAGGGGTTTCGGGCTCTCTGTGATCCAGGAGCTCATAACATGATAACGTGTCATGAGGATCCTAGCTCCATTTCTCTCTGCCTTTCCAGGCCCTTCTTTCTGTGTGTTGCCTTTATCTCCAGTTGGCTCTCCTTGGGAGCCAAAATGGCCAAAGAAGTTCTCAATTGTAATCTTCACTCCTTACTATTTTCTAGAAAACACACACACACACACACAGAGTATTTGCCATGAGGCACAACGATGGTCTGTCTGCATCTCATTGGACCAGACTGTGATTAAGGATCCTGAGATGAGATTTTCCTGGATTATCTGGGTGAACCCTGCACACTATGATGAATATTTTCATGAGAGAGAAGCAGAGAGAGATTAGGCTCACTCATAAGAGGGGGAGGCAATGTGACCAGGAGGCAGAGACTGGAGTTAAGCAGCCACAAGCCAAAGAGTGCCAGAAACCACTAGAAGCTCAAAGAAGAAACAGATTCTCCCCTCAGTCAGCTCAGTCGCTCAGTTGCATCCGACTCTTCCCAACCCCATGGACTGCAGCACGCCATGCTTCCCTGTCCATCACCAACTCCCAGAGTTTACTCATGTCCATCCAGTCAGTGATGCCATCCAACCATCCCATCCTCTGTTGTCCCCTTCTCCACTGACCTTCCATCTTTCTCAGCATCAGGGTCTTTTCCAATGAATCAGTTCTTCCCATCAGGTGAACAAAGTATTAGTTTCAGGCTCAGCATCAGTCCTTCCAATGAATATTCAGGACTGATTTCCTTTAGCATGGACTGGTTGGATCTCCTTGCAGTCCAAGGGACTCTCAAGAGTCTTCTCCAGCACCACAGTTCAAAAGCATCAGTTCTTCGTTGCTCAGCTTTCTTTATAGTCCAACTCCCACATCCATAGGTGACTACTGGAAAAACCATAGCTTTGACTAGATGGACCTTTGCCAGCAATTTGGATTCTCCCCTAGAGCCTCCAAAAGAAATTTGACCCTGCTGAGACCTTGACTTTGGCCCAATAATACTGATTGCAAACTTCTTTGCCTCCAAAATAATGAAAGAATACATTTCTGTTGTTTTAAGCCACCAATATTGTGGTCCTTCATTACAGCACCCACAGGAAACCAGGCTAGCATCTAATACCCACATACGACTGGGGCTGGGCACCTGGGACATGCTCCTGTCACCATTCAGCTCTGTTTTGGCTCAGGGATGTAAAGAATCTTCATAAAAATCATGCCTACATTGAGGTATATATTTGGAAGTTACTCTGAACCACATAAATATACCCCAGCAAACAGAAATGCATGCCCAGCTCATAGATGCCCAAGTCTTTCTGAGTTTCTCCAGATTCTCCCAATCACTCCAATATTATCCATCAGGAAGAAAATGCCAGGGAAGGCAATCAGATTGGAAAGAGACAGCAATCTTAGCTAACTACTTTTGAAAGCTTGCTTTTACAGATGTTACAAAAACATACCAAGGGCTTCCCTGGGGTCTCAGTGGTAAAGTATCTGCCTGTCAATGCAAGGAACACCAGTTCGATCCCTGGTCTGGAAAGATCCCACATGCCAAGGGCAACTAAGCGTGTGCGCCACAACCACTGAAGCCCACACGCCCTAGAAACTGTGCACTGCAACAAGGGAAGCCACCTCAATGAGAGGCCAGTGCACCGCAACTGTAATAGCCCTGCTCGCCACAGCTAGAGAAACAGGGACCCAGCACAACCTAAATAAAGAAGATTTTTTAAAAAAAATACCTAGCATTGAGGATGTTGCTTGGGGCCCTCCCAGAACTCTGCCTGAGGCTGTTGCAAGTGAAGGGGTCCTGAAGCTTAGTTCACAAGTCCAGGGGAGTCACCTCCACTTGATACAGCCCTTAGTGGGTCCCTCTGGCCATGTGTTGAGATCAGACTACAGAGAAACAAGGGCAGAAACAGGGGACCTTCAAGGAGAGCCTTTAACTAACCCTGGTGAGAGGCTATGTAGTGCGGTGGGGAGTGCTCTGGTCGGGTTCTCGATGTATTCTGAAGGTCCAACCGACTAGATTTCCTGACGGATGGGGTGTGGGACGTGAAACCACGATAAAAGCCAACGAGGACCGAGGACCGCAGAGTTTTGGTCTGAGCAGCTGGAAGGATGGTGTTGCTCTGAACTGAGATGTAGAAGACTTTTTAAGGAACCAATGCCATACACTATTCTAGCGCCTGAACAACAAGAAAAGCCCTCTAAATTCTGCGGGCATTCTCTCCTCTGCTTCTTGTTTCCCCCAGAAACACCTGTTTCGCCTCACTCCACAAGTGATGCTCTCAACCTCCCACGCGATTCCTTGGCTTAGTATCTGTGCTACCTTAAAGAACCCAGTCTTGGCTGCAAAATGTTCCCTTGTCTCCCCGGAGGAACTGCGCAGAGGAACTCGGAGGAGGCTTCCCGCGCGGAGCAGACTATGCTAATCAAGCGGCTCGGTCCCCACCCACAGCCTCGCCCCCCTCCTTCTGTGCCGCTGACAGCTGGCTCCTCCCACAGACTGTGGAGAAAGGGAGCCGAAAGATTGCCTGAAGCCTGAAATGCCAAAATCTGTATTCTCTCTGCACTGAGGATGGGGAGCTGAAATCCTACAGTCCCAGCCAAAATCCCATATGAGTATGGTGTGTGTGTGTGTGTGTGTGTGTGTGTGTTAAGAGGCCAGTGCCGTACCAATTCTAGGGTCTAAACTGTATCCTCCACTGAAAATCACAACATATAATTAACTAATCTGTTTCCCAGACTAGCTGAAAGCATCTGCTTCGTTGAAGCTATTCCTGAGCTAAAGAATAATCATATCTTGACAATAATAACCACACGCCCTGCTGTTGGTAGGCATCACTGTCACCATTTTACAGATGGGAAAACTGAGTCTTAGATTGTCTTCTCCAAGTCACCAGCTGGCTCTTTTCAAGCTCTGGTCCTTCGCACTTGGCTGTTTCTTCTGCCTAGAATTGTCCTCCCCAGACTCTTCTGCAGTGAGTCCTCATCCTTCTCATCCTCAGCACAAATGTCACCTTCTCCAGAAAGCTTTCCTTGACCGTCCTCAACAGTGGCTTCCCCATCACCCCTCCAGTCTCTCTATCAGACTACTCTATTTTCTTCTCATAATTTGACACATTTGGCACTGCTGTTTGCTCATTCACCTCCCTGATTAGAACATGTCTTTCGCTGCCAGGAAATAAAATCTGTAAAGGCAGGGGTCTCCTCTGTCTGTTCATTCCCATACCCCAGGGTCTAGATGAGAGCTCAGTAAATGAAGCTCTTGACCAGGTCCTCAATTTTATTCTGCTGGTCTCAGCACTCTCCATCTTCCTCTGCATCCCTGTTGACTGTGTTAGTGTGATTCTTATCCACACGGTAGGCCGTGCTGGGAATATTTGTGTGACCCTTTACTACCATCGAGCGCCAGGTGTTTAAAGAGCCACAAGTGAGCAAAATGGTCTCTGTAGGATGGATATGAACTAGAAACTGTGAGTCGCTCAGTCATGTCCGGCTTTGCGACCCCACGGACTGTAGCCCTCTGTCCAAGGGATTCTCCAGGCAAGAATACTGGAGTGGGTTGCCATTTCCTTCTCCATGGAATCTTCTCAAACCAGGGACTGAACCTGGGTCTCCTGCACTGCAGGCAGATTCTTTACTGTCTGAGCCACCAGGGAAATCCTATGAACCAGATCCCCCAGATAATAAATGAGACTCTCGGACCCAGAGTGTCTGCAAAGAGAAGCCATTATGTGTAAATTAATACTGTCAAATCATTACAAAACAAAAAAAGGAAATATGCAGCAGAGCAAATGATGTTGAATATAAAAAGTTCAACCTATTAACTCAATTCTCATTTTAATTCTTCAACAATAATGATTGTTGTACCCCTGGTACGCGCCACCAATTATGTGCTGGGAATATGCGGTGAATGACACCAGAAACACATAGAATCAGAAACGAAGCAAGAAGGAAATAAACATGGTTCCACTGGAGGATGAAAGGAGAGACTGGTGGCCCCAGAGGTGATCAGCAAGGACTTCCCTGAGGAAGGGACCTGAAGGATGAGTAGAGGTTGGGAGCAAAAGTATCCTTTGACTGGAGGGGGTGTGGAAAAGTTATGTGGAAAGTAAGGCACGTGCCAAGTGAGGGGGATTGCCAGGATGGGAACCATTTTATCTTCCCAGGCAGTGACACCCTCTCTCGCCTCTTGCGTGTGCCATCTGTGTGTCTGGAACACCCTGCAAAGGCAGGGGAGGGCCACGAACAGAACTCAGGCATGAGATTAAACAGACACAGTAAACAGTGGCAAAACTTAGACTCTATCCCATGGAACTTAATGAAGACATCCTTCAAACTGTCACCTTTCTCTGCAATGGTCTGTAAGGACTAATTAGAGGACTGATTAATACTTTGCAGAGGCCAAATATGAGTGACTCAAACAAGACGAGAGCTTGTTTATTTTCGCTTGACAGGAGGTGTTCAGGGAAGGTGGTTTTCTCTGCTCCATGATCTGATCCAGGTAGGTCACCTACCAGGTGTAAAGCTCCATTGGCTAAAAGCTTTTCTAAGTCCTGCATTAAGGGGACACACCTGTTTGGGGACCTTCCATTTCTGCTCACTGCTGGATCTCAGGATCTAGCATATGGCAATCATCCTGGCAAATCCCCACACCTGGGATGTGCTGTGTTTTGCACGTAATCAAGACTCAATAAATATTATTTAATTGGTTTAAATATATGTGCCTACAAATATGTGTGTATATATGTTGGAATGTCTTTATGTGCCGATTCGTACCAAAACAGCAGATGGGGAACTGTGTAATTTACGTAAGAATATAAAACAAGGGAAGAGCAATAGAAAGCTACTCCATTGTTAGGGTAATGCTACCTCCAATTAAACTTGGAAATTAAACTGCCCTCATCTCAAGAGAATGTTAGCAGGATTTCCATTTGCAGACACCATAAAACAGTTCTCACACTCCCCATTCTCTTCCTAGCTCTCTGATCATCTTTTTTTTTTAGCCCCACTCAGTGGCATGTAGGGTCTTAGTTCCCCAACCAGGATTGAACACATCTTGGAACTGTGGAATCTTAACCACTGGACCACCAAGGAAGTCTCCCAGGAGTGTTTGTAAAGCAAACAGGGCTTAGTTGCTCTGTTGCATGTGGGATCTTCCCAGATCAGGAATCAAACCCGTGTCTCCTGCACTGGCAGGCAGATTCACTTACCATTGAACCACCAGGGAAGCTCCTAAAATTTACTCTTTTTTTTTTTCATTTTTTTTCTTGAATTAATTTTTATTTTTTAGTTTGTTTTGCTTTACAATACTGTATTCGTTTTGCTACCCATTGACATGAATCAGCCACGAGTGTACATGAACTCCCAATCCCGACCCCCCCCTCCCC
>SJXQ01000812.1:270116-287283 GCA_006408695.1 Aepyceros melampus | reverse complement strand
GCCCCACACCCTCTCTCTGGATTATCCCCGTGCATCAGTCCCAAGCATCCTGCATCCTGCATCCAACCTGGACTGGCGATTCGTTTCACTTATGATATCACACATGTTACACTGCCACTCTGCCAACCCATCCCACCCTCTCCCTCTCCCACAGAGTCCAAAAGGCCGTTCTATACATCTGTGTCTCTTTTGCTGTCTTGCGTACAGGTTTATCATTACCATCATTCTAAATTCCATATATATGTGTAAGTATACTGTATTGGTGTTTTTCTTTCTGGCTTACTTCACTCTGTATAATCGGCTCCAGCGTCATCCACCTCATTAGAACTGATTCAAATGTATTCTTTTTAATAGCTGAGTAAAATTTACTCTTATTAAGTGTAAAATTTGATGTGTTTTAACAAATGCATTGTTGTGTAATCGAGTCACAATCAAGAAATATGGCATTTTTACCACCCCAGAAAGGACCCCTGTGTTTCTCTGAATTCAGTCTCTTCCCCCATCATCAGCCCTGCCAACCACTCATTTGCCTTCTGTCATGAGAGTTTTGTTTGTTTCCACATTAAACAGTTTGTGTTTTTATATATAGTTGTAAACATGATGGCAGAAAATTTTTTAAATCTGTTTTACTCATTACTGTTCTTTCAATGCCTATTTCAGTGTCTGAAAATGTAGTAGTTAATATTAATAAATATTTGTTGAAAGAAAAATGTATGAACAAGCAACCAATGAATGAAAGAACAAACCAGTTTGAGATGTATAGTTCGGGTTTGATCCTTGGGTCAGAAATATCCCGTGGAGGAGGACTTGGCAACCGCCCCGGTATTTTTGTCTGGAGAATCCCATGGACTGAGAGGCTACAGTCTGTGGAGTTGGAAGAGTCAGACACAACAGTGCGACTAAACAACAACAATGATGGGTTATGGTCAAAAAGTTTCGAAGTCCCAGCTGTAGATGATGCCACAGAGTCAGTATGTTAGGGGACTTGCTCCATACCATTTTGGGGCTTTTCTGGTGGCTCAGACTGTAAAGAATCTGCCTATAATGCAGGAGAATTGGGTTCAGTCCCTGGGTCAGGAAGTCCCCCTGAAGAAGGAAATGGCTACCCACTCCACTATGCTTACCTGGAGAATCCAATGAACAGAGGAGTCTGGAGGGCTACAGTCCATGGGGTCGCAAAGAGTGGGACATGACTGAGCAACTAACACTTTCACTTTTCCATACCATTTTAAAGTTGTCACATAGCTTCTAAAGGCTGCAGAGTATTTCACTGTAAGAGCACATGGTACTTCTTTAACTGGCCCCTTGTTGATATACGCTGCAGGTATCTCCAGTCCTTTCATACTAATAATATCCCTAGACATATGTCACTAAGCAAATGTGTGCATGTCTGTGTAGGATAAGCTCTGGGACGTGATTTTGCTAGGTCAGGACTGAGGGCCTCTTTCATTTAGAGAGA
The DNA here is from genome assembly GCA_006408695.1 of Aepyceros melampus. Taxonomy (NCBI): domain Eukaryota; kingdom Metazoa; phylum Chordata; class Mammalia; order Artiodactyla; family Bovidae; genus Aepyceros; species Aepyceros melampus. The sequence continues at coordinate 285,824 of SJXQ01000812.1, read as the reverse complement.
AGTCGCTAAACGGTCCCACAAAGAGGTTATCTATATTATACCACTCCTCCCCAACAACGCTGCAAAAGCAGAGTGCTTGTTCCTTATCCTTGATGTGTGAGCAAACAATCTTCTTTTTTTTGCCAGATTAATATAATAGGTGTATAGGATATCTCATGGAGTTTTAGTTTACATTTTTTTTTTTCAGCAATGAGAGTAAGCCCCTTTCTTGTGTTTAAAGGCCACCGTTACCCATTTCTCTATGAACTTAGAACTTTCTACATATGTCCTTTGCTTTTCCTTTTGGACTGTTAGTCCTTTCCTTTTTCATCTGTGGGCATTTACATGGGCCTTAAGGAGATGAGCTGTCTGAGTCTCACACGTTGGAAACTCTTTTTTCAACCAAATGTGTTGCTTATCTTTTGAGTTCATAGTCATTTTTTGCAAGGCAGAAATTTGTAATTTGATGATATCATATATGCCAATCTTTTTTTCTTAGTAGGATTCTGGATTTTGTGTCCTTTTTAAAAAGACAAAGTCCTTCCCCATTTGGATATTATTTAAATAAAATCTCCATGTTTTCTTTTAATACTTTTATGGTGAGTTGTTTTCCATTTAAATCTTTGCTCCATCTGGAATTTATTTGGGTATAGGAATCTAAGAAGGGATCTAAACTTTATTTTAGATGGCTACCATTTGTCTAAACATGACACCATTTATTGAATAATCTCCTTTTCGCCCACTGATTTAAAATGTCCTCTTAATCATAAACTAAATTTCTATGAATACTTGAATTTATTTCTATACTTTTCACACTGTTTTATTGGTCTATTCATGTACCGTTACCACACTGCTTAATTTATTTTAGAATTATAATATTAATATTTTTAAATGTCTTTCAGGACTAGACTACCTTTTATTTTTCAGAATTTGATGATTCTCATCTGTTTCTTTTTCCATATAAATTTAACATGTTTAATACGAGAAAAAAAAAAAAACACCTATTTTTCAACTGTTGGACTGAGCGACTTCACTTTCATGCATTGGAGAAGGAAATGGCAACCCACTCCAGTGTTCTTGCCTGGAGAATCCCAGGGACGGGGGAGCCTGGTGGGCTGCTGTCTATGGGGTCGCACAGAGTCGGACACGACTGAGGTGACTTAGTAGTAGTAGTATGTTAAATTTAAACATTGATTTAGAGACAGTTGCCCAGTGTCTATATCCAGCTTCTTCTCTTATTTCTTCATGTTTGTGTATATTTCTTAGCAGCATCTTCAAATTTTATTCATAACCTAATAACTATTTTCCTGGATATGCAATCTCTTTGTAGCTAAATGGGCTTCTTTCTTCCATTATACTTTTCTGTCTGTTTCTTATTTTGGAAGATACCAACTCTGTTACCCAGACATCTTACCAGATTCATCGCTAGCAGTGTTCTTTAGTAGAATATCCTGGGTGTTGTAAGTATAAAGTCATATCAGCCTCCTCTTTAACGTTTCCTGATCTCTTTCTCCTTTCTGATCACGTCAGCTGTGCCTTGTGACTGCTGTCTGCTAGTGACAGAGATCATGAACTTGTCATGTTTCTAGCTAATGGGCCTGCTTGAGGTTTGGTGGTTAAGCATGTGATACATGTGTCCCACTCCCCCGCATTGTCCTGTGTCTGCACCATTGTTTTTACAGCTGGGACTCAGGGAAGGGTGGCCCTGGGGAACAGAGGGGGGAGCAGAAGTGATGCAGAAAATGAGCAAAGTAGGTGGAATCTGTGTCTCCAGCCTGGGGACCCACAGAGATGCCCTCTGTCTCCTCTCTCTCCTCTTCTGAGCTCTCAGATCACCCTCCACCCCACCCAAAAGGCCCCGCAGGATCTCATCCCTCATCACGAAAGCTCACTGGAGCTCAGACTTCAGTCCCAGCCCTGGTGCTATCCCCCTGAGCCTCGTTCTTCCTCACTGCAAGGTAAACTCCTCCCTACCTGTTCGGCCCACTTCCTATGGTGAGCATGAGCTCTCAAGGCAACTGTGAGGAATGTAGGCAGCTGTTGGCCCTCCAGCCACACAAATCGTCCTCATCACGAGGACCGCAGTTCTCCGGCCATTGGAACCAGATGGAGCCACATGCATGGAGAGAGATGTTGCAGGACCACTTCCTTTCAACTCCATCCAGGGCTTACACAACAGACTCCCAGGACCAGAATGAACCTCCAGGTTCTGTAGTCTTGGCTCTCGGCCCCCAAGCACAGCCCTGCCCTTCTCAGGAAAGGATAATAAACAGCAACGGCATTGCTGACTGGCTCATGGGGGTCTCTGAGGGTGAGACTGCTTTCTCCAGGTCAAGCTGATCAAGAAGAGCCTTGACGGCCCTGGGAGAACACTCGCTATGGCCAATGTCAATGTCCCTGCCAGTCAGGCGGCTCCCACACCAGAAATGGGTCTCTGCAGGACAGATCCCAGCCCAGGCCACCACTTTCAACTCCCACAAACATTGTTCAAACTGCACTGAGAAACAACAAATTGGAAAGGGGAAAATAAAAGATGTTGGCCACAACTGTGAGAACATGGTTCTTGAGCAAACTGATGGCGAAAATCATTCAGATCATCAGTGGATAAATGGACAATTTCCAGAAGAAACAGCTGGGAAACATATGAGGTTTTTTTTTTTTCCCCCTACCTTCTTTTTCCTTATTCATACTTTCTTGGCCTTTCGTAAAGAGCATTGATATTCTTCAGGCAATCACAAAATAATTATTTTATTAATCTGGACAGCCATTTCAAAAAAGGCCTAAGGCTTCTCCCTGGCTGTCACGTTCTTCAACAAAACGGCGTCTAATGTGCTCTTGAACGTCAGAAGCTGACAGATACTTGGCACATGAGTGAGGACCCACCCTGGGCATAGAAAGAGAGGCTGGTGAGTGGATGCCCAGAGGGAGACAGACGACCCAGAACTATGAAGGAAAACAGTAGCAGTTATGTCCCTGGGGTCTACTGTCAGATGCCCTAGGTGGACTTACCAGCTTGTTTACTTAGCAGCTTGGTGACCTTGACTGGCATACTCAGGCCCTCTAAGACTCATCACCTTGTCTGTAAACAGGGGACAGTGGTATGTGCCTTTCAACCTTGTGAGAAGTCACTGAGATGATGTGTGGAAGGGACTTTAGTCCTCATCTATACTACTTAATGTGTGATTTTGGACAAGTCACATCTCTCCTGGGTTATGGAGGATCTCTGAAGCATCTTCTGTCACACGAGTGTATGTTCCTCAGTTCTTTGTCTCATCACAACAAAGATTTGGAGTGATGAACATTAAAGGCCCCTCGGCATGCAGCTCTCAGGTCTTGGATAGACCGTGCTAGAGCCTCAGGTCTCGAATGGACCATGTTATATATAGCTCTTAGGCAAATCAGTGTTACAGCTCTATTTTATTTAGAAGATAGCAGGAAAATCCATCTTTAAGGCATGAGGGCATGTGATCTAAAGACACGAGGAAAAGAGCGCCCAGCGCGCGGGAGAGAGAGACAGAGCTAGCTTTGACTCTTCTATTTATATGTTTATCTCTCCCTGGGCCTGCCCTATGTAAATTGGGCCAGCCAGGAGTGTTGTTTGTTTTACCTGAGGTCCTCACTCGGATCCTCAGACCTTCTTTTGTTTCATTTTCACGGGCTTTTCCCTTCCTTGTCTTGTAGCCACCGCCATTTTCCTGTTCTACGTACCTGACATTCCCCTCTCAAGGGATGGGAGGCCCAGTTCTTTGGGAATAGGGGCATCGAGGTCTTTCTGGCTACTTCCTGCTGAACTGGGACAGCAAAGAGTATTGGGCCTCCCCCTCTTATACTACTTAATGTGTGATTTTGGACAAGTCACATCTCTCCTGGGTCCTGGAGGATCTCTGAAGCATCTTCCAACTCGAACACCCTGAATCCTGTTCCTAGACCATCCTCATTGGTCTGCTCTGGGCTCAGTGGGGTCACAGCCCACTTTCCCGGTCACTGCCCTCACCTAGATGGGGTCCCAGTACGTGGCATCTGCTGGAGATAAAGTAGTTCATGGCCGAGACACTGATGGTGGGAAGTTCGGCCCTCCCTTCCCCAAGGAAGCTGACTTCTTGTTTGGGTCTCGCTGCCATTTCCATGGAGACCAGAGCAGCAGGGTATTAAAAAGTCCTTCCTTCAGGAAAAGGTTCCTCCCCTCCCCTGGGAGCCCGCTTTGCAGTGACGCACTTTCCTGCATCCACTGAAACCAAACGGGTTTCCCATCTCATAGGCCTCTGGGCTATTCTGGGGCAAGGAAACTGGGCCAGGGGGCCCGCAGAGGTGACGCCCTGGGGAGCCAGTCCAACCCAAAGCAGCTCTGCCTGCACCTGGCAGCTTTCTTGCGATTGGCTATGATCCCTGCGCTCCTGCAGGTACCTGCTTGCTCTTTGGATACAGGAGGAATTTTCCACAATCCCTGCTCGGGAGCCAAGGCCTCAAGCGCCAGAGGACAAAAATCCACATAAAAGGCCTAGAACAGATGTCTCTTCTTTTGGCGGAGCTCAGACTACTAGGCCTACACGCCCACCTGGCAGAGGCAGGACTCACACCTGTGACAGTGCTCCCAAAGCTAACCTCAGAAGCAGTGCTCACCTCTTTTAGGAGACCCCCCGCCCAGGTCAGCACCGTCAGCTGGTTGACGCCCTTCTTGCTTCTCCTGCCTGCACTGCTGGGCCCTCAGGTGCACAGGATCACTGTCTTCCCATCAGTGTAGCAGGGGTATTGGATTCTTGCTTCAAATATCAGTGCCGCCATTTACAACCTAATGGTGTTAGGTAAGTCATTTACTCATTTGAGCCTCTATTTTCTCATCTGTAAAATGGGAATAATAAGAACTACAACATAGAGTTTTATATATGCAACAAGTGCTTCCTAAGGGCTTACTCAAAGGCTAAGCATTAGTCCAGGTGCTGGAGATACAAAAGTGATACAAAAATTACCCAAATTCTTGAGAATTAACGGAGGCAACCTCCATACTGTTTTTCATAATGGCTGCACCAGTTTACATTCTCACCAACAGTGTAAGAGGGTTCCCTTTTCTCCACACCCTCTCCAGTATTTTTTATTTGTAGACTTTTTAATGATGGCTGTTCTAATTGATATGAGGTGATACCTCATTATTTTGATTTGCATTTCTCTAATATTTAGTGAGGACTAGCATCTTTTCATGTGCCTATTTGCCATCTGTATGCCTTCTTCGGGCTTCCCTGGTAGCTCAGATGGTAAAGAATCTGCCTGCAATGCGGGAGACCTGGGTTAGATCCCTGGGTTGGAAAGATCCGCTTGAGGAGGGCATGGCAACCCACTCCAGTATTCTTGCCTGGAGAATCCTCATGGACAGAGGAGCCTGGCAGGCTATAGTCCATGGGGTCGCAAAGAGTTGGACACGACTGAACAACAAAGTACATGCCTTCTTTGGAGAAATATCTATTTAGATCTTCTGCCCATTTGTCATCTGGGTTGTTTGTTTTGTTATTGAATTTGGGAGCTGCTTGTACATTTGGGAAATTAGGTGCTTGTCAGTCACATCATTTGCAAATATTTTCTTCCAGTCTATAGGTTGTCTTTTAGTTTTGTCTATGGTTTCCTTTGCTGTAAAAAAGCTTTTACATTTGATTACGTCCAATTCATTTATTTTCGCTTTTACTTCTATTGCTGTAGGAGACTGACCAAAGCAAACATTGGTACAATTTATGTCAGAGGATGTTTTGCCAGTGTTTTCTTCCAGGAGTTTTATGGTGTCTTTTTTCTTTTTATATTTAAGTCTTTAAGCTATTTTGAGTTTATTTTTGTGTATGCTGTGAGGCTGTGTTCTAGCTTCATTGATTTACACCTGTCTGTCCAACTTTTCCAGCACCATTTGCTTAAGAGACTGTCTTCCCATTTTTTTTTTTTTGCCCCTTTTGTCAAAGATTAATTGTAAGCATCTGCTGATTTTTAAGCCCAGTGGATCTGACAGACTCAGTAGAACACAGCCGATGAGTTTTCACCAGTGTCATGGCACTTGGGAGGCAAAAAAATTGCAGTGCAGGGTGACCAAGGTAAATAGGGTTCGAGGAGCTAATACTCTGGAGAAACAATAACTGCAGAGAGGTGGCCCCCGTATTCTGGACACCTTTTCCTTGAAGACATGTTCCAATTCCAGTTTCCTCCAACCCAGGCCATGTGCCTCTTGCCTCCGATCCTGTTAGATCTGTGTATGGATCCTCTCACTCGGGGTTCCTATCCACAGGGGCCCCACACTGGAGTATGGTGGAGTTAGTGCCCTGTCGGGTGGAACTTCAGCCAATGCAAGATTAAGCCCCTGGATCAGTATGGGGAGTGTAGCTCAAGAATGTCACTTCCCTGCTAGTCCAGTGGTTAAGAGTCCGCCTTGCAATACATGGGACTCAGGTTGGTTCCCTGGTCAGGAAACTGAGATCCAACATACCCTGGGGTAACTACAGCTGGATACCACCACTACTGAGCCCTTCAACTCTGAAGCCCGTGCTCCACATCCAAGAGGTCCATACGTGGCACAGAAAAGATCACAGGACTCAGCAAAGATTTCACTTGCTGCAGCTAAGACCCTAACATAGCCAAATAAATAAATTTAAAAAAGAATAATGTCTCCTGCCAGATCAGTAAACAAAGGATGCTGTTTGTTGATGATTGTTGCAAGTCATCAGCCACTGCAGCCACCGGACTGCGCACCCTGAGGGGACTCAGGATGGAGAAAAAGAGAATTCTGGCCCAAAGTAGCTAAGATGCACATCAAAGGAATGATTTCAATGAGCCCTGACTCTTCCATCTTCCCATACATACAAAGTGCTAAAATCATTACATTGAGATGTCTGGTTTTCTTTAATTAACAGTAATCTTTTGATGTTCTGACCACCTAGTTTTTGTTGCAAAAACTCCTGTCTATCCTGGCTCCCAGAGAAGGCAATGGCACCCCACTCCAGTACTCTGGCCTGGAAAATCCCATGGATGGAGGAGCCTGGTAGGCTGCAGTCCATGGAGTCGCTAAGAGTCAGACACGACTGAGCGACTTCACTTTCACTTTTCACTTTCATGATTGGAGAAGGAAATGGCAACCCACTCCAGTGTTCTTGCCTGGAGAATCCCAGGGACGGGGGAGCCTGGTGGGCTGCTGTCTATGGGGTCGCACAGAGTTGGACACGACTGAAGCGACTTAGCAGCAGCAGCAGCATCCTGGCTCCTCCCTTACCTCCAGGTAGTCCCTCAGCTCTCTGAGAGGCTGTGTCCCAGGTTCAAGTCTGGATGAAAAATAACTCAACTTTTAGGTTGTGCATTTTTGTCCTGCAATACAGCCTGCATGGTTTCTTTGAGGGCGTTGTCCTGAATTGAGCAAATAGTTTAACTTTTCAGTGGCGAGTGCGGTATCGCCTTTTGAGTTCTGTCCATAATGCTAGCTGGTTTCTGGTGTGTTTCATGAAAAAGTGAGTTTTCCTCTATCAACATCAAAATGTGCCTATTTCTTGTAATAATAATAGCAAATATTTAGTGACTGCTTAGTCTGTTCTATGAACGTTCTTAGTGCTTCGCACATTTTAATCCATGGAATTTGCACCATAATCCCGTAAGGTAGGCACAAGTATACCCCCATTCACAAATAAAGCTGAGGCACAAAGAAATCTAAGAATTCACCCAAGGGTCTTCCCCGTTGGACTATCTTCTCCACTCTGGTGGTCTAGTGGTTAAGAACCTGCCTTGCGGTGCCGGGGATGTGGGTTCAAGCCTGACACAGGATCTGCAGAATCTAAAGAACTGATTCCTTTACGGTTCTGTTTTCAGGACCAAAGGCCAAACCGCAGTCATCCAAGAGTCTCCTTGATCTGGCTCCCAGTGTTTCTCTAAAATGTCCTCTTCACAGCTTCCCAATTGTGATTGGCCCCCTGCCTAGAGGGATTTCCGAGCAGTTCAAATGGTAAAAAAAATCTTCCTACAATGCAGGAGACCGGGGTTCGATCCCTGGGTTGAGAAGATCCACTAGAGAAGGGCATGGCAATCCACTCCAGTATTCTTGCCTGGAGAATTCCATGGAGAGAGGAGCCTGATGGGCTACAGTCCATGGGGTTGCAAACAGCTGGACATGACTAAGCGACTACCACATACACCCTGGCTAGAAAGAGATCCCTCTCATCTTCACAAAACTAACCAGCCCATCCCCGACTAAGCCCTTCCCCAGTTTCCCAATGCACTTGCAGTAAAACCTAAATTCCTACTCGTAGTCAGCTTGCCTTTCCAACCTCATCTCCGCCCACTCTGCCTTCTCTGCCCTCCAGTCATACCCAACACTCATTCCTGCCTCGGGGCCTTTGCACTTACAGTTTTCTCGGTAGCAAACTCAGTTCCTCCAAATCCTTGCAACCTTGATTCTTTCTGAACCTTCAGGCCTGTCCTGATCACACAGTTTAAAGTGGCCATCTGCTATAGGCATGATCAAGTGTATCCATCTGTTTGACTTTCTTTGTAGCACTCATTTTATTCAAATTTTCTTCATTCACTACTCGTAGGTTGAGTTGTCTTTTTATCTGTCCCCCTTACACTAGTAGAACAGGCTTCCCAGGTGACTCAATAGTAAAGAAGCTGTCTGCAATGAAGAAGATGCAGGTTCAATCCTTGGGTCAGAAAGATCCCCTGGAGAAAGAAATGGCAAGCCACTTCAGTATTCTTGCCAGGAAAAATCCCATGGACAGAGGAGCCTGGCAAGGTACAGTCCACAGAGTCCCAAAGGAGTTGGACACGACTGAGCATGCATGCACACACATACCTACTACTATAACACAGCCACCAGGGCAGCCTTATTTCCTTATCCAGTGTTAAGTGTCTCTGGCACCTGGCAGTATTCACATCCCCAGAGCAGGCACACATTTGCTGAGTAAATGACCAACAGAGAGGCTCCGGTTAGCTGGAACCCTCCAGAAGCCTCTGATGATTCCCTGAACTGGAAATAATCTTCCGCTGAACAGCAAAGCCACCTCCCCTGCCTCTCTTAAGGTCCTGGGCACCATCTGCCTGTGCTGCCATGACTTATAGTTTCTCCTTTGCCTTCCAGACTTTAGGCTTCTTGATCTGACCCTGTACTTAATTTGTTTTGGTGTCTCCTGCCTCCTCCCAGCCCTCAGCAAAGATCCTTGTATACTGCCGGTGCTCCAGCAGTTCCCCATCCGCCCTGAGTGATGTTGACTGTCATCACCGATACATGAGAATAACTTGGAATTCCGTGTCCCTGCACGCCAAGCACCATGCTCGTCACTCTGTCCTAGATGACGAGTGTATGAGAATATGAGTTCCAAAGATGAATGTTGCTGGGGAGAGAGAATTGAGGAAACACAAGGCTATACTGGCAGGTTGTTCTGGTGGTTATTTTCTCCCCTATATTCAGCATAATTGAATGGCTGCAGCCGTGTTGTTTTGCAGCAACCCTCTTCAAAGGAGAGTGATTAAGGGCAGAGAAAGTGAAGTCACTCAGTCATGTCTGACTGTGACCCCCTGGACTGTAGCCTACCAGGTTCCCCCATCCATGGGATTTTCAAGGTAACAGTACTGGAGTGAGAAGATGAAACAAAATGCAACCATCTTATTAGGGGAATGGAAAAATGCCAGATGATGTCGTGGGGTCTCTAAGAAATCTATGCAGAGAGTTGCTTTTCTCAGGGCTGATGGGAACTTGAGTTTAAGGGTCTTTAAGGGCTGTGACTTTGTTTCCAGGTTTTCACCACCAGCCTCCAGGTTGTTTTAGCTGGACTTCATTTTGCTGGAGTGTTCCACGATGCTTCCGTAGGAACACAGAGATGTCACCCGTTGTTACCTAGTGATGGATGGATTTGGGAGATGTTTGCATTTTACCAGAGGTTGCAAACAAATCTCCTGCTGCCAGCCACTCTGAAGTGTCAGTTCCCACTCTTCTGACCCTCACAAGCGTGTTCCTGCCGGACCTTATTACAGTTCCCCAAACTTTCATCTTGCTTTGCAGCCGTGAGTACGCGTGGCTTCTTCTGCCTGGACATGCCCTCCGCACACCACCACTTCCCTCATTTATCCACCGGGAGACTTTACCAGTAAAGTAAACTCCAACCACCCCAGCTCAGTGAGAACTTTCCTGAGTGATCAGTCAGTCCCTCCTCTGTGGTTCCTCTAGATCTTGTTCTTGCCTTCATCACAGCAATTTGTCACATGAAGTTGTCTGTATCTGTCTGCCTCCTCCTTCAGACTCTGAGTTCCCAGAGGCAGGCTCTGAGCCTCAGTTATCTGAATAGTCCTTGCGCCAAGCTTGGTGCCTGGAACACAGGAGATGCTCAATAAATGTCAGTAGAATACAGGCCACAGCAAGTGTGTGTGCATGCTCCTTTGCTTAGTTGTGTCTGACTCTTTGTGACTCCATGGATTGGAGCCCACCAGGCTTCTCTGCCCATGGGATTTCCCAGGCAAGAACACTGGAGCAGGTTGCCATTTCCTCCTCCAGGGGATCTTCCTGACTCAGGGACTGAACCCACATCTCTTGTGTCTCCTGTATTGCGAGGCAGATTCTTTTACCACTCACTGCACCATCTGGGAAGCCCCACAGGATATAGGACTCAGGTTAATCTCAATTGCCGCCTGAGGGTGCAGAGTCACGTCCCAGTAAATCATGCCTGTGCTTCTCCTCCTCTTCTGCTCTCCTGCTCGCCTTTCTTTGTAAACTGATGTGGCTAGGTTACTCTCCCCAAGTAAATAAGAGAATATGGAAACATGAGCTTATTTGAGTGAAAAATAAAATGACGATTTCTAAAGTAGACCAAGTACAACAGGAATAATTGTTCATCTAATCCCTTGATATAAGGCTGGAATGATCTTCCTTTGGTACCCAGTGGTGCTGCTGTTAATACTGTGCTCCATTCTCGTCCCTTTTGAACCATCTCTCCAGACACTCTCTTTATCACAGCAGCAGGGGAGGAGGGAGTGGGTGTGTGTTCCTTCAACCTTTGAGTCAATGAACTCCTGCGCAGTTGTGGCCAGATCTGCTCAAGGTTTTTCCTTACACTGACTCACTTTTAAAATTTAAATAAATGTATTGGAAAAGAGAACTTGATCTCCAAAATGGAAAGGGTTTTCCATAAATAAAAAATAGCTCCAAAAAGGACTGTAGTGAAAACAAAAAACATTGTTATCGAATTTCAGCTGAATATCATTGCCCAATCAGAGCTCTTTGACTAATATTCTCCTTACGCATTATTCAAGAGGAAGATTAGGGAAAATCCTAAAAGCGTTTTAACTACTAACCCTGAACTGAATCTTTCTTCATCTTGTTACAAGAAGGGGCGGGGAGTGGGAATTATATCCTTCTCAGTTTGTGTTTTAAGGTCACTTAATTCCATGTAGGTTAGGGTTAGGGTTAGGGTTAGGTGACCATGTAGGTGACCATCTAAAATCAGCCTCTAAAGCACTTTAAAGGCATGTTTTATTGATAAAATCCAGACAGTCCTGCAGAAACACTGGCCATCTCCTGGGAAACCATTCTCATGGACTAAATGGCAGGAACACTGACGACATCACAGTCCAACCTCAGCACAGGCTGGACCCCAACTTCTACATTGCTCTGCACTCATCCACATCAGGTCCTATGGAGCCTCCCCCACCCCACATCTCTTGAATCCTCTCTCGTCTCCAACAGCAGCACTATCTTCTTTGTTCAGATCCCCATCAGCTCCCCCTGGGCCCGTGCAATATCCTCCTCTACATCTCTCTTCCTCTCTCTCTGGGTCCATCCACCATGTGCCTGCCTCATAAGTGTCCTCTGAATGAATGAACCTGTATCTTTAAAGACCCCAATAATACATCACCATGCTAAGCATAGCTGGCATTTCTCAGAGCCAAGTTGGAGTGAGGTTGAGGTCTGAAAGTCCAGAGAAAGGGAGAAATGCACCGATCAGTGAGGTGAATCTGGGAGGTCTGTGGAGCTCTGTAGTCTCTAGGAAAAGGGTGGAATATTCCCTCCCAACCAGAGGAAGCCCGCCTGTCTCCTTGGCCTCCGTGGTCACCCAAGGGGTTCCTGCCCCAGTGTCCTTGTGTGTGTTATGTTCTTCCTGGCTTTGAAGTGTATCTGTACCTTCCCCTCACCAGACTGTTAGATCCTTATTTAAAAAGCATTAAAAAAAATTATTTTAGTATCATGCATCGAACCTGGACTGGTGATTCATTTCATATATATTATACATGCTACTGGATGCTTGGGGCTGGTGCACTCAGATGACCCAGAGGGATGGTATGGGGAGGGAGGAGGGAGGGGGTTCAGGATGGGGAACACTTGTATACCTGTGGGGGATTCATGTTGATGTATGGCAAAACAAATATAATATTGTAAAGTAATTAACCTCCAATTAAAATAAATAAATTTATATTTTAAAAATTATTTTAGGGGCTTCCCTGGTGGCTCAATGGTAAAGAATCTGCCCGCCACTGCAGGAGACATGGTTCAGTCCCAAGGTCGGGAAGATCCCACGTGCTGCGGAGCAGCTAAGCCCATGCGCCACAACTATTGAGCCTGTGCTCTAGAGCTGGGGGGCTGAAATTACTGAGCCCACGTGCCCTAGAGCCTGTGCTCTGCAACAAGAGAAGCCACTGCGATGAGAAGGCCATACATACACTGCACTAGAGAGTAGGCCCCGCTTGCCAAACTAGAGAAAAGCCCTCGCAGCAACAAAGACACAGCACAGCTAAAAAAAAAAATATTACTTTATTATTCTTATTGTGATTTTATTTTTTTATTTTTTGGCTGCACTGTGCCACATGCGGGATCTTAGCTCCCCAACCAGGGATTGAAACTGTGCCCCCTGCATAGAAGCACAGAGTTCTAACCACTGGACCGCCAAGGAAGTCCCCATTGACTGTGAGCTCCTTGGGAGCAGAGACCATGTCATCATCAGTCTGTACATGCCCAGTGCTTAGTGTACTGCAGAGATGCCAAGAGAAGTCTGGCTGAGCTGAATTGCTGAAGTCAGATGCCTCATAATTGCACCTCACCTGTCCCCAATCAGGGCTTTCTCTGCCAAAGCCAACAGTATCCTTGTCACACATCCAAGGCTTGAACGTATCCCTGGATGGGTTGCAAGCAGAACAATTTGCTTCTTGTTGGGAGATCTTGTCAGCCTTTTTCCATGGAAGTGCAGTTAAAAAAAAAAAAAAAAACCTTGGCAGTAAACAAAGCCAACAGGAAAGCAACTTGTAGCAAGGTTAAGCAGGAGTGTTAAAGGGATTTCTTTCCAAAATCTCTTACCTCTGTCTCGAAGAATTCAGTGTAACAATGACTGCAGGTCACTACCATCTTCCCCTGCCAACCGTAAAATTAAATCACCTTTGTCAGTGATTGCTGTCCCCTGGGGACCTTGCCGAGGGAAAGCCATTATTTAAAAGTAAGTTCAGCACAGGGCTTGTCTTTTGCTGCCTCCCAAGCATTTTTCCAGTACTATTTCATGAGTATTCTGTGCCAAGGCCACAAAGTGGATGCTTTAGTAATCTTCATTTTGCAGCTGCACGATTGAGGCTCAGAGAAGTCAAATAACTTGCCCAAGGTCACACAGCAATCAGTACAGCATACCAAACCAGTGTCCCTAACCGTTACACACAGTGCCCACGTTCCACCCTAGCCACTAGCCCTTTCCAGCCCCTATCCCTTCTTCCTGGTAAGAGGTCAATATGACAACTCTCAGGCCATGGTCTTGAGAGGGAGGGGTGTTCTAACATGCGATAGTAAAACATTTCCCAAGTCCATGAACATGTAACAGAGCAGATGTAAAGTTTTTCAATCAGACACCCCACAAATAATAAGAAAAGACAGGGATAATAAAAACAGGGAGCACTTATTGAATCAAGCTCTATTCTATTATCATCAATAATTCATTGAGGCATTTTACAGATGAGGAAACTGGGACACAGAGAGGTTAAGAAGTCTCTGAAGTGATGAGTGGAGGAGCTGGGACTTCATTAATTGAGCAAATCTATACTGAGGGTCTTTAATGTGCAGAGCTGTTCTGGGGCTAGGGAGGTAGCTACAAACAAGCTAGTCAGAACTTCCTCCATCCATGTGTTTTATCTTATCTTCATCCTTTCATTTTATCCCAATGCCTGGAATGATGACAGCTATGACTTACTACTATTTACTGAGTACCTGCTATGTGCCAGCCTTCAGTCTGCTCAACTATAAAATGGAGCTACTATTGCCTACCTAATGACAGAGAGTAGCAGCATACTGTCTCATTAAATCCTTAGGCAAAATTGGTAAAATATTAATAATATGACAATGCCCATTTTATAGTAGATCAAAGTGAGGCTGAGTCAAGTCCCTTACCCCTCCCTAGCCCATGAATTCAAATGCTCCCCGGTCACAGGGCCCAACTCAAATCACATTTCACCTAAGAGGTCCTTCTTAGCCTCCCCAGCCTGACCACATTTTGCTTCTCTGGACTCTGACAATGACAGTTGTCTGAACAATCAGGAGATAGGCATCTGAAACTAGAGAAACACAGAAATGTATTAGGCAATTCTTAGAAGTGCTGGCACAAGGTCTGGGCCAAAGCTGCGGCTCCTTATCACAGACCTTTCACCCCCACCAACTGGAAGAGGCTTTAGGGTTTCAGACCTGCCGTTTCCCTAAACTTTGGGGCCTTCGTTCTTTGAAAGACAATCCTTTATCTGGCGGGTGTGCAGAGTCTAACTCAGTGCTGTGTGCTGTTGTTTAGTCGCTCAGTTGTGTCTGATTCTTTTGTGACCCCACAGTTTGTAGCCCACCAGGTTCCTCTGTCCATGGGATTCTCCAGGCAAGAATACTGGAGTGGGTTGCCACGCCCTCCTGCAGGGGATCTTTCCAGCCCAGGGACTGAAGCCTCATCTTTCACGTCTTCTACATTGGCAAACAGGCTCTTTACCACTAGCGCCACCTGGAAAGCCCACTATTCACTAAGCATGAGCTATATGCCAGGCACAGTGCTATACCCCTTACAATGCACAATCTCATTTAATTCTTTGAACAGCCCTGTGAGACAGATATCACAGATCAGGAGACTGAAACTTCAGAGAGATTAAGTAACTTGTCCAGATCACGTAGAGTCAGAGCCAGAGTGAAGATTCAGATAGGCCCGTGGGATCCAAACTGCTGTGTTCTTGGCCACAAAGATCAACAGTGTCCATCACCCAAGATCTCCAGGGCCACTCAAGCTCGTCTCCAGGTTGCTGTGAACCAGGGCGATCTTTCTGACCCATGTTTTGCTCCCTTCTCTACCCCTTGTCATCACCAGTTCCTCTTCTCTGAAACACACACACACACACATACACACACCCCTGGTAAAGGCAGTGAGAGCGAGGTAGCTGGTGGTAAAGAACAGATGATCTACCAGCTAGTAATTAAGAAGCCACAGAAGAAAAGAATTTTAAAAATTAAATAAATGTTTTTAAATAAAGAAGCCACAGAGGGACTTATCTGGCAGTCTACTACAGGGGACACAGCTTCGGTCTCTAAGATCCCACAAGCCATGCAACATGGCCAAAAAACAATAATAATAACAACACATTTTTTTTTAATGCAGGAAGATAGATGTGGTCTAATAGCCTCAGCACCCTGAATAGCTCCTTCCCACCCCTGGGACATCTCCGAGTCCCTGTAACTTCTGTGCCCCCAGAGCTCCAGAGTCTGGGGGCGTCTCCAGCCTCCCACCCCACCCC
>SJXQ01000812.1:238651-269911 GCA_006408695.1 Aepyceros melampus | reverse complement strand
CAAGCTGGCTGCTCTGCTCTGGTGACGTCTGCATTCTCTCCCCAGCTTCCACTAGCCTCTGGGCTGACGCGCCTTCATCCTCACAGCCTGCATTGGCCGTTGCTTTTGAATGCTGCCTTTCAGGCAGAGATGGATAGAAACAAGAGGGGGCCTGAGGCAGGCAAACCACTTCATGCCCCTTCCACAGATATTCATTCAGCATTTATTTAAAGGAAAGGGGCGGGATGGCAAGAAAGCTTGCTGGTGGCCACCCCAGCCTGTCTTCTGTGATCACAGCAATTTGACAGGCAGGTCCGGCTTTGCAAACCAGAGCACCTCCCCTCCAATGACTCAGGCAGAGCTCCTTGGAGGGAAGTTAGCAGTCTGAGCAGCTTTTGGGAGCTCATCCCGCATAAACATCTTGTTAAAACATTTCTGGCAACCCTGCGCTGTATTCTTCTTGGGAGGAGTGATGGAATAAGTCTTTCCTCCATCATCTTCCATCTCCAGCATTGGCTTTTGATGTTTTAGAGCCTGGCTGGTGGATCCCTCCTACATTAGATCTCTCAGGTCTGAACTGGCCCCTAAGCTAGCCCTGCTTGCTCTAGGCTGAGGACAGACTTTCAGACTCTCCACCCAGGTGTGGGGATCCTGGGTTTAGCAGAAAGGGAGTTCAAACAGCCTTATTTTCCCAATGTTGAAGTGAAGTGAAGTGAAGTCGCTCAGTCGTGTCCGACTCTTTGCGACCCCATGGACTGAAGCCCACCAGGTTCCTCAGTCCATGGAATTTTCCAGGCAAGAGTACTGGAGTGGGTTGCCATTTCCTTCTCCAGAGGATCTTCCCAACCCAGGGATCGAACCCAGGTCTCCCGCACTGCAGGCAGACGCTTTAACCTCTGAGCCACCAGGGAAGCCCCCAATGTTACCATTTCTATAATGCAACTAATAATCAATGTGACCATTTAATGTTGTAGTACTTCCAATTGTGTACCCAAAAGCTGTCATTAAATTAGAGACAATCAGTGGTGTCTTGGGAACATTCATAGCCTTAATTCACAGACACTGCCCCATAATACACATACCCAAACAGAATCGTTTTGTCTTTCCATTTTCCTACAGCAATTTATGTCTGCCTCTTTGATAACCCTTGTCAGGGCGTATCATCACTGTTTGTTTGAGTGTCTCACCCACCAGACAGCAAACTCCTTAAGGGCAAAGTCTGTCTAAGTCATTTTTGCAGTCTAATTCCAGTACTGTGTCAAGTGCCTAGTAGGCACTGAATTTGATTTGGTTGAATTGGAAGGCAAATGAGTTCAGACGACTCCTCTAGGGAAGACACTTCAGTCCTGGTATGTAGAGGGTTCTTTCCTTCACTGATCAGTTGAGGTGGCATGTCTCCCTCCACGTGTGTGCAAGCTCAGCCGTGAATCATGTCTGACTCTCTGTGGCCCCATGGACTGTAGCCCGCTAGGCTCCCCTGTCACTGGGACTTCCCAGGCAAGAATACTGCAGTGGGTTGCTGTTTTCACCTTCAGAGGATCTTCCCAAACCAGGGATCAAACACTTGTCTCCTTTGCCACCTAAATTGGCAGGTGGATTCTTTACCACTGAGCCACCTGAGAAGCCCAACAGAGGGAAATGAGACCTGTAATTATGCATGAAAGTGTATCACCCTCTTGTTCCCTACTGAATTGGGCCAAGGATGAGATGCTGTAGTTACTATTTTGGAAAGAAAAATAGGTAGATATGACAAAATTCACCTGCTAACCTGTTTGTTTTAATAATCATGATAATCAGCAATAATGTGTTTGTGTTTTGAAGGACCTAAGCCACCCTATTTTGTTAAAAAAGACTCCATTTCTGAGGAAAGAGTTTGGAAATGCCCTGACCTCACCCCACCACCTGCAAGCTAATCAGATCCCAGATTAGGATCTCCTGACTTTACCTACAGGACTTATGACCTGCCCGGGAAATTCAAATTAAGCAATTAAGCCTGGGAAATGGGAACCAATCAGAACCCAACACCTAACCAATTAGACGTCTACCCTATATAAGCAATGAAACCCAGAGTTCAAGGCTCCTCCCTACAGCCGCTACATCGGTGTTGGTGGGAGCCCCAGCTCGAGCTGGTAATAAAGACTCTCGCTTTTGCATCGGATGCCGGCTCCCTGGTGATCATTGCGAGATTTCGCGACTTGGGCATAACAGTTTCTATGTGTGAGATGCCATCAGTGCCATTTAGTAGGCACTCGATAAATTTTTGTGGACAGAATAAATGAGTAAATGTTCTTCTGCATATGTTACCTCTTTTAAAACACACAGCTCTTGAGGTACATAACAATGAATCCATCTGCTAGGGCTGCCACAACAAAGTACCACAGATTTGATAACACGGAAATGTATTTCTTCACAATACTGGAGGCTAGAAATCTGAAATCAGGTGTCCGCAGGGTGGTTTCACCTGAGGCCACTTTCCTTGGCTTAGAGATGACTATCCTCTGGGTCTTCACATCCTCTGGGTCTTGCCTCTGTGTGTGCTTGTGTGCTAATCTCTTCTCATAAGGGCACCAGTGAGATTGGATTAAGGCCATACTTTAAATTAATCACCTCTTCAAAGACACTGTCTCCAAATACAGTCACATTGAGGTTCTGTGGCTTAGGGCTTCAACCTGTGAAGGTAGGAGGTACACAGTTCAGCCCATAAAATCATTATTATTCAGATGAAGAAACTGATGCTTACAGAGGCAGGAGGAGAAGGGGATGACAGAGGATGAGATGGCTGGATGGCATCACTGACTCAATGGACATGAGTGGGTAAACTCTGGGAGTTGGTGATGGACAGGGAGGCCTGGCGTGCTGCGGTTCATTGAGTCGCAAGGAGTCGGACATGACTGAGTGACTGAACTGAATTGAACTTAGGCAATGTAGCTTGCTGGAGAAGGCAATGGCACCCCACTCCAGTACTCTTGCCTGGAAAATCCCATGGACGGAGGAGCCTGGTGGGCTGCAGTCCATGGGGTCGCTAAGAGTCAGACATGACTGAGCGACTTCACTTTCTCTTTTCACTTTCATGCACTGGAGAAGGAAATGGCAACCCACTCCCGTGTTCTTGCCTGGAGAATCCCAGGGACGAGGGAGCCTCGTGGGCTTCGTCTATGGGGTCGCACAGAGTCGGACACGACTGAAGCGACTTAGCAGCAGCAGCAGCAGCAATGTAGCTTGCCAAAGCTTTGCCAGGACAGAAGAAGCATGTCCCCATTCCAGTGATCAGGACCGCTTCTCCTTCAGCAAGCCAGGGTCTTACCGAGGCCTACAAGACCCTGTACAACAGGGTCTTTTCCCAAATGTCACTTTTTCTCTGAGGCTTTCCCTAACCTTCCTGTTTTAAAAATAATGCTTCTCAACATGTCTTATCTTCACTTCCCTGATTTATCTTTCTTCATAGTTGCCACCCAGGATAATAGGTATTTTGCTTTTGGGGGTTGTTTATTGCCTTCTTCTCCCTTTTCTCCCCATCCAAAGAGAGCTGAGTTTCAAACCGCAGCTGCACCCACAGATTCGTTTCTTTGAAAATAGAACACTTTAGTTTAAACACAAAAGTGGCAAATCACTGATCTACGTGAAACATGGTAAGTGTGTGGACCAAACGTGTTAGTCGCTCAGTCATGTCTGACTCTTTGCAATCTCATGGACTGGTGCCCACCAGGATCCTCTGTCCGTGGAATTCTCCAGACAAGAATACTGGAGTGGGTTGCCATTCCCTTTTCCAGGGGGTCTTCCCCACCCAGGAATCCAACTTTTGTCTCCTGCTTTGCAGGCGGATTCTTTACTGTCTGAGCCACCAAGGAAGCCCGCATGAAACATGATGAGACTGTAAATGAGATGGAAGAAAAGAAAGAGGAAGGAGAAGAGGAGAGAGATAAAGGAGACTGGGAGCTGGGGATGGGGGGAGAGGAACCACCCACAGGGAGGCAATCAACCTGTCATTGCAAGTTTCACCTGGGACGGATCTGCCTCCAAGCTCATCCAGAAGCCTGTTGACAGGATTCAGTTCCCTGGAGGCTGTTGAGATGAGAGTCCCAGCTCCTTGCTGGTCTTTGAAGGAAGCTTGCCTCTGTTTCTTGTTCCATGGGCCTCTCCATAACACAGCAGCTGGCTTTACTGGAGCAATAAAAGAGAGAAAGAGAGCGAGAAGTCACAGTTTGTAACCTAACCATGGCAGGGACATCCCATGACTTTTGTTCCTCAGAAGCCAGTCACTAAGTTCAACCCACACTCAACGTAAGGGGATAAAACAGAAGTGTGAATAACAAGAGGCCAGGTCTTTGAATTAAATCATCCAATTGTAGCGACAAAGCTTCAGTATGAGTTTCTGAAATGGAAGCTAGTTGGTCCTGAAGCCAAAGGCTCTTCTCATGTAATTCCAGCAATTCTGTGAGCAGTGCCCACAGTGAACTGTGGATGCAACCACTCAGGAACCTCCCAGTTCAAGGGCCACCATGGGACAGAAGCCTTCTAGGAAACCCAGACCTCAAGGACGCGTGAGCAGATACAGGAGAACTGGAATCTTGAGTTCATGTCCCAAACGAAGAGGAGGAAGTGTTTGCAAGCATCAGGCTATCAACTAATCACCAATGGTCTGAGGAAGAAACCCCAGTGTCAGGGTCTCATTAAATCTTTTATTGAGAAATACCAGGGAGAGAGGCTTTGTTTGCTGTTTGAATAATTTACTGTATTTCATGTTTAAACTGAAATATCTAATTATAGAATTGTGAATCATCCTGATTCAAATAAAGTTCACCAAAATGATTTCCTTACATAATATTATCTTCCAAATACCTGCTCTCTTCATTTCATTATGTGCTTTGATTCTGCCAGAGTCTGAAGATCTAATTGTATTTTTTGTGTATAAATTTATTTATTTATTTTAGGCTGTGCTGAGTCTTTCATTGCTCATGGGCTTCCTCTAGATATGACAAGCAGGGACTGCTCTCTAGACTTGGTGCACGGGGCTTCTCATTGCAGTGGCTTCTCATTGTGGAGCGCAGGCTACAGGGCACGTGGGCTTCAGTAGTTGTGGCATCTAAGCTCAGTAGTGTGGCTCCCGGACTCCAGAGGACGGGCTCAATAGCTGTGGCCTACCGGCTTAGTTGCTCCGAGGCATGTGGGATCTTCCTGGTTCAGGGATCAAACAGTGTCTCCTGCATTGGCAGGCAGATTCTTTACCACTGAGCCACCAAGTCCCCTAATTGTATTTTTAAGTGTCCCATTAAATGAAAACAACAATTGGGCTACAAAAACCATCACGAGCTAGTGCGTCTTGACTGGTATTATGTTCTGAATGTCATGCTTTTTTTAATGGTTGTTTTCCCAGGAGAGTTTATAGCTTTTGCAATTAGGCAGCCTTGTAAAGCATGGTTTTAAATGATTCTCAGATTTCAAACTAACTGAGCATTTCAGAAACCAATTTCCTTTGCTTTAAAAAAAAAAAAAAGTAATGTCTTTCCTGTATCTTGGCTCCTTACCGTTGACAAAATACAATCCTATTTAGCATTTTATTGGTTTCTCTTTTCCAGACCCAGGTTACATGCTAAGAAAGGACTCGGGCTGCCAACAAAGTGAGAGACTCAGGCTAACATGAAGGCAAAAGGCTTTATTGGCAGGAGAGCAGACTGTTCTAGGAGACACAGGCAGGCGAGGGAACCTGGCCAGAGGCAGGGACAAAGGGAGACTGGGCAGCTGAGAACACAGCCAAGAGCCTGTCACGGCCATCACCTAATTAGAGTAAATCTGCCAGCACTGGCAACCCCAGATACTCCTCAGGCTACTGGATTTTTTCTTTTTAACTGAAATACAATGTAGAGTTAAATGCACAATTTTTAAAATTTATTTATGGTGGGGGGGATGTGGTGTGCCACATGGCATGTGGGATCTTAGTTCTCCAACCCGGTATTGAATTCCTGTGCCCCCTGTAGTGGAAGCACAAAGTCTTAAGCACTGGACCACCAGGGAAGTCCCTAAACACAAAATTTTTTAAGTTTTTTTTCCTCATATATAGTTTTTAAAAATTGGAGTGCCAGTTGCTTTACAATGCTGTGATAGTTTCTGCTGTATAGCAAAGTGAATCAGCTATATGTATACATGAAAAGAGAAAGTGAAAGTTGCTCAGTCATGTCCTACTCTTTGCAACCCCATGGAGTATACAGACCATGGAATCTCCAGGCCAGAATACTGGAGTGGGTAGCCTTTCCCTTCTCCAGAGGATCTTCCCAACCCAGGGATCAAAGCCAGGTCTCCCACATTGCAGGTGGATTCTTTACCGGCTGAGCCACAAGGGAAGCCCAAGAATACTGGAGTGGGGAGCCTATTCCTTCTCCAGCAGATCTTTCCAACCCACGAATCAAACCGGGGTCTCTTATATTGCAGGTGGATTCTTTACCAACTGAGCTATCAGAGAAGCCCATATGCATACATATATGCCCTCTTTTGTGGATTTCCTTCCCATTTAGGTCACTGTAGAGCACTGAGTTCCCTGTGCTATATGGTATGCCCTCATCAGTTATATATTTTATACATAGCAGTGTATATATGTCAATCCCAACTTCCCAGTTCATCCCCCCTTACCTTCTCGGTATACATATGTTTGTTCTCTAATCTGTGTCTGTATTTCTGCCTTGCAAATACGTTCTCTACACTATTTTTCTAGATTCCCCTTATGCCCAAATGCACAATCTTTAACACGCATGTTCCTCGTATGTCTACATCCATGTAATCACCATCTTGTTAAACACACAGAATGTTTCTAACAACTCAGAAGGCTTCCTCGTGTGCCCTTCCAACCCACTCATCATTCTCTCTGAAAGGAAATCACTTTCGTGACATCTACAACATTGCTATAGATTAGTTGTGCCTGTTTTAGAGCTTCGTAAGGGTGGAAACATACAGTATTTATTCCTTTGTGTTTGAGGTGTGTGTGTGTGTGTGTTTTTTTTTTTTTGCTCCATCTCTTACTTTATCTCAGATGTCTCCATGTGGTTTCATACAGTAATAGTTCTTGGGAGGCTTTTGTTTTTTTGGTTTGGTTTGGTTATTGTAAACACTCTGTTGAATGGTTTTTCTGTGTCGTTTCATCTATTCTGCTTGGTAGGTACATGTGGGTTATTTCTAGTTTGGGGCTATGATGAATGATGCCTATATCTGTCGTCTCATGGACACGTGCACTGACTTGTTTTGAGTGTCTGAACTGTCATGAAGTTGGTATAGATTTCACAATAGTAGATATTCATTGATGGGTTTTGTGTGTGTTTCAAAGCACATCACCAGATACACGATCTGCTGGCACTTTTTTTCTTTATTTTTTTATTGAAGGATAATTGCTTTACAGAATTTTGTTGTTTTCTGTCAAATGCCAACATGAATCAGCCATAGGTATACATATATCCCCTCCTTTTGAACCTCCCTCCCATCTCCCTCCCCATCCTACCCCTCTAGGTTGATACAGAGCCCCTGTTTGAGTTTCCTGAGCCATAGAGCAAATTCCCATTGACTATCTATTTTACTTATGGTAATGTAAGTTTCCATGTGACTCTTTCCATACATCTCACCTTCTCCTCCCCTCTACCCATGTCCATAAATCTATTCTCCATGCCTCTTTCTCCATTGCTGCCCCTGTAAATAAGTTCCTTAGTACCATTCTTCTAGATTCCATATATATGTGTTAGAATATGATATTTATCCTTCTCTTTCTGGCTCACTTCACTCTGTATAATAGGTTCTAGGTTCATCCACCTCATCAGAACTCACTCAGATGCATTCCTTTTTATGGCCGAGTAATATTCCATTGTGTATATGTACCAAAACTTCCTTATCCATTCATCTGTCAATGGATATTTGTTTGCTTCCATGTTCTAGCTATTGTAAATAGTGTTGCATCGAACAGTGGGATATATGTGTCTTTTTCAATTTTGGTTTCCTCAAGATATATGTCTAGGAGTGGGATTGCTGGGTCATATGGTGGTTTTATCCCTAGTTTTTTAAGGAATCCCCATACCATCTTCGATAGTGGAGGTATCAATTTATATTCCCACCAACAGAGAAAGAGTGTTCCTTTTTCTCCACACCCTCTCCAGCATTTATTGCTTGTAGACTTTTTGATGATGGCCATTCTGACAGATGTGAGGTGATATCTCATTGTGGTTTCGATTTGCATTTCTCTAGATGGGAATACCAGACCACCTAACCTGCCTCTTGAGAAATCTGGATGCAGGTCAGGAAGCAACAGTTAGAACTGGACATGGAACAACAGACTGGTTCCAAATAGGAAAAGGAGTACGTCAAGGCTGTATATTGTCACCCTGCTTATTTAACTTATATGCAGAGTACATCATGAGAAATGCTGGACTGGAAGAAACACAAGCTGGAATCAAGATTGCTGGGAGAAATATCAATAACCTCAGATATGCAGATGACACCACCCTTATGGCAGAAAGTGAGGAGGAGCTAAAAAGCCTCTTGTTGAAAGTGAAAGAGGAGAGTGGAAAAGTTGGCTTAAAGCTCAACATTCAGAAAACGAAGATCATGGCATCTGGCCCCATCACTTCATGGGAAATAGATGGGGAAACAGTAGAAACAGTGTCAGACTTTGTTTTTTTGGGCTCCAAAATCACTGCAGATGGTGACTGCAGCCATGAAATTAAAAGGCGCTTACTCCTTGGAAGAAAAGTTATGACCAACCTAGATAGTATATTCAAAAGCAGAGACATTACTTTGCCGACTAAGGTCCGTCTAGTCAAGGCTATGGTTTTTCCTGTGGTCATGTATGGATGTGAGAGTTGGACTGTGAAGAAGGCTGAGCGCCGAAGAATTGATGCTTTTGAACTGTGGTGTTGGAGAAGACTCTTGAGAGTCCCTTGGACTGCAAGGAGATCCAACCAGTCCATTCTGAAGGAGATCAACCCTGGGGTTTCTTTGGAAGGAATGATGCTAAAACTGAAGCTCCAGTACTTTGGCCACCTCATGCGAAGAGTTGACTCATTGGAAAAGACCCTGATGCTGGGAGGGATTGGGGGCAGGAGAAGAAGGGGACGACAGAGGATGAGATGGCTGGATGGCATCATGGACTCAATGGACGTGAGTCTGAGTGAACTCCGGGAGTTGGTGATGGACAGGGAGGCCTGGCGTGCTGCGATCCATTGGGTCGCAAAGAGTCGGACACGACTGAGCGACTGATGGAACGGAATAATGAGCAATGTTGAGCATCTTTTCATGTGTTTGTTAGCCATCTGCAAATTTTCTTTGGAGAAATGTCTGTTTAGGTCTTTTCCCCACTTTTTGATTGGGTTGTTTGTTTTTCTGGCATTGAGTTGTATGAACTTGTATATTTTGGAAATTAATCCTTTGTCAGTTGTTTCATTTGCTATTATTTTCTCCCATTCTGAGGGTTGTCTTTTCACCTTGCTTATAGTTTCTTTTGCAGTGCAAAAGCTCTTAAGCTTTATCAGGTCCCACTTGTTTATTTTTGTTTTTATTTCCATTACTCTAGGAGGTGAGTCATAGAGGAGCTTGCTTTGATTTATGTTATCAAGTGTGCTGCCTATGCTTTCCTCTAAGAGTTTTATAGTTTCTGGTCTTACATTTAAGTCGTTAATCCATTCTGAGTTTATCTTTGTGTATGGTGTAGGAAGTGTTCTAATTTCATTCTTTTACATGTAGCTGTCCAGTTTTCCCAGAACCATTTATTGAAGAAGTTGTCCTTGCCCCATTGTATATTCTTGCCTCCTTTGCCAAAAATAAGTTAACCATAGGTGCACAGGTTTATTTCTGGGCTTTCTATCTTGTTCCATTGGTCTATAGTTCTGTTTTTGTGCCAGTACCATACTGTCTTGATGACTGTAGCTTTGTAGTATAATCTGAAGTCAGAGAAGTTGATTCCTCCAGGTCCATTCTTCTTTCTCAAGACTGCTTTGGCCTATTCTGGGTCTTTTGTGTTTCCATATGAATTGTAAAATTTTTTGTTCTAGTTCTGTGAAAAATGTCATTGGTAATTAGATAGGGATTGCATTGAAATTGTAGATTGCATTTGGTAGTATAGTCGTTTTCACAATATTGATTCTTTCTACCCAGGAATGTGGAACATCTCTCCATATGTTTATGTCATCTTTAATTTCTTTCATTAGTGTCTAATAATTTTCTGTGTACAGTTCTTTTGTCTCCTTAAGTAAGTTTATTCCTAGATATTTATTTCTTTTTGTTACAGTGGTGAATGGGATCGACTTGTTAATTTCTCTTTCTGATTTTTCATTGTTAGTATATAGAAACACAAGTGATTTCTGTGTATTGATTTTGTATCCTGAAACTTTGCTAAATTCACTGATTAGCTCTATTAATTTTCTGATACTATCTTTAGGGTTTCTATGTATAGTATCGTGTCATCTGCAAACAGTGAGAGCTTTACTTCTTCTTTTCTGATCTGAATTCCTTTTATTTCTTTTTCTTCTCTGATTGCTGTAGCTAGGACTTCCAGAACTATGTTGAATAATAGTGGGGAAAGTGGACATCCTTGTCTTGTTCCTGATTTTAGGGGGAATGCTTTTAGTTTTTCACCATTGAGAATAATGTTTGCTGTAGGCTTATCATATATCGCCTGTACTATATTGAGGTTTCTTCTGAGGTTTCTATGTATAGTATCGTGTCATCTGCAAACATGAGAGCTTTACTTCTTCTTTTCTGATCTGAATTCCTTTTATTTCTTTTTCTTCTCTGATTGCTGTAGCTAGGACTTCCAGAACTATGTTGAATAATAGTGGGGAAAGTGGACATCCTTGTCTTGTTCCTGATTTTAGGGGGAATGCTTTTAGTTTTTCACCATTGAGAATAATGTTTGCTGTAGGCTTATCATATATCGCCTGTACTATATTGAGGTTTCTTCTGTGCCCATTTTTGGAAGAGTTTTAATCATAAATGGGTGCTGAATTTTGTCAAAGGCTTTTTCTGCATCTATTGAGATTATCATATGACTTTTATCTTTCAACTTGTTAGTATGATGAATCACATTGATTTGTGTATATTGAAGAACCCTTTCATTCCTAGAATAAACCCAACTTGATCATGGTGTATGAGCTTTTTGATATGTTGCTGAATTCTGTTTGCAAAATTTTGTTGAAGATTTTTGCATGTATGTTCATCCGTGATATTGGCCTTTATGTCATCTTTGAAAAAATGATAGTTTTCTTTTTTTGTGCTGTCTTTATTTGGGTTTGATATCAGGGTGATGGTAGCCTCATAGAATGAATTTGGAAGTGTTCCTTCCTCTGCAATTTTTTGAAACAGTTTTAGAAGGATAGGCATTAGCTCTTCTTTAAATGTTTGATAGAATTCTCCTGTGAAGCCATCTGGTCCTGGGCTTTTGTTTTTTGGAAGATTTTTAATCACAGCTTCAATTTCAGTGCTTGTAATTGGGTTGTTCATAATTTCTATTTCTTCCTGGTTCAGTCTTGGAAGATTAAACTTCCATAAGAATCTGTCCATTTCTTCTAGATTATCCATTTTATTGTCATATAGTTGTTCATAATAGTCTCTTATAATCCTTTGTATTTCTACATTGTCTGTTGTAACCTCTCCTTTTTCATTTCTAATTTTGTTGATTTGATTCTTCTCTTTTTTTTCTTGATGAGTCTGGCTAAAGGTTTGTCAATTTTGTTTATCTTCTCAAAGAACCAGCTTTTAGTTTATTAATCTTTACTATTGTTTCTTTCATTTCTTTTTCATTTATTTCTGCTCGGATCTTTATGATTTCTTTCCTTCTACTAATTTTGGGGATTTTTTTTTTGTTCTTCTTTTTCCAGTCATTTTAGGTGTAAAGTTAGGTTGTCTAGTCAATGTTTTTATTGTTTCTTGAGGTAGGATTGTATTGCTATAAACTTCCCTCTTAGAACTGCTTTTACTGCATCCCACAGGTTTTGAGTTGTTGTGTTTTCATTGTCATTAGTTTCAAAAAATTTTTTTATTTCCCTTTTGACATCTTCAGTAACCTGTTGGTTATTTAGAAATGTGTTGTTTAATCTCCACGTTTTTGTGGTTCTTATGGTTTTTTCCTTGTAATTGATATCTAGTCTCATAGCATTGTGGTCAGACAAGATACTTGATACGATTTCAATTTTCTTAATTTACTGAGGTTTGATTTGTGACCTAAGATGTGGTCTCTCCTGGAAAATGTTCCATGTGCACTTGAGAAAAAGGTTCTTCTGCAATGGGATGGAATGTCCTGAAGATATCAATGAGATCCATCTCATCTAATGTATCATTTAAGACTTGTGTTTCCTTATTAATTTTCTGTTTTGATGATCCGTCCATTGGTGTGAGTGGGGTGTTAAAGTCCCCTACTATCATTGTGTTACTGTCAATTTCTCCTTTTATGTCTGTTAGTGTTTGTCTTATGTATTGAGGTGCTCCTGTGTTGGGTGCATAGATATTTACAATTGTTACATCTTCCTCTTGGATTGATCCCTTGATCATTATGTGGTGTCCTTCCTTACCTCTTGTAATCTTTTAAGGTCTATTTCATCTGATATGAGGATTGCTGCTCTAGCTTTCTTTTGCTTCCCATTTGTATGGAATATATTTTTCCATGCTCTCACTTTCAGTCTGTATCTGTCTTGAGGTCTGAAGTGAGTTTCTTGTAGACAGCATATATATGGGTCTTGTTTTTGTATCCATTCAGCCAGTCTGTGTCTTTTGGTTGGAGCATTTATCCATTTATATTTAAAGTAATTATTGATATATATGTTCCTATTGCCATTTTCTTAGATGTTTGGTGTTGATTTTATAGATTTTTTTTTCTCTTGTATTTCTTGACTATATACATCCTTTTAACATGGTTTGCTGGTACTGAATTCTCTTAACTTTTGCTTGTCTGAAAAGCTTTTTATTTCTCCATCAATTTTGAATGAGATCCTTGCTAGGTGCAGTAAACTTGGTTGTAGATTTTTCCCTCTCAGTGCTTAAAATATATCCTGCCATTCCCTTCTGGCCTGCAGAGTTTCTGCTAAAAGATCAGCTGCTAAGCATATGGGGTTTCCCTTGTATGTTACTTGTTGCCTCTCCCTTGCTGCTTTTAATATTCTTTCTTTCTGTTTAGTCTTTGTTAGTTTGATTAGTATGTAACTTGGTGTGTTTCTTCCTGGGTTTATCCTGTATGGGACTTTTTGTGCCTCTTGGACTTGATTGACTATTTCCTTTTCCATGTTGGGGGAATTTTCAACTATAATCTCTTCAAAAATTTTCTCATACCCTTTCTTTTTCTCTTCTTCTTGGATCCCTATAATTCAAATGTTGGTGTGTTTTATATTGTCCCAGAGGTCTCTGAGATTATCCTCACTTTTTATCATTGTTTTTATTTTGTTTTTGCTCTTCAGAAGTTATCTCCACCATTTTATTATCTATCTCACCTATTCATTCTGCTTCAGATATTCTGCTACTGATTCCTTCTAGAGTATTTTTAATTTCAGTAATTGTGTTATTTGTCTCTGTATGTTTATTCTTTGATTCTTTTAGGTCTTTGTTAATTGATTCTTGCATTTTCTCCATTTTGTTGTCAAGGTTTTTGATCAACTTTATTATCATTATTCTGAATTCTTTTTCAGGTGGTTTGCCTACTTCCTCTTCATTTACTTGGACTTCTGTGTTTCTAGTTTATTCCTTCATTTGCGTAGTATTTCTCTGCCTTTTCAGTTCAGTTCAGTTCAGTCGCTCAGTCGTGTCCGACTCTTTGCGACCCCATGAATCGCAGTACGCCAGGCCTCCCTGTCCATCACCANCAGCGTTTCTCATGATGTACTCTGCATAGAAGTTAAATAAGCAGGGTGACAATATACAGCCTTGACATACTCCTTTTCCTATTTGGAACCAGTCTGTTGTTCCATGTCCAGTTCTAACTGTTGCTTCCTGACCTGCATACAGATTTCTCAAGAGGCAGGTCAGGTGGTCTGGTACTCCCATCTCTTTCAGAATTTTCCACAGTTGATTGTGATCCACACAGTCAAAGGCTTTGGCATAGTCAATAAAGCAGAAATAGATGTTTTTCTGGAACTCTCTTGCTTTTTCCATGATCCAGCGGATGAAGTTATTGTGTTTGAGGTCTCTTTTCCTCAGGCTTCAAGGTTGAATTCTTTCTTCCTTTTGGTTTCTGCCCTCCTAGGGTTGGTCCAGTGGTTTGTATAAGCTCATAGGATGAGATTTGTGCTGAGTTTTGTTTGTTTGTTTTTCCTCTGATGGGCAAGGCTGAGTGAGTTGCAATCCTGTCTGCTGGTGACTGGGATTGTATTTTTGTTTTGTTTGCTGTTTAGATGAGGTGTCCTGCACAGGGTGGGACTGGTGGTTGGGTGATGCGGGTCTTGTATTCACATGGTTTCCTTCGTGTGAGTCCTCACCGTTTGATCCTCTCTAGGGTTAGTTCTCTGGGAGTCTAGGGTCTTGGTGTCGGTGCTCCCCCTCCAGAGGCTCGGGGCTTGATTGCTGGTCAGGAACAAAGATGCCACAAGTGGTTTGTTATGGCATTAAGTGAGATTAAAACAAATATCCAAAAACTAGAAACCAAAGGTGAACCCCAGACAAATGGCAGTTACAAAATCAGGCAAATAATAATTAAAATAATGGAATATACACACATACATATACGCCCAGAGCAAAGTCAAAATAGTCCAACAAAAATAAAGTACAGTAGATTGACCTGGTGAACAAAAGAAAACAAAAATTATATTTATCAGGTAAGGACAAAACTAACTAAAGCACAAACTGGAAAACAAAACTAAAGCAAGATGCCACATGGGTAATAAAGCAATGATAAAGAACTAACAAATATTTTGAAAGGAAAGGAAAGAAAGAATACATATGCAAAGTTAAATAGAGATAGATGAAGATTTATATAAAGATTAACTACAAGTGGAAAAGAACAGTAGGAAAGGCAAACAAAGAAATAAATGTAGAAAAAAATATAATAGGTTTAAAAAATTAAGAATTAAAATCATAAAAAAGAGAAAAGATTAAAAAATGGAAGAAGAAAGAAAAAAAAAAAAGGAAAACTCCACAGAACTGCAAAAGCCTAATGTAGAGGCAGAGGTTTATAACAACAATAAAAAGGGTACTGAATTTACACATATACATATACACTCATAATCAAAATCAACACAGTCCAACAAAAATAAAGTACAATAGATTGACCCAGGGAACAAAGGAAACCAAAAATTATATCTACCAGAAGAAAACTAACTAAAGCACAAACTGGAAAACAAAACTAAAGTAAGGTGCCACGTGGGAAATAAAGCAATGAAAATACAACTAACAAATATGTCAAGAGGAAAGGAAAGAAAGAATAGATATGCCAAGTTAAACAGAGGTAGATGAAGAAGATTTATATACATTAAAGATTATCTACAAGGAGAAAAGAACAGTGGTAAAAGCAAACAAAGGAATAAATGCAGAAATAATAATAATAGGTTTTAAAAATAAAAAATAAAAAAAGAGAAAAGAAAAAAAGGAAAACTCCACAGAACTGCAAAAGCCCAATGTAAAGGCAGAGGTTTATAACAACAATAAAAAATGTGACTGAGAAAAATTTAAAAAGCTCAAAACTTAATTGGATTTCATAGTGCTGATAAAATCAACAACTACAACAGAGGGGGGTGGTGAGGAAAAAAAATCCAAGGAATCTACAGAACAAGTCAAAACATAAGAATAATAAATGTTTTTCTTGAGTCACTGCTGTCAGAATCCTTTCCCTCACTGGGAGTCACAGTCCACCTCACCTCCCTAGGATGCCCTCCAACACTGTGCTGATCTCTGGACCTGCTGCGGGGGCAGCTCAGATTGTAATCTGGTCCTCCTCCTATGTGTTCCTGCCTCCAATGTCCACAGCTATCAAAAGTCATGCATTTTCTTTTGTGGGAGCTCTCAATGACTTTTATATATTCCACAGACACAGAGTCTGCCTAGTTGATTGTGTGGATTTAATCTGCAGTTTGTACAGCTGGTGGGAAGGTTTTGGGTCCCCTTCCTTAGCCATACTGCCCCTGGGTTTCAAATGTGGCTTTATTTCCACCTCTGCATGTGGGTCGTCCACTGGGGTTTGCTCCTGAGGCTGCCCTGGAGGACTTGGGTCTGCCCCTGTGAGGGCCAGGTGTGGAGGTGGTGCAGCTGCTTGGGTCGCAGGCGTTCTGGCAGCACCAGGTACTCAGGGGAGTTGGTGGCTAGGGCAGCAGGAAATATAGTGCTCTAGAAGGGTATGGCAACCAGTATTGGCCAATATGCTCCAGTATGCTTGCCTGGAGACCGCCCCCTCCCTGACAGAGAAGCCTGGCAAGCCATGGTTTACAGGGTCGCAGAGTCGGACACTACTGAAGTGACCCTGTTGGCATAGACATAAGACTTTTTTTGCCTGTGGCAGCTCTGCCCCAGTGAGAGCTGAACGTGAAGATGGTGCAGCTGCTTGGCTTGTGGGGACCCTGGTGGCACCAACTGTGCCGGGACATGGACTGTCTCCTCCGCAGGAGTCATGGCCCTGTCAGAGTCTTTTTTTGAACCTCTTGTAGCTGGATATCAGAAGGCCTCTTTGGCCAGTCTTTCTCCATAGCCCCTCCTGTTCATGCACTTAGAGGGCTCCCTTGCCTGGCGTCCTTCTCTCTTGTTCGGCGTGTCAGGCACATAGAGGGACCAACCCTGGCTGGGGTCCTACTCTGTAGATCAGCGCATCAGGCACTTAAAGGGGCACCCTGGGTGGGGTCCTGCTCTGTAGTTCAGTGCGACAGGCGTTTGATGGGCCAGCCTCTCTATAGTTCAGCTGTGGATGCTGGCAACCTGGGAAGAGATGCTATGCTGCTGGCTCCACCCCCTAAGGGTGATTCAGCAGTATCGCCTTGCTTCCATGGCTGCCCAACTTTCCTCCACAAGCATTTTCCACCACAGTCTCCTCCCTCACATCCCCCAATCTGTCTCTTTGCAGTCAACAGCAGTCCTCACCCTGGGATTGCTCCATAATCCCTAAACTCCAGCTCTTGCTGTGGAAACCAGCCTGAGATTGTAAAAATTGTTTCTAATCATGATTTGTTCCCCAGCCTGTAATCAATCTGCCATGAGAGGCGCCACTAAAAACACAGGTATGAGATCAGTGCCTTCTGACCTCTTTAGGGCCATCCCAGGGAACAAAGGAAAAAGTTAAAATTTACTAGGGGCTCTAAGGAAACAGACCTTCCCCCACGGGCTCTTTGTTAATCTTAAATCAGCCTATTGTCTTAAGAGAAAGGAAAAACACAGAGGGGGATTATACTCGCATCCTGAGAATGCGGCCCCCAGGAGTCAAGCTAAGAAACTGATTGTCTCGGGCCACTCAACTAAATCAGTATAATTACAGGACAGTCAGCCATTTAGGCCTGATAACAAATGGACCTATCCCTGAAAAGGCCAAAGTTTGTAAACCAATCAAAACACTCCATCTCGACTGCACCTGTCTGTGATTCTTGCGCTTATAAACTGCACTGTAACAATTGTACAGGGTTCATCTCCCCTGGTGGAGACTGAACCCCGGCGCGTCGGCCTAATAAATCCTCTTGCTGATTGCATCGAGTTCGGGTCTCGGTGGTCTTTGTGGCGACGGGTCCTGGGCAAAGACCGAGAGGTCTAACATTGCACCTTCCCAGGGATCTGTGTCCCTGTCTGGGGTACGTATGGCTGTGGCAAGGTCTGTCTGATTCTCATTCCATTTAGGCTGCCACAGATCAGCTGTTACACTCTCAGCCTTAAATGTTTCTCCTCTGACTCAGACAATTGCCCTGATGTGGGGATCGTACCCCTGCTTCATTTCCCCCACCCACCGAGGGCAGGTCCAGTCCTAGTAACACTCCATTTCTTCCCCCTGGTTCCTTCCTCCTACCGAGTTTTGTGTGGTTCTGTATATTCTTTTCCTCTGGTCAGGCACTCCTGTCCACTCTCAGCTGGTGTTCTGCACACCTTCTGTGTCTGAAGGTGTATTCCTGATGTATCCATGGAGAGAGATATACTCCACATCCACCTACTCCTCCTCCATCTTGTTTTCTCCTCTGCTGGCACTTAAAAAAAATAATTTTAAATATCTTTTTTGGCTGTGCCACACAGTATGCAGGATCTTAGCTCCCTAACCAGGGATCGAAACTGTGCCCCCTTCAGAGGAAGCTCAGGCTGAAGGGCAGAGGCAGGCTTGGAGCCCTGAAAAGTTACCCTTCTCCCTTGCCCTTTCCACTGTGGTTCCAAAGTCACCTTTTCAGAATGCAGGAAAGGCCTTTTGTAAAGGAATTTCCATTGGCATAAAGGAAGACACATATGTTTTGGAACAGGCAGCACTCTGGCCTGGAGCAAGTAGCTTCACCTCTGAGCTTTTGTTTTCTGAATAATGAAATGTACTTATTATGAGGATACAAATGAGGTCATTAAAGTACCCAGCACAATGCCCAGCCTGTCTTAGGCAAGAGGGGAAATGTTTCTTCTCTTCCATTTCTGGACTCTGGTTTGGTTAACCATCGTGGAGCATATGTGGATAATGAGAAGTAAGGTGAGGACTTCCCTGGTGGTCCAGTGGTTAAGACTGTGCTCTCAATGTATGGGACACAGGTTCAATCCCTGGTTGGAGAAGATCGTGCACGCTGCTTGGAGGAAAAAAAAAACAAAAATGAAGTGGGCAGTGCAGGGGAAGAAGAAGCAAGAGAAGCCTTTATCTATTCCCCATTCATGACTGAGACCAACTGCTGAGGTCTTAGGGAGTCAGGAAATAATAACCCCTTTCTTCTCTCTGGACCATAGAACCAGTAGAGAAATGAGGTATACAGAGAGAGGGAAATCAGAATATCATCTTGATGACTGATAAAACAGATGGCAGATCAGGGCTTTAGACTTCTGACCATAAAGATCTGCTAACGCTCTTTGCCCCTTTAGACCTAAGGACAGTCCAGCCCAGGGACATTTTGGGGTGTACAGCAGGCCTGCCAGCCAGGCACATGTCTGTGAAGCTCAGCCTGACTACTCTTATTTGAAATGGCAGCATCCCACAGAATGGGAGAAAATATCTGCAAAAAACATATTTGATAAGGGATTAATTGAGAATATACAAAAATCTCCTAAGACTTGTCACCACCATCAAAAACAACAATAAAAGCCTGATTTAAAAATGGTCCAAGGACTTGACAAACATTCCTCCAAAGAAGTGACACTTTTAAAGAAGATCTATAGATGGCCAACATCCACATGAAAATATGCTCATCATCTCTAAACATTAGGGAAATACAAATCATAGCCTCAATATCACTTCACACCCATTAGAATGGTTATTATAAACAACAAAACAGAAACCAGTAAGTCATGGTGAGGATATGGGTAAACTGGAATCTGGTGCCCTGCTGATGGGAATATAAAAAGGGGCATTTGCTGTGGGAAAGAGTATGGTTAGTCCTCAAAAGATTAAATGTATAATTACCATATGATCCGGCAATTCCATTGCTGGGAATATATACAAAAGAATTGACAACAGGGCCTCACCCAGATATTTGTAC
This sequence comes from Aepyceros melampus, assembly GCA_006408695.1. Lineage (NCBI taxonomy): Eukaryota > Metazoa > Chordata > Mammalia > Artiodactyla > Bovidae > Aepyceros > Aepyceros melampus. The sequence goes on along the minus strand of SJXQ01000812.1, from coordinate 250,364 downwards.
GCCCATGCTCATAGCAGCATGATTCACAAAAACCAAGGAGGGAAACAACCCAAACGTCCATTGACAGATGAGTGGATACACAAAATGTGGCATATGCATACAACGGAGTATTATTCAGCTTTAAAAAGAAACAAAATTTTGACACATGCTACAGTATGGATGAACTTTAAAGACATTTTGCTAAGTGAGATAAACCAGTCACAATGGAACAATTTCTATGTGATTCCACTTACATTAGTAACTAGGAGTAAATTATAGAGATAGAAAGTAGAATGGTGGTTCTCAGGGGCTGAAAATGGTGAGAAAATGGGGAGTTTTATGGACTTCCCTAGAGGCTCAGACAGTAAAGAATCCACCTGATTCCAGATTCTATTCCAAGGTCAGGAAGATTCCTTGGAGGCGGGAATGGCTACCCACTCCAGTATTCTTGCCTGGAGAATTCCAAGGACAGAGGAGCCTGGCAGGCTACAGTCATGGAGTCACAAAGAGTTGGACATGACTAAGCAGCGAACACTTTCACTTTTCAGTTTTTAATGGGTATAGAGTTCCAGTTTGTTGGGATGAAAAAGTTCTGGAGATGGCTGATGGTGATGGCTGCACAGCAACATGAATATACTTAAATGCCAGTGAACATACACTTAATAATTACTAAAATGGTACGTTTTGTTGTGTATCCATGCGTACCTGCTAAGTTGCTTCAGTCATGTCTGATTGTGCGACCCTGTGGACTACAGCCTGCCAGGCTCCTTTGTCCATTTGTTGTCTATATTTTACACACACACACACACACACACACACAGATGTCAGCCTTGGTTCCACCTCATGCCACTCCTTCTGATCTCCCTTCCTCTGGCTTGTTGGTTTGTTTGTTTGTTTGTTTTTGCTCCATGGACCTCATTACCTACAATATATAATTTACTAATTTTCTACATTTATTTTTCCTTTTGTAAGCTTCACAAGGACAGAGACGTTTGTCTCTTCTATTTATTTCTTTGGTTCACTGAGATAGTCTAAGCACCAAGAACAGTGCCTGCATATAGCTGGTTGCTTAGTAAACATTTGTTGAATGAATGAATCTCAATAAGTCCTTGATGAATACATGAGTCAACAGAGGACGGGAGGGACAGATGGGACAATGCTATCACCTGACTTCCTGGTACCATTTTCCATGCAGAGGTCATTAGAGGTACCACAGAAGCCCATTGTACATTTGAGTTCAGTTAGGCATGGATGACAGCAATGATTTTTCCAGTCTAAGGAGAAGCCTGGCTCAGAGCCACAGTCAGAGAAAATAGCAAATCCAACAGGAGAGGAACCTTAGCTCGCCATCTCAGAAAAATGTGAGATTCACCTGATTTATCTTTTTTTAGTATTCACCCTGAAGGAAAAACTTGTTCAACTTACAGTTTTAAGAAAGAAAGTCTTTGTGTTTTCTAGCAATATCACTACTAGATCTCATCAATCTTTTCCCAACTGATACCTAGTTGTATCCACTGGAAACAACAGTAAAGTATTGAGGTGAAGAGAGGACCATGGATTGAATGACCTATTGGATTTAACACAAAACATACCTTCTGAATCACATTTAAAGAAATATCTTGAAGGTTCTGGATAAATATCGTGAAGGTACTTAACTTTGTTGGGAAATTGTTTTGGATGGGGAGAGTATGATTTCTGGAGGTGGGGAGGTCTTGGGGATCAGGATTTATTCCTAGCTTTAGCATTTTGACACTGTCTCTCTGCTAAAATAACCTTCCCCGTCAGATCTCAGTTTTATCATCTGAACCGAAAGGGGACTGGGAACCCAGGGAAAGTGTTAGACCGTCTCTAGGGTTTCAGAGCTATGTTTGCACAGTGATTACACTGGTTTTGCTTAGCGTGTGGGTTGGAGACCAGAATGGCAAAGAATTCTAAAGATGCTTCTATTTGCAGTTTACATCCTGCATTTGGATTTGGGGTGACTGATGGAAAGCGAGGGGACAGGAGTTCCCTCAAAGGCACTCCTTGTGGACACCCCTGCAGAGGGGGACCTCGGCAAAAGCCATGGGGAGATGAAGGTGGCTCAAGTCTGCAGCACTGGGACCTCTGGGAGATATCAGTCTGGGTGCCTGTTTTGTGCCAAGTGGGAGGGCTTCAAGGGCAGAAGACAACCTCAGAGAGCTCAGAGGAGATGAAGCTGAGAAGTCTGTTCAGAGCCCACGTGAGACCCCCTTGAGGATCCCCCCCAAAATAACTGCATCAGATTCTGAGGAGAAAGAGGTGAGATTTGCTTGGGCAAGTGAAGACAACCAGCCCGTGAAATCTGAGAGCTGACTGTAAATGTAAATGGGATGAGGGCTAGAGAATTCATTTCCGGGTGCAAATTGATGAACTTTTAAACCGAACAAACGAAATGATATTACAACTGTTGAAACTGCTCAACGGCCACTCCATGTGTCGTGCGTGTAGACATTTCAGGCAATCATTTGATTGCGGTTTGGGCCACGTAGGAAGTGTGTGGTTAAACAGGCTGACTTAGGGTTTATAGCTGAGTTAAAAAACATAATGGATATTTGGATTCATTTCAGGATTCTGCAAATTTGGGTCCACACCCTAGAAATAATAATCCTGTTCTCTTCTGCACTGGTCAGGTGCCACCTGGAGAATTTATGTACTTCTAAGAGCCTTATTTTAGAAGGATGTGAATAAACAGCCATGGGCTCAGACAAGAGCAAAGGAGTGGAGGGAAGGATCTAGAAATCTGTTATTTGTAGACTTTCCTAATGGTCCAATAAATCATTTGATTGATTGCGGTTTGGGCCACGTAGGAAGTGTGTGGTTAAACAGGCTGACTTAGGGTTTATAGCTGAGTTAAAAAACATAATGGATATTTGGATTCATTTCAGGATTCTGCAAATTTGGGTCCACACCCTAGAAATAATAATCCTGTTCTCTTCTGCACTGGTCAGGTGCCACCTGGAGAATTTATGTACTTCTAAGAGCCTTATTTTAGAAGGATGTGAATAAACAGCCATGGGCTCAGACAAGAGCAAAGGAGTGGAGGGAAGGATCTAGAAATCTGTTATTTGTAGACTTTCCTAATGGTCCAATGGTTAAGACTCCATGCTTCCAATGCATGGGGCACTGGGTTTGGTCCCTGGTTGGGGAACTAAGATCCCACATGCCCCAAGGTGCAGCCAAAAAAAAAAAAAATCTGCTATTTGAGAATTTGGGAATATTTGGGGATACTATGTTTTAGTGTTTAAAGAGCTGTTGGATTGTGAAAAGAGTTGGGCTTGTCCTGTATTTTTCCAGAAGGTAGAATCGAATCACAGGAAGAAAAGCTCTAAGGACAGAAACCTTGGCTCTATTTAAGGATGAACTTTTGATCTGATTCCTTCTTCCAAGGAGGCTGGCCTGATTTGGAAATGGAGTCCTTCAGGTCATCTGGGGCGGGATCTGTTAGCTGTGGGAGTTGGGGGCAGAGACAGCCACAGGGGCAGAGACATACCGATTCCGAGTCTGTGAGAGAGAGCAGTACCCAGACCACAGGCAGGAATGGAGAAGAAAAATGAGAGTGGAGCCAAGCCTCAGGAGCCAGGCAGAGATAGACGGGGAGCTAGAAGGGCTGGCGGAGCCTCAGCTGGCCGTCACCCATCGGTGGCTTTATGGAATATGTGCAGAGCCATTATCTTAAAGACTCCAAGTTATAATAGAGGCCATGAGCTGGTCTCTGGCAAAGTCATCGTGTCAGGAAATGCTCTGATTCCGCAAGTGCTCAACAGATGCCTGGTGATCGTCCATACTTTCATTGGTTCAACTCTTTAAATTTTTAATCATGGTATGAATAAAATATCCATGACATATGATTTACCATCTTAAATATGGTGCTATTAAAGTGTACATTTCAGTGGTATTAAGTATATTCACTTTGTTGTACAATCCCCTTCCATCTCACCACCATCCATGTCTAGAACTCTTTCTATCTTGTACACTGGAGACTCTGGGCCCATTAAACAATAATTCCCCATTACCCCCTCTCCCAGTCCCTGGCAACCCCCATTTGACTTTCTGTCTCTATGAACTTGGCTCCTCTAGGTACTTTTGTAAGTAGAATTATACAGCATTTATCTTCACATGACCGTCTTATTTCACTTAGAATGTCCAAGGTTCTTCCATGTTGTGTAGCATGTGCTAGAATTTCCTTTCTCTTTACACCTGAATAATATATGTACAATGGCTTTCCTGGTGACTGAGATGGTAAAGAACCTGCCTGCAATGCAGGAGATCTGGGTTCGATCCCTGTCAGGAAGATCCCCTGGAGAAGGAAATGGCAACCCACTCCAATATTCTTGCCTGGAGAATCCCATTGACAGAGGAGCCTGGTGGGCTACAGTCCATGGTGTTGCAAAGAGTCAGACACGACTGAGTGACTAAGCACACATGATATACGTACCAACCATGTTTATTTATTCATTCAGCCATCAATGTACACTTGGATCAACTGGATTAGATCAATTGATCCCACATTGGATCGATTTTGTACCAGGCCCTCTGGTAGGCACTGTTAGTTAATACGATGATGACAACTTTCAGGGACCTCACAGGATCCATGGGAGTGGGAGGAAAGGCTGGGGAGGGGGAAAGTTGGCAGATATGTTAACCAATTTTAATAACACTTTTTGAATAATAATAGTGTGATACATCTGAGCCACAAGGGAAGCCCAAGAATATTGGAGTGAGTAGCTGATCCCTTCTTCAGCAGATCTTCTTGACCTAGGAATCGAAGCAGGGTCTCCTGCATTGCTGGCAATACAAAGCCTATAGCAGATATCATGGGTACACCATGAAGGAAGACATTGGTTCCAGGGATTATAGGAAGGGAAGGGAGAAAATGTTTTTTAAAGAAGGCAGTGTCTGAGCTGATGAGATCAATATGGCTAAAGAACCTTTGAATTTGGACAACCTTGTAGCCAGCGGCTCCTGAAAGCTGGACTGGTTGCATCTAATTCCTTGAGATAACTTTCAAAAAATAGTGATCCTAGGTTCTAAGCCCCAAAATTCTGATTCAGTGAATCTAGAGTGGAGGGTACAAGTCTCTTTTGAACAGCCCCTCCTGGTGATTTTAATGTACCAATCATGTTGGCAGGCACTGGGGAAACACTGAGGTTATAAATTCAAGTTTACATTTTAGCTAAAACCCTCTGACCTCACTGTGGAGGGGGCAGGAACAAGAAGTTAAAAAAAAAAAACCAAGGCAGAGAAACTAGTTCCAGACCATGAGTACAATATTGCATGGACTGGAGATGCTGATGACGACCACATGTGGGATATTCATCCCTCCGTTCATTCAAATGATTTTTTGGTACACAGCTACTTTTTGTTACCTGCACTGGACTCACTTTCCATTTCTAAGATCCTATATCCTATTAGTCATATTTGAAGGTGCTTTGGCCAATAGAATGTGGCAGAAATAAGGTTGTGTGAGTCTGAACCTAGGCCATAAGAGTTCTTGAAGCTTCTTGCAGCACCCCGCTGCTCTGTCAACAAACCTGGCCTCACCTGCTAGAGAAGGAACAACTATATAAAATAGAGATGAGCCATTCATTGACCTGGAAGTTGACCACAAGGTATGAATGAGTGAATCCAACCGAGATCAGAGGAAAACAACCTACCTGATTCTAGCCGTGTTGCCAACCCACAGAATTATTTAGCTCATTATGAGCTAAATGATGGTTTTTAAGCCACTAAGTTTTGGGTGTGTTTTTTAATGCAGCAGAAGCTAACTGATACACTCTCCTGGGCCCTGGGGCCTTTATACATGCTGTTTCTTCTGTTTAGAACACACTTTCCTCTTTCTTGTCTCATTGACTCCTACCCATCACAGCTTGGCAAAATATACCCTCATATTGATTAGGTTAAATATCTTCATTTTAAGCTCACATTGTACTTTTTGCCTCTCTGGTAGCACTGCAATTGCTATAACTTTACATATATCTGTTTATAATATTTGATCATGGTCTTTCTTCCCTATTAGACTATAAGCTTCATGAGTCCAGGGACAATGTCTGTTTTATTCATCACTACATTTCAGCACCTAGTATACTATGTGCTAGTATTCCTAGCACATAGTAAGTGCTCACTAAATATTTGTGGAATGAAACAGTGTGCTATTGGCAGGGAAGTGGGGGTGGGGGTGGGTTCTTCTTTAAAATAATAACTCTCATAGTAGTCTTCTCCTCCCACTATCCCAAGAATTAAAAACTAGGCAAGTCACTGAATAAGAATGTGTCTTGTAATTTTTAAAGGACTGTACAAATGTTAGTTCTTAATTGTTAGTGTTATTATTCTGGGCTGGCAACAGCTGGCTATGGGGGAATCCTCTAGCTGTCTCATTCCCCTAAAATGGCCCCAGGCAGTTTCCTAGCAGCTACAATTGTGGCTGGATGAGCAATTTACATGCTGAAAGTCTCGCCTAGAGTTATAACACAGATATGTAAATATCTCTATACAGCAACCTAGCAAAGCATCTCCAGGCTGTTTAATTACAGAACTTGGTGGTAATGATACCAATGCTGAGTTCAATTAAGGACTATTTACAAAACCAATGAGGGAGGATTTTTCTGCCTTTTCTGAAACAGTAGGAACTGACTAGAGGGACCTATTATTTTATAACATAAATCTACAGCTCAGATACACTATAAACTCCATAGATTTGGAGTCTGCAAACTCCATGCCCTATTTTGACCTGGAGCTCAAAGAGCACAAGTCTAAGCAGAAAGCAGAGCAGTCAGAGCAGAGAGCACGAGTCTAATTAGTGAATCATTCCAAAGACAGATCCTCTCTGTGCAACTTTTCCAAGTCTCGGTTTCTCTGCACATATGATAGCCTTATACTGCCTGTTTATTTTGAGACTGAGATAATCATTGGAAAGCACCATTAGAATCATGAGAACAGTGCCAGGCATCCAGTAATCATTCAATATATTTTAACTATTATTGGTTATTATCATCACCGTTAATCATCATTGGAAAAAAACCCTGATGCTGGGAAAGATTCAGGACAAGTAGAGAAGGTAGCAATAGAATATGAAATGGTTGGATGGTATTATCAACTCAATGTACATGAGTTGGAGCAAATTCCAGAAGATAGCAAAGAACAGGGAATCCTGGAGTGCTGCAGTCCATGGGGTCGCAGAGTCAGACACAACTGAGTGACTGAACAACAAAAAATCACAGTTACTGCTATTAACACACATAGCTGCTTCAACATGGACAATGTATTCTACCAGCGTGAGAAGCCTGCTGGGAAATCTTGACTGATTTTACTTACTTAGGAAATGAGTGGGTTTTCTCACATAGCTGATGAGCGGCAACGTTTCGTAAAGTATTCAAGCAGCCATTCATGAGACATGGGTTGAGCACACACTATGTATGGTATTGGGAGTGTAGAGGAGAGTAACAGCACCCCTGCCCTAGGTCTACAAGGGAGCAGTAAGGTTCACTGCAGTAAAGTCTCCTTCAACATTGATCTCATATGCTGTGGGCATATAGAGAGAAGTCAACCCCACCCCAAAAGGTCAAGGAAGGTTTGCTCTGGGCCACCTGGGATTCTCAGGTGGAAGAGAGGGTGAAGCCCATATTGTTGTTGCTTATTTGCTAAGTCGTGTCTGACTCTTTGCAAAACCATGGACTGCCTGCAGCCCGCCAGTCTCCTCTGTCCATGAGATCATTCTGGCAGGAATACGAGAGTGGGTTGCCATTTCCTCCTTCAGGGGATCTTCCCAACCCAGGGATCAAAACCAAGTCTTCTGCGTTGGCAGCAGGATTCTATACCACTGAACCACCAGGGAAGCCTGAAGCCCTTATTAACTTCACTCAAAACAGAAGAGGGCATTCTTTTCTTCCTTAAGAGATTGTGGCAACGACCTATTTGTCTGAAACTTTTGTCACAAAGCTCCATTATAACTGGAAACGAAGCTTTCAAAATTAATCATCTAAGGACAGAAAGCATTTCCCCCAATGTTCAGCATCTCCAGAGGGAGTGCCCTCGGGTGTTCATCTTACCGGACCCTTTCAGTTTCCTCTTTGGCAAAGAGGAGTTTTGTTAGCTGTGTGATGAGGAAGACGTCGTCACATCTCACATTTTTGTGACCTGGAATCAAGAGGAGGCTCCAGGACGGACAAAGACTAGATACAGTACAGGCACCAGGTTTTCAGGAGAAATAGCTCCCTGGGCATCAGGAAACCTGGATTCTATCTCTGATGATGCTGGCCAGACATATGCAACTGTGCTCCAGCCATTAACCTTTCTGCGAATTGGTAAGTCCAACTTGAGAAGGTTTAACAGCTCTTCCCAGCTCGGGGAGGGGACTTACTGCTCACCACATGCTTCTGTCTGTTCCTCTCTTCTGCTCTCTGCAAGAGCTCTCCCAGCTGGAAAAACAAAGAAATGAACAAAAATCCTCCCTGGAGTCCCTCTAAGCTTCATGTTAATATTCTGTCTCTCCCCTTCATTACTCTGGAGCTTGAAAAATAATAATTTTTGAGACACTGTATCACAATATTAAAAAAGGAAAAAACACTGAATATTTATCATGTGCAAGAATATGGTGTGGCTTAATCCATTTAATCTTCCTAATAACTTTATGATATGGGTACTTTTATTATCCCCATTTTATAGACAGGAAACTGAGGCTTAACACTTGAAGTGAGTAGCAAAATCACACTGCTAGTAGGTGAGCCAGAATTTAAACCCAGGCTACTGACTGCAGTGCAGTTCTTTAAAAAAATTTTTTTTAAAATTATTTTAACTGTTTATTTGGAGAGTTTTTTGGTTGAGATGAGCAGCATGTGGGATGCTAGTTCCCCTACCAGGGATTGAACCCAAGCCCTCTGCATTGGAAGTGCAGAGCCTTAACCACTGGACCTGGGAAGTCCCTGCAATGCAGCTCTTGAGCTGTATGTTCAGTCGCTTCAGTCATGTCCGACTTTTTGTGACCCTATGGTTGTAGACCGCCAGGCTCCTATGTCCATGGGATTCTCCAGGCGATAATTGTCATGTCCTCCTCCAGGGGATCTTCCCGACTCAGGGATTGAACCCATCTCTCTAATGTCTCCTCCTTTGGCAGGCAGGTTCTTTACTATTAGTGCCACCTGGGAAGCCCCAGTGCAGTTCTTAAGCACTTGATTCAGCATGTCAATTTCCATTCTTTCCTTACCTCCTCTCTGCACGTCCCCACACCTTAGAATGTTTTCTTCTTGCACCAAGGATCTCCAGTTCGCCCAAAAGGGAACCTCTTGTAAGGGATATTGGTTAGATTTTGGTGCATAGTGTCCATTTCCTCTTCCAAAAAGCATTTCGTTTCCTGTAGAATGATCTCCTCCCCATTGGCTGAAATCAAGACTCTTGCTTCCTCCTCCTTCAGGAACAAGGGAGTGACACAGGCTGGAATTTGACTTGTAAGCAGCAAGGTCAAGGAGCCTGGAAGACTCTGGCATTCTGTTCAATCCATCTGAACAGGTGCCAACAAATTCAGTAATCAAGATAAAAAATATTTTAATGCAATCCTTTTTTTATGGAATCTTTTTTAAAAGAAAAAATTCCAAGATGAACAGAATTTCAAAATGTTACAGAAAGACAAGGTCAATATCGCTGAACTTTTTTTCCCTTTTGCCTTGGGCTCCAGCGTGGCTGGACGTGGCAGAGCTGACCACTCACCATCGTGAGGGGCCCCTGTGTCTTGCCCTCCAGCCCATTGCACCTGCCTCACACTCGGTTTCCTGACATTGACGGATGCATAGGGTTCATGGAGCTCTGCTTTGGCTCCTGTGGTTTTCTGCACTTAAGAGGCCCTTTCTCCTCCCCTCCTACCTTTCTGATAAATTCACCTTCCTTCACCTCCTTCTCTATATGGCAGTTTCTGACATGGGGATAACAAGTGCTACCTGTGAGCATTGTTGTTGTTCAGTCACTAAGTTGTGTCCAACTCTTTGCAGCCCCATGGACTGCAGCACGCCAGGCTTCCCTGTCCTTCACTATCTTCTGGAGTTTGCTCAAACTCATCTCTATTGAGTTGGTGATGTCATCCAACCATCTCAACCTCTGTCATTCCCTTCTCCTCCTGCCTTCAATCTTTCCCAACATCAGAGTCTTTTCTAGTTGAGTTGGCTCTTCACATCAGGTGGCCAAAGTATTGGAGCTTCAGCTTCAGCAGCAGTCCTTCCGATGAATATTCAGGATTGAGAGCACTAAATGAGCCTTAATATCTGCATAGCACCTGACACATGAGCACTCAATGGGCACATCAACATCACTGTCATCCTCCCCAAATACAGCAATCTGCTGTCATGCCTCTCATCACCCAAAGTTCAGGGCAGTTGCTCAATGCCGGCTGGCTGAAAAACTCACGCCTCTTCCCTGTCTACATTTCTGACCACCCAAATGTGAAATACAGATGCCTTATCCTCCAGCTGCTCAGGAGGTGTTTTGGCTTTCCACTCCCTTCTTCCTATCAGTCTCTCCAGGCCATCTGATAGCTGTCCATGGCTTCAAGGCTGACCTCTTATCTGTGATATGGGGTTGGCCAAAAAGTGTGTGGGGTATTTCCCTAACATGTTATGGAAAAACCCAAATGAACTTTTGGGCCAACCCAATCCATCTGTGATGTCCATTTCTCCAAGCCCAGATTTCCAAATGCTCAGTAGAGGTCTTACCTGTGCCTACACCCCACTGCAAGCATTACTAATAATAACATGTGACCAATTAAGCCAAGTGCTTTACCTGGATTATTTTCTTTCAACCTCCCAAAAACCTCATCCTACAGAGGATAAATCAAATAAAACGTTAAATAACAACAACAATGAAACCAGTGGGGTTTTGAGACCAGGATTTGAACCCAGACAATCTGACTCTGCAGCTGGGAATAGGGGCTTCTGCTAAAAAAGATAATCCAAAGTTGCAACTTTTTAAAAAGTGAGTTTTAAGTTAACCAAGGACAAGAGCTGCTGCTGTTGCTAAGTCACTTCAGTCGTGTTCGGCTCTGTGTGACCCCATAGACGGCAGCCCACCAGGCTCCCCTGTCCCTGGGATTCTCCAGGCAAGAAAACGGGAGTGGGTTGCCATTTCCTTCTCCAATGCATGAAAGTGAAAAGTGAAAGGGAAGTCGCTCAGTCGTGTCTGACTCTTCGCAACCCCATGGACCGCAGCCTACCAGGCTCCTCTGTCCATGGGATTTTCCAGGCAAGAGTACTGGAGTGGGGTGCCATCGCCTTCAGCGGTTCTCATTGAGGGGCAGTGTTGTCCACCCTCCAGGGGACATCTTGCAATGTCTGGAGGCATATTTGGTGGTCAGAGCTGGAAGGATGCTATGCATTTGGTGGGTGCTGCTAAACATCCTATAACGCATGAGACGCTCCCACAGCAAAGAACTGTTGGGTCCAACATGTCGATAGCACCAAGGATGAGAAACCCTGCTTTATGACTATGAAGCAAGGCTGAGAGAAGCTCATAAAGAGGGTTAACTTTTTAGGAGCTTCCTCCCCAACTCACCAACTGTGCAGAGCCCTCCTCCTCCTCTTCCTCGCTTCCCACCACCTTCAAGCCCACCCCCCTACCCCCCAACTCCCAGCCCAGCAAAGCCAAACTCTTAGCACCACCCACTCAGCCTTCCCAGCACAAAGCACAAACAGGAACTCATTATCTTCCTCCTCAAAACCTTCCCTCCCCTGCTCTT
>SJXQ01000812.1:201029-232486 GCA_006408695.1 Aepyceros melampus | reverse complement strand
GCGCCCCCCGAGGCGCAGGGGTGGGGAGGGTGGGACCGCCCGTGGGGGTTTGGCGCGCCCTCCCGGAGAGGGGTCCAGGCCCCGCCGATCGGGCGCCCTCCCGAACGACCGCGGCATTGTCTCGGGCGCGGCGGAGGAAAGTTCCCCGCCGTTTCTGGAGCCGCCGGCCCGGCCTCCGGCCCCCGGCCCCCGGCTGAGACTCGGCGCTGCCAGGCAGGCCCTAGACCACTTGGCTTACAGCGAACGAAACTAAAGAGAAAAAATTTTTAAATCCATTCGGGGCTTGGGGTTTGTTCCCGGGAAGCCAGGAAAGTGGCTTGTGTTTTTCTCCTTGTACCATTTGGAGACCTGCTGCATTTTCTGAGAGCGACGTGAAGTTTCAAAGGAAAAAAAAAAAAAAAAAAAAGAAAGAAAGAAACTCTCTGGCGTCTGGTATTCTGCGGTTTCATACATCCCGAGTGTTCTTCCCGGGCATTCCTAAAGCGGTTTCCTTCAATAATTAATTTTTCCACTAGCGCAGGAGGATGGAGGGCCAACTTCAGACCATCCTCAGCGTGACCTCAGCTTTACCCTCACTAATCAGAGAGAGCAAGAACTTTCTCCCACTTTTTCCCGTAGACTCGGTCAGGTTGTCTTGGCACATTGGATCCTGGAATGACAGCCGGGCACGGATTGCTGAGTAATGTTCGGGATTGTAAAACATAGTTCAGTGTTGAGGCCAGTTTTGTCTCTCCATCAGAGTACAGCCCAGGGCTTCCCATTTTGCAGTTGGAGATTCACCTTATAACAGTTAGATGCAGATCTTCTGGAAGCGTCAAATCTCGACAGTTTAGGAAGAAACAGGACATTTGAGAGCAGTTGTTGCTGCCCCTTCTTATTCTTGCAGCCAGAAGAGGTGACTGGGACTTATGGAAAGTCACATGGCCAGGGCGCAGACTCCCTGACCAGTGCTCCTTACACTGTCAGTTTCTGATCTGTGTCAGCCATTAAGTTTGGAAATATGTCTTCTTGGCATTGTAACTTTCATCATTTTTAGTGCCTTCTCTTGTTTTGTCTTATGTTATTGCTGCTATTTCTGAGATATGCAGTTACCTCAAACTGCTTATTTTGAAATAAGAGTTAGAGATGAAATTCCCTAACCCTTACTATTCAGTCACTAAATGTATTTGGAGCTTCAGTCACCAAATGGATTTCTTCCCCCCCAGCAAATGGATTTGAAATATAAAATGGGTGGCTTCTTCTATGGGGGATGACTTTTCTCTATTCTGTTCTTTGTACGAAGTAGAAACTCCCAGCTCCAGAAAAGGGCAGTATCTTAGCACAAAATATACTCTTTGATGTCCTCTAGGCTTGACTTCCAGCCCCCCTGTATCTTGTGAGCTCGGCAGCCCATCTATTTTTCTCCCTATGAGAGCTCCAAAGGGCTGGTTTTTCATTTTTAATATGTGATAATGTTGGAGAGAAAGGACTTTTTCGAGAGCTTGCCATTTGGTGAAGGAAATTGAAATTCTCCCCACCTCCCCACTCCTCACCAGCCACAGTGAGCCAGATTTTGCAACTCAGTCACAGTCTTGCGGGCCCCCACGTGAATGTGTACTTTTCAAATAGGACCCTCCCTTGCCCTCCCTGAGGATGCACCTCCCTGCGGGCCTCTCCACACTGCACCCAGGTGGCTAAAGTCTAGAGCAAGTGTGTTCACACCCTCCCAGGCCATGTACCTGTCCATGGCCTGTTAGAAGCCCGGCCCCACAGCAGGAGGTGAGTTTCAGGGTAGAATTTTACACCTGGGTTAACAGCCGCTCCGCCTTGCTTGCATGACCACCTGAGTTCTGCCTGTCAGATCAGCAGCAACATTAGATTCTCATAGGATCCCAAACCATCCATACTGTGCTTGAATCATTCTGAACTCCGCCCCCTGCTCTGATCCGTGGGAAGATTATCTTCCATAAAACCAGTCCCTGGTGCCAAAAGGGTTGGGGACCGCAGGTTTAGAGGAAAGGCAGGAGCCTGTGTTACCTGGAACGTCACTGTTACTGTATCTTCCCTCCAAGTTCTCAGTGTCTCGACTGGATCCCATGTCCCCGTTCTCGTTTTTCCCTCCTGTGTATCTCCTTCCCACTTCTCTCGCAGCCACTCTGTGTGCGTGGGCTGGAGCAAGTCTTTTCTACGGGCTGTGTGACTGAGGCCCCATGTCAGCGATAGTGACAGTGACCCTAGCATTTACTGAGCGACTGCTCTGTGCCCTGGGTCCGCCCCCTCCTAAGAAGTCCCAAGGAGGAGAGGGAGCTGCTGCTTCGGGAACCTTGCCCAGAAAGGACAGCACTTGTCAGATTCGTCTGGAACCTGAGTCATTCTTTCATTCATTTCGTGCACATTTGCTAAGTGGCTCCCCTGTGGGAGGTGCCAGGAGTGCAGAGATGGATAGGATCCTGTGTTCAAGGCCTTCTATTTCCAGCCTCATCTCTCAGGGTCAGCCTTGCGCTTTCTCTTTTAATTAGTCGATTCAGCAAGGCTGTACTGAGAGCTTCATGCTAAGCACTGGGTGCAGTCCTGACAATACAGTGATGAATAAGATAGACCCAGCCTCGCCCTCCTGGGGCTCACATTCCAGAACAAAGGAGAAGGTAATTTCTAATGAATGAAAGATGCTAGTGCTTGTTATTAAAGAAACACCAGGGATTGAAATGATGACTGAAGTGAAGGGGATTGGGTGTAGGGATGGCCCTAGTTTTGCCAGGGAAAGGCCTCTCGGAGTCTGAAGAATCGAGAAGAAACTGGCCTGGGCAGAGAGGTTGCTGAGAAGGGGCATTCCACTCAGGGAGCTCAGCGTATGCATGAAAGAGCTTGATGTGATTCCGGAAGTGAGGAAGGTGGGGCAATGAGCAGGACAGAGTGTAAGGGAGCGACGAGGAGGATGCTCGGGGGTGAGGATGACGTTTCAGAGGGAGGCAGAGGCATCATGCTGGGGACGATCACCCCACCAAGTACAAAGAGGAACTGATGAATGTAGGCTCAGGAGTGGGGTCTGATTGACATTTTAAGGAGATTAGTTGTATAAGAGTGGATCACAGGGGGCGAAGAGCAGAAGCGGAGAGATAGGCATATAAATAAAATTGCAGGCAGATTCTTCACCGTCTGAGCCACCAGAGAAGCCCATGTTAGTGTATGCGTGTGTATGTATTATATAATGATAAATAGTGTATTCGTTTCTTTTTGCTGCCATAACAAATTGCCACAAACTTGGTGGCTTAAAACAACACCAGTTTATTCTCCTTTAGTGCTGGAGGTCAGAAGCCTGAAATGGGTCTGACGTCAAGGTGTGGGCAGAGCTCTTTCTTTTCTGGAGGCTCTAGAGAGTGATCTATTCCCTCGCCTTTTCCAGTTTCTAGAGGCTTCCTGCGTTCCTTGGCTCCTGACCCCTTCCTCCATCTTCAAAGCCAGCAATGTTGGTCCTAGTCCTTCTCACGCTGCCATCTCTGGTACTTTCTTCTTTTCCACTTTTGAGGACCCTTTTGATGACAGCAGCCCTCCTGTATAATCTAGAACGAAAGTGTTAGTCGCTTAGTTGTGTCTGACTCTTTGCAACCCCAAGGACTGAAGCCCACCATTCTCCTCTGTCCATAGAATTCTCCAGGCAAGAATACTGGAATGGGTTGCCATTTCCTCCTCCAGGGGAGCTTCCCGACCCAGGGATCAAACCCAGGTCTTCTGTATTGCAAGCAGATTCTTTACAACTGAGCCACCTGGGAAGCCCTAGAATAATCTCCCTATTTTAAGGTCAACTGATTAGTGACTTTATTTCCATCTTCAGCCTTAGTTCCCATTGCCGGGTGACCTGTGTAGCCTAACACATTCACAGTTTCTGGGCATTTGGACGTGGACATCTTCCAAATGCGCAGGCTGGTAGGGGAAGATGTTACGGGGGCTGTGGGGCAAGGCCCCTAACCCAGTGAGGGAGGGGAAGCCAGGGACATCTTCCTGGAGGTAGTGGTACTTGGATGGAAGTCAGTCTCTATTTGTATTCTCACTGCCCTTCCAAGTATCTCACTGTCTCATCGAGATTTATTCATTCCTTCATTCGAGGTCTTGTCGATGCCCGGCTTTACGTGGGGAGTTAGAGTTGAGGATTCATTTCACTGCACATCCTTCAGGCTGCAGGCCAGATTGTTCACTTGCAGCTCAGGACGTTCACTTTTTTTTACCCCACCTCATGAATCAGTTAAACTGACCAACCCATGAACACCCTCTCCCAGCCCCCCTACCCGGCATCCTCTCCCACGAAGGAGTAGAGACTGAGGGGAGTCGGTCCTCTCTTTAAAATTGCCTGGGGTTGATCTCCCGGGATGGTGGGAACCCAACACGTGTGCCTTTTGTACAGTTAAAACCTCGGTTCCTGAGCTATGGTTACTGTCCCCAGCCTCAGCCATTCCTGTTCCCAAAGCAGGCCATTGGCCTTAAGAGAAGTCAGAAGAGGTCGTGTGGTTTGATCAGGACAAATCCGTCTGAACCGAAAGGGGAAAAGGCATCCCAAGGCCTGGCCTCCTCGTGGCCTGTGGCAGGCTACCCTATCTTCCGAGAGTAAAGGAAACGCACCATGATGGGACGTGTAGCTGCGTCGCTGTGAGGGGCTGATTAAGACCAGATTGCGAACATCTACCCTGTTATTTGGAAGAAAATGGGCTCTCGTCCCAGCTACTCTCCAGATGGTGTCCGGAGACCTTCAGTGCCAGGGGGGCCCCATCAGCTCTGCCAGCCAGCGCAGAGGTCCCTGACTGCCCGCGCTTCCCCTGCCGACCCCCATCCCTTCAAAGTGCCACCAGCTAGCTGGTCTTGTAGTGTTTTGGTGTTTCCCCTTCCTCTACCGGTCTAAGTCAGGAAATGCAAGAAGTGCACAGCGTTAGAAAGACAGAAATGAGCAAGCAGTGTCTCTCCAATGGAGGGATACCAGGTGGAAGTCTGGTTAGACTTGGAGTAAAGGACCGTGACCGTCAGTGCGTCCCCCAGATGTCGCGGGGCTTCCCGAGAACCAGGCCCACCAGGCATCCGTGGGCAGGGCAAGAAGGAGAGGGTCCAGCCTGTCTGTGGTTTCTGCGGACTGGCTCGTCTTTCCCTCATCAAGACTCATCACGCGTTTTTCCAGCAAGGCACCTGCCTTTATAAAACTCTTGCTTATGGAATGATACTGAGTGCCTGTTTCATTGTAGTTTTGTAATGAAATAATTATCCTTTCGAGTGGGAGGGATATCTAAATGAGAGGGAAACCTAAAAGGGAGGGGATATATATTTATAAGTGTGGCTGATTCATTTTCCTGTGCAGTAGAATCTTAACATTTTAAAGCAACTACCTGCAATAAAAATTAATTAAAGAAAATAGACCATTTGTCCTTCTTACAGCTAGTCTTCTTTTAATTGTTAAAAAATTAAAATACAAATAATATTTCTTTTTGAAATATAGTTGCTTTAAAATGTGTTAATTTCTGACTCAGTTTATATATATATATCTTTTTTCATATTCTTTTCCATTTTGGTTTATCACAGGATATTAAATATAGTTCCCTGTGCTATACAGTAGGACTTTATTATTTATCTATTCTATATCTACCAGTTTTCATCTGCTAATTCCAACTGCCTAGTCCATCAGAAATGCAGAAAGGCGCCACAGTAAAAGACCACCATATAGACAACTTGCCCTCAAATGGTTCAGAAAATATTTATATGTATTTTCTGAATACATAAAAATTACATGGGAGAAAAAAAAGGAAAAAAAGCAAGGGGAGTAAAATATTAACCATCAGTGAAGGTGGGTAAAGGGCATGTGTGTTCCTTGTACTATTCGTATTGACATTTCCAAATAGGATTTTTGCAACTGAAGGGGGGAAATAGAAGAGGGCTCAACATTCCATGGTGACTGTGACCTTGATTCAGGATGGCCCAGAGGAAGCCAGAAGATGCTGGGGTCTGCTACGGACCCTCCAGCTAGGACCTTCCTGGTGTCCTCACACTTTTCTGTACCGAACCGAAATCATGGAGGAAAAGCATCCCGCACGGGGAGTGCAGAAATGCAGGATCATCACAGCCGTCCCGTATGGAAATGCGCTTGCTGGTGTGGTTGCCTCCCCTTCAGACTGAGCATCTAGAGGGGCGCGCGTCGGGGCTCAGGCTTACTCCTCTTGTCCCCTCGTGCTGGGCACAGGCCAAGGGCAGGCACTGGCCAGGGAGGCAGAATCAAGTGCCTTGGCTTCTGCATCACCACGTTTCTTCAATTTTCTCGTCACTGAGTTTCTATTTCTGATGACTCTCCATTTTACTTCTGGAAATTCCCTCTGGTTCTCTTTCCAATCCATTGGCTTTGAATCCTTGGGTCTTATTCTTCCATGAGAATTCTTCATTCTTATTTCATATCTTTACTTTAAAACGTACTGATATTCTTTTTCAGACTGCCCTGTTAATTCTGGAGGAGCCTATTTTCCCATTTCCTGCATCTTCCGATTTGGAGGGCATGGTGGTTCATACCCCACCTTTCCTGGGTAGCGGAAGAGGATTTACAGAGCTGGTTTTGTGCTTCAGCCGAGGCTCTGAGGGTTTCCTAGGTCCTGGAAATGCTGCTGTGGTAACTGCTGAGCCAGAGACTTTTAACCCCAGTCTGTGCTTTTAACCCCAGTATCTTTGAGCTCTGCGTCCATATTTAGGGCCTCAGAGTTTGCACAGAAGCCTTTTTCTCCCCCATCCAGCGCAGAGGCAGAATGTGCTTTCTTGTCATTTCTCTGCGCTGGGGAGAGGAATCGTTTTGGCCCACTTTCAAAGGAGGCTGGGACTTCTGTGGGGTTGTGGCCTTATGGAGGGTTCTCAGCTGTCCTGTCCTGCAGGCACCAAGCAGAGACCAGCCGCTTAATACACTGAGTCTTCTTTTGCAAACGAGGAAAAGAAAGAACACTTACAAAAATGTAAAAATTGCCATTTCCAGAAAGAAAACCAGAATCCTTATCAGACCAGTAGCAAAGATGTGATTCAGAGCAGCAAGCACTTTGAATACGTTCTGCGTGTTCACCCTGCAGAGCAGTGATTTGGGGAGGCAGGAATGAGCTGGGCCTTAAAATGTCTTGTTCATCTTTGTAACTCCCTGTGCAGAGAAGACAACAGGTATTTAAGAAGAGAGGGAAAGAGAAAGGAACTGTATGTGTTGAAAAAGACAAGTAATTGATGTGGGAGACAGACTAATGGAGAGGAGCGCTGAATTGAGACTCAGAAGTCCAGAGTTCTAGTCTGGAAATTGACTAGATATTGACTGTGATCTGACTGTTACAAGCAGTCACTTACCTTCTTGGAAGCACCCTTCCTCACCTGTGTCAAAAGGTGGTGATAATTCTGTCCTGACTCTGACTCCTTGCCAGGTTGTATGAGGTCACGAATGTGGGAGAAGGGAGCCTCAGAGGGTACGGAGGCTTTCTTGTCCTCAGGGTGGAAGGGGCCCCGTGTCCTCCAGATGCACCTTGTTCTGAAGACTCCCCTCCCCACCCGCCTCCACCTTGTCTCTCCACCAGAGGCCCTGGGTTTTCCAGGGAAGAGCTGCAGGCATTTCGGGGTCCTCAAAGCTTGTGCAGACTAAGGGGCTATCCCCTGGCATATGGGCAATAGTTGGGCACTGGGGTGGCCGAATGGCTCCTGTCTCTTTCCCTTGGGACGTCCCCCCCCAGATCCCACAAATGAGGGCCGAGCTGCAGCTGGGAGCCCTTGCGGGGTGGAATTTGTACATTGTGTTGCCTTCGTGCTATTTTCTGAGACAGTCCTCTGGATGATGGAACTCAAGATCTCTGTGGGGTCTGTCCTTTGGTCAGGTCACTCTCATGCCTGGGTTGATTTGGTAGATGTAAGTAGTAGCATTTGTCATGATACGATGGGAAAACCACTGACTCGGGATCAATAACAACAGCTAATATTTACCCTGTGGACTGTAGCCTGCCAGGCTCCTCTGTCCATGGGATTTCCCAGGCAAGAATACTGGAGTCGTCTGCTATTTCCTCCTCCAAGGGATCTTCCCAACCCAGGGATCAAACCCTTGTCTCTTATGTCTCCTGCATTGGCAAGCAGGTTCTTTACCACTGGCGCCATCCGGAAAGCCCTTATCGTACGTTAATACACATCAAACATTGCTTTAAGCAGCTTTCCTATGAGTTTGTTTAATGCTTGTAACAACCCTGTGAAACAGGTACTCTTTCTCTCCTCATTTTATGTGGGAGGAAACAGATACACAGGGACTAATTTCTCTGAGGTCATACACCTCACAAGTGGCAAGATTTTAAGCGAGACTGTCTGTGTTCTCTGCCCACACTCAACCATTGCCTCTGAAGACTTGAACTTGAATTCCATGCCCTAATTCCTCATGTGGCCTTGGGAGAGTCTGCCTTTCACTTTTCTCTTAGCTTTTCTGATCGTCAGTGTCTTCTTCTGTAAATTTTGAAAAAGCTTGCAGGTTTTTTTTTTTTTTTAAAAAGGTGTTAAACCAAGCCATATATTGATATGCCGAAAGTAGTGCCAGGCACATAATCAGTTCTAAACAAAAGTGAGTGGGTTCCATTTGCAGGATCAACAGGGGAAGGAAAAATGAGTTCTCGTTTGCAGGATCAACAAGGGAAGGAATAAAGCAAGGACCAATTCAATTTAGAAAGTCTTCCCTGCACACACTTTTACTGCATATCCCGCTGTGTGCCAGGCACCTGGGAGGCAAAGGTGAAAACTCAGGGTCCATGGGCTGGAGCATCTTTCAGCTGATTAGAAGAGAAAGATGTGGAACTGTTTGCAGTTTTGAACTGATGTTCGTCCTCACCACAGCAAAGCTACACAGGCATGGATGGCTGTGAGCAGGGAAGGGAGAGTACCCCAGTGGGGCAGAATGGGGAAGCTTTGGGGAAAACATGCTCTCAGAAGTTATGTCCAGGGTGGGCGGCCTCTTCATATGTGGAGGGAGTGAGGAAGGAGTCACTTCTGATCACAGTCCTTCTGATAGGAATGTGCTGGGTATTTTTAATTAACCAATTACTTTTTCTTTCTTTTTGGCTGAGCTGGGTCTTCATTGCTGTGTCGGCTTTTCAGTAGTGGCGAGCAGGGTCTACTCTCTAGGTCCGGTCGTGGGCTTCTCTTTGCAGTGGCTCCTCTTGTCGCTGAGCACAGGCTCTGCGTGTGAGGGCGTTAGTAGTTGCCCCCCGTGGGCTCAGTAGTTGGCGCACACGGGCTTAGTTGCTCCACAGCATGTGGGACCTTCCTGGACCAGGGATCGAACTCGTGACTCCTGCATTGGCAGGTGGATTCTTTACCACTGAGCCACGAGGGAAGCCTCTGTGCTGGTTATTTTTTTATTGTTGAGGCCTATTGTTCAGTCATGCAGTCATGTCTGACTCCTTGCGACCCCATGGACTGCAGCACACCAGGCCTCCTTGTCCCTAAGGAAAGAGAGGCCTAAGGAAAATATTTGTTCAAATATTTGTTCAAGGAGACAGGCAAAACTCTCAGGTAAAATACCACAGCATCCGGGGTCTCTATCTGGAAGGCAGGCATCCCTGCTATTTCCTACCCCCCGACTGTCACAGAACTCCGGATCCAGAAAAGCAGACTGCAGTGTTTAGAGACCTTCCCGTCATAGCTCTGAGCCAGTTTCCTCTCCTAGGACAGTTACTTCCTCAGACCTAAAATAGAACCGCTGAAGGGTGGAGGTGCCGGATGTTTGCAGGTTGCACTCGGTTTAATGGTGTGCTTCGGGGGCAGGCAGGTAAGAAGTTATAGGAGACACTGTTGGCTGTTTATCCAACGTCTTTGCCCTTTTGCTTTGCTGACAGAACACTGATCTTCAGGAGCCCAACCTTCCAGGGACATTGAGAGAGCTCAGTCCCAGCCCCAGGGGTGAACCTCTGTGGTCTTGTCCCCCTTGCCAGTGATTGGTTTAGGCATGGGCACATGAACAACCCTGGCTGTAAAATATACAGGGGAATTTTTGGGGGGGATGGAGAAGGGTTTTTCCCATCTTAAGTGGAGGCATTTAGAAACAGCCTCTCTTCTGCTATTGTTGTTGTTGAGTCACTGAGTCATGTCCAGCTCTCTGTGATCGCATGGACTGCAGCACGCCAGGCTTCCCTGTCCTTCACCATCTCCCGGAGTTTGAGCCAACTCATGTCCATTGAGTCAGTGACACCATCCAACCATCTCATCCTCTGTCGCCTGCTTTTCCTTCTGCCCTCAATATTTCCCAGCATCAAGGTCTTTTCCAATTTTTGAATCAAGTGGCTGAAGTATTGGAGCTTCAGCTTCAGCATCAGTCCTCCCAGTGAATATTCAGGGTTGATTTCCTTTAGGATTGACTGGTTGGATCTCCTGGCAGTCTAAGGAACTCTCAAGAGTCTTCTCTAACACCACAGTTCAAAAGCATCAATTTTTTGGTGCTCAGTCTTCTTTATGGTCCAACTCTCACATCCATACATGACCACTGGAAAAACCGTGGCTTTGACTACACCATGGGACTTTTGCTGTGGGATGTAGTAGGGCTGACATGTGATACTTGGCACTATGGCAGCCATATTGGGGCCATGAGGGGGCCTTGCTTAGGGAGAACATGTTGAGTGTGTCTGAACAGCAAGATGGGAGGAACAAGATGCTGAACACCCTACCTTGAGACTGTTTTTGAGCTGAGTTTTCTGTTAGCCCCTATACCCAATCTTAATACAAGGGTCTGGCCATGTCGCATAACATTTGAGTGATTCTGGGTCCACTATCAGTTCAGTTCAGTTCAGTCGCTCTGTCGTGTCTGACTCTTTGCGACCCCATGAACCTTCCTCTAATAACCCTGTGCTTAGCCCAGCACCCTATTTGAAATCACCACCAACTTGTACATGTTTATACCTTGGCAGTCTTGCTATTTTTTTCCACCTACCAAACACACAGCTCTTTAAAGAATGGCTCAAATGTCCCTTATCTGTGAAGCCTTTCTGATCCTTCCTGTTATGATTCATTATTTTAGTCATTGAGCACCCATAAGATTTGTTGCCCCGCCCATTGTCCCTGCCTATCCCCACTCTCCTTCTTTAGTAGGTGCCCACTATGTGCCAGCTGTGGTGGTATACGGTGGCATTGTCCTTCATGACTGGGGGCAGACGTGTGCAGTAAATTGGGAGCTAGCGTGGTTTGTGTGATCCCAGGGGAAATAAGGTCTCACTGAGTCCTTACCAAGGGGACGCCTGACCCCACCCTGCACAGAGGGTCAAAAAGACTTGCTCCAGGGTGGAATCCTTGAGCTGAATCTTAAATAATGAATAAAAATTAGCATGAAAAAGAGGGAAGGGAAGAGAAGGAAGTTCCAGGTGTAGGGAGCCGCTTCAGCGAGGGGTGGATGGTGCAAACAGCACGGTTTGTGCTGGGAACCGAGTGACAGCCTTGGTGAATCTGCTGCGTGCGGAGGGATGCACTGAGCCTGTAGGGGACGTTGGCAGCTGCATCCGAAAGCTGGGACTTTATCTTGGAGGCTGTTGAGGAGCCATTGAAAGTTTACGGCGGGGCGGTGATGTGACCCTTGCTCTTTGGGGAAGCTGACTCTGGGTACCTTGGACCGAATGGACCGGGTGGGTGAGGCCCAGGACTGGAGGCGGGCAGGCCATTCAGGATGCTCTTGTAGGAGTCTGGCGGCGAGTGGCCCGGGAGATGGAGAGGGAAGGGACTAGGCAGTCGCACCGGCTGGCTTGGGGATGGATTGGGGGAGGGCAGAGGGAGAGCCATTGAGGACCCTGAGCCTTCTGGCTTGTTTACGAGGCTGAGTCACGTTTGTGTCTCTCAAGACCACAGTCTCCCCGGACTCCTGGTCCTTCTGGTCGCTGCATATCCCTAGATGGTCAGTGCTAGGCTTCAGTGGCGCAAGGGTGGGAAAGAAGCAAGTCTGTGCCTCTCTTCCGCCTTCTCTTCCCCTCCCACAACTTCAGCTCTTCGGTTTTCGTTTACGTGGAAGGGGAAGGGGAGCTTGATGTGGTTTCCTGGTGTCCTGGCTTCCCTAGATCTGAGCCTCAAGAATAGGGAAGAGGTTCTTACTGCCCGTGGCTCACTCCCTTTCCTTCTTACGCCTCCTCCAAGCCAAACGGATTCTGCAGAAGTCTGTCCCCACATCTCCAGTCCAGCCCTTCCGTGTGTCCCCGCAGTTTCTGCCTCAGGCCAGGTTTCTGCGGGATCTCCCTTGAGCCATCCAGCCCTTTCCCAACTCTCTGCCCTTCGCTTCATCTGTCCTCCAAGCTGCTGCCAGGGGAGTCTCCTCAAGACTTCACATGAGGGGTCACCTCCTGCTTAGTAGATGACCTACTGCTACTAAGTAGGTCACCGGCTCCGGTCCCTGGCTCCGTTGCCTGAGCGGTCAGATGAGGAAGCAGGCAGCCTGGTCTTTTCAGCTGCTCTGACCTGGGGGGTCAGCCCTCGTTCTCACCTTATCTTATCCTCAGGGATGTTGCTGGTTTGGTTCCAGGCCACCACCATAGCTTGTAAAGAATCCACCTGCAATGCAGGAGACCCTGGTTGGATTTCTGGGTTGTGAAGATCCCCTGGAAAAGGGATAGGCTACCCATTCCAGTATTCTGGCCTACAGAAATCCATGGACTGTATAGTCCATGGGATCGCAAAGAGTTGGACATGACTGAGTAACTTTCACTCACTACCATAGCGTGAATATTGCTGTAAATTGAGTCATGCAATTTGTTTGGTTTCCCAGTGCAAATAAAAGGTATGTTTACACTATAGTCTATTAAGGGTGCAATGGCATTATGTCTAAAAGAAGCCAATGTAGATACCTTAACTAAAAAATACATTATTACTAAAAAGTGCTAACCACCATCTGAGCCTTCAGCAAGTCATAATCTTTTGCCATAGTAACATCAGAGATCACTGATCTCAGTGATACCAGGGTTCTTGGCCTTCTTAATCAATGCTGCTGCTGCTGCTAAGTCGCTTCAGTCGTGTCCGACTCTGTGCGACCCCATAGATGGCAGCCCACCAGGCTCCCCGTCCCTGGGATTCTCCAGACAAGAACACTGGAGCTGGTTGCCATTTCCTTCTCCAGTGAATGAAAATGAAAAGTGAAAGTGAAGTCGCTCAGTCGTGTCCGACTCCTAGCGACCCCATGGACTGCAGCCTAGCAGGCTCCTCCGCCCATGGGATTTTCCAGGCAAGAGTACTGGAGTGGGGTGCCATTGGCTTCTCCATCTTAATCAATAGAAATTGATAAGAGACCTGACAAGAAATTCAGGCAAGGCTTTATTTATTATTTATTTATTATTCTTTCTTTCTTTATTCTGGCCTGGAGAATTCCATGAACTGTATATAGTCCATGGGGTCGTTAAGAGTCGACTGAGTGACTTTCACTTTCACTGGAGATAGAACAAGGAATAGTTTCCCCTTCTCACTTGCTCATGGTGGAGTAAGCTGCTTCCTTATATGTGGTGAGGGTAGGGTAAGTGGAATTGTACAATATGTGACCCTTTGTGTCTGGCTTTTTTCCCTTAGCATAATGTGTCTAAATTTTTCTCTTCAGTTCAGTTCAGTTGCTCAGTCATGTCTGACTCTTTGCGACCCCATGGACTGCAGCATGCCAGGCTTCCCCGTCCATCACCAACTCCCAGTGCTTGCACAAGCTCATGTCCATCGAGTCAGTGATGCCATCCAACCATCTCATCCTCTGTCATCCCTTTCTCCTCCTGCCTTCAGTCTTTGCCAGCATCAGGATCTTTTCTCTTAAGTCATTTCGCATCAGGTGGCCCAAGTATTGGAGCTTCACTTTTGGTATCAGTCCTTCCAATGAATATTCAGGACTGATTTCCTTTTAGGATTGACTGGTTTGATCTCCTTGCAGTCCGAGGGACTCTCAAGAGTCTTCTCCAACACCACAGTTCAAAAGCATCAATTCTTCAGTGCTCAGCTTTCTTTGTGGTCCAGCTGTCACATCCATACATGACTCCTGGAAAAACCATAGCTTTGACTATACAGACCTTTGTCAACAAAGTAATGTTTCTGCTTTTTACTCTTGCATAATGATTCTGAAGTCCATCCATGGTGAAACATGTATCAGTACTTCATTCCTTTTTATGACTGAACAATATTCCAGTGTATGAACAAGCCACATTTTGTCTATTCATCGGTTGATAGACATTTGGGTTATTTCAAATTTACGACTATTGTGAGTAGTGCCTCTCTGAACATTCACCTGTAAATGTTTGTTTGAAAACCTTTTTTCAACTCTGGGGAATATACCTAGAATGGAATTGATGAGTCATCTGTTAACTCAGTATTTAAATTTATTGGGGACCTGCCAAGCTTTTCCAAAGTGGCTGAATCATTTTACATCCTCCTAGCAATATAAGAGGGTTCCAGGTCTCCACATCCTTGCCAAGGCTTGTTATTTATGGTTTTTGGTATGATAGCCGATCTAGTGGGTATGACATGGTGTGTCACCGTGGTTTTGATTTGCATTTTTCTTTCTTTCTTTTTTTTGGAAAATGTTTTATTGTTTATTTACTTGGCTGTGTTGGGTCTTAGTTGTGACACGCAGGATCTTCACTGCTGTGTGTGGGCTTCTCTCTAGTTGTGGCGTGTGGGTGCTGTTGCCCCGTGGCATGGCATGTGGGATCCTAGTTCACCGACCAGGGATTGAACTTGTGTCCCCTGCACTGGAAGGCAGAGTCTCACCCATTGGACCACCAGAGAAGTCCCTGATTTGCATTTTGTAATGACTGATGCCTTTGAGCATCTTTGCTGTGCTTGTGGGTCATGTGACGGGATCTTTAGGAAGGTGTGGGCAGGTGCAGGGAAGCTCCAGGAATAGTGTGGTACCCAGGTCATGTGTCCCCGGGGCTCCTGTGTCATGCCTAGTTTGAAGGGTGGGGAGGGAACAGATTCTGGGACCTGGAGACAGGGAGGGTGTGAGGGGGGTTTCTGATCAGAGCTCAGACTTGGGTCGAAGGTGGCAGCCAGTTCACAGTGGCCCCCAGAGAAGGAGCAGTGGTGGGTCCAGAGAGGGGCAGAAGGGGGAGTGGATTCCTCACTCTCCCTCCCTCCTGTCTCCTGCTTGGGGCTCCCCGTTTGCCAAAAACATCCTGCAGCAGAGGGAAGGGGGCCTTGCATTATTAATCCCTAAAGGCCAAGCTGGAACTTGGGAAAGGGGATGGTGGAGCATGAGGGGCGTGTAGCACAGAATTAGTGTCTGTTCCAGGAGGCCCTGCTCCATTTTCCTGAAGGTCTTTAGATCCATCCTTCATCCTGCATTGACTTCTCCTTGAGGCTGGTAATGAGATGGGCTGCCTCCACCTCGAACATCTTTATTATAACATCCAGAAGAAGGGAGGAAACACCATTTCCAAAACCTCTTCTAGGAGATGGAGAAAGAGCCTCCGACTCCAGGTCTCCTTGATCCAAGTTGGGTCACAAGCCTTTCAGATTAATCACTGGCAAAGAACTGGGAAGGTGTTCTTTTTAAGGTTTTGTAGAGTCCACATTTTGTTTTATTTTTGTTTGAAAGGTGTTATTTTTCTTTAATCAATTTTTATTGCAGCAAAGTCACTTTACAGTGACCAGGAAGGTTTTGAACCAGCAGAGCCCGTTCCTGGGAGCTGCAGGAACACGCACCTCCTGGGAGAAGGGGGTTCCTGAATGAAGTCAGGAATGAGGAAGGGTGCTGGGTGGAGCCCCATGGTGCCCTTCCCTGGGGATCCTTTGGAACATCTGATAAGCTGGAGCCCACGATTTTCCCACTCCACCCCGTACCATGCCAGGGGCGAGACCAGAAGCTTGGACCAGGCTTCCGGGAGGGTTTACGCCCTGGCTGCTGAGTCATCTCCAGTCATACCAACCACCTCAGGCTTCAGGGTCTCCCAGACCTGGTCACCCCTCCTCTGGTCCACATCCTTAATAGTGATTCCAGGGAGTAAGTCCAGACTCAGTTCAACTAAGAGTCCAGGAAATGAAATTTTTTTTTTTTTTTTGCAGACTTTAGGACAAAAGACACAATTCTTAAAATCCGCCCACTGGGCTTCCCTGGTGACTCAGTGGTAAAGAAACCACCTGCCAACGCTGGGACACGGGTTCCATCCCTGGTCCAGGGACATCCCACCTGCCCTGGAGCAACTAAGCTCAGGTACCACAACTGTTGAGCCTGTGCTCTAGAGCCTGGGAGCTGCAACTGTTGAGCCCACCTGTGGCAGGTACTGAAGCCCATGTGTGTCCTCGAGCCTGCGCTCAGCAATAAGAGAGGGCACCGCAATGAGGAGCCCACACACTGCAATTAGGGAGTTGCTCCCGCTCATTGCAACTAGTGGAAAAACTCGAGCAGCAATGAGGACCTATCACAGCCAATAAGTAAATGAAAGTATTAAAGCAAAAAGCCAAACCACCCCCCCGACACCTTTTGTATGATTCTGTGTATGTGAAACCGCCAGAATAGGCAAATCTGTAGAAACAGAAAGTTACGCTGTTCTTTTGCCAGAAGTGGGTGGAGGTGGAATTGGAGGGGAATAACTGCTGATGGGTATGAGGCTTCTTTTGGGGGCAACAGAAATGTTCTAAAATTGATTAGGGTGATGGTCCCACAACTCTGAGTTATGTTTCAGACCGTGGAACCGTGTCCTTTAAATCGCTATATTGTATGGTATGTGAATTATAGCTTATCAAAGCTGTTACAGAGGACAAAAGACACAAAAGCTCGGCCGGCTGCTGTTCTTGTTTTATTTAAAGCTGAGGTTGATTGCTGTTTTATTCCTTAATAATAAAAATTATCTGCGGCTTATACCATATTTGTTAAAATTTTTCATTTATTTATTTTTGGCTGTGCTGGGTCCTTTTTGTCGCATGGGCTTTTCTCTGGTTGTGGCCAGTGGGGCCCACTCTCCAGTTTTGGTGTGTGGACTTCTCTTGCTGCGGAGCACGGGCTCTGGAGCACTCGGGCTTCAGTAGTTGCAGCAAGTGGGCTCAGTAGTTGCGGCTCCCGGACCGTAGAGCGCAGGCTCGGCAGTTGTGGCGCACGGGCTTGGTTGGCCCACAGCGTGTGGGGTCTCAGTTCCCTGACCGGGGATCGAACCCGTGTCCCCTGCATTGGCCCCGCATTGAGCCACCAGGGAAGCCCGCTGTTTTCTTTATCCTCCCTCTTTCCTTCTTTCTCTCTCTCTCTTCCCTAGATGAGTACCTGCGTCCCTTTAGTCTATGAGGGTCCTGTGGGCGTGACCCAGCCCTTCACCTGTATGGACCTGTGAGCAACAGCCAGCCCGTGGAGTCTTCCAGCCCCTGGCCACAGGGCCGAGTTCAGGGCTGCACGCACAGTCAGAGTCAACCCTGAGACTTCTATTAGAAGCACAGGGAAAGAGATCTGGCCTTCCGCAGGGGTTGTTGAGCTCTGACTGCACGTGAAGGCCAGTGGCCCCCTGGGGCCAGAGCTGCCTGAAACACCCCCCATCACCCCTCCAGGAAGACAGAAGCAGCAGATGGAGACCAGCCTTGCCCTGACCACACGGGAGCCCTGGATCTAGCCATGCCTGAAGTTACAGCCATGCCTGGACTTCTCAGTTTGGTCAGCCCAGCATCTCCCGCTTCCTTTTTTTTTTTTTTTCCAAAGCCAGTAGGTGTTGAGTTTTCTGTCTCAGGAAATCAGTCTGGGTGTGGCTTCTGCACACGTGGGCCCTCCAGGCTTACACGATTCAGAGGCCCCCTTTTCACAACAATCCCGGTGCTATGAGAGGGAGCTGATCCTTCCGCCCATCTCTTGTATCTGAGTGGGCCAGGAGGACTGCTTCCACAGAGGAAGCAGACTGCTGCTGGAACGTCCTGTGGCCCAGCACACCGAGTCCTTTGTGAAGCCCCGGATGGTATCTGGGTCCGCCCTGCGGCCTGTTGTGCCGACACAGGTCAGTCTGCGTGCATTCTTCGGTTGCAGGCCAGTGTGTGTGTGTGTGTGTGTGTGTGTGTGTGTGTGCAGCTGGGCATGGATGTGTCCTGGAGTATGGCCTTCATTCACGGCCTGTCCCTTTTCTTTTTTCTCTCCTTGTTGGTTATAACTTTTAAACCATTGGAGTCACACTCACTCAAGATTTTCGGTGTGACAAGGGGGAAGGGTGCCCATGTCCACTCAGTGCCATGTCACCAGAGTGAGAAACATCTGATATTCTTTCTGCTGCATCTCCCTGGTTCCTGGGAAACATAGGAACCTGGGCCTTATCCTTCTTTGATACCTGGGCCTTATCCTTCTTATTTTGCTTCTGAGGCTTTGAGGAGCCAATGGACTTCCCATTAGAGGGTTTTATCTCCAAAGCGGGTAGAAGGGGCCAAATCCCTAGCTACTTTGGGCTGCAAATATTCCCGCCTCAGACTCAGGTCCTCATGGTTCTTTGTCATTTAAGGGAAATAGAGTTGGAGAAGGTGAGGAGCCTTGATTCTAAGAGAAGTTGAGTTCATACCAGGCCCCAGAAGATGATGCTTAAGGGTGACCTAGGTTTATTGTTGTTTAGTCCCTAAAGTCGTGTCTGACTCTTTTGTGACCCCATGGCCAGTAGCCCCAGCCAGACTCTGCTGTCCATGGGATTTTCCAGGCAGGAATACTGGAGGCAAGAATTGTATCGTTCAGTTGCTAAGTCGTTTCTGACTCTTTGCAACTTCATGGATTGTAGCATGCCAGGCTTCCCTGTCCTTCCCTGTCTCCTGGAGTTTGTTCAAATTCACGTCCACTGAGTCAGTGATGCTATCTAACCATCTCAGCCACTGCCATCCCCTTCACCTTTTGCCTTCAGCTTTTCCCAGCACCAGGGTCTTTTCCAATGAATTGGCTCTTCACATCAGGTGGACAAAGTATTGGAGCTTCAGCTTCAGCATCAGTCCTTCCTATGAATATTCAGGATTTCCTTTTTTGACTAGTTTGATCTTCTTTCAAGAATACTGGAGTGCCATTTCTTTCTCTAGGGGATCTTCCCCGACCCAGGGATCGAACCCACGTCTTCTGCATCGGCAGGCAGATTCTTTACCACTGAGTCAGCAGAGAAGCTGACTTATGTTTGAGACGGAGGCAAAGCAGGAGGCTTGCAGGACCCCATGACACTTTTAGCTGATGTTGACTGGTTGGCAGCTGTACTCTGGTGGGAAATTAAAGTGTGCTTGCAAGCTTGGTGTGAGGGTGTTTGTTTAGGTGGTCATTCACTCATTCAATGAACATTGACTAAGCCAGACACTGTGCTAGCCACAGGGTCTCCTGGTTTCCCCAAAGTCTTCTCTGGAAAAGTAATGGTCGAGGTAGGACTCTTTGCTCACAGCTCTGTTGTGCCCACCTGGGTGATTTTCCTAGGGCCTTCCAGTGTGGTGGGCATCCTGGATTCAGTGACTCCACTGGTGGGGACCTCAGGGGCACGGCAAGTGGACTCAAGCCTGCCGTGAGTCAGTTGCATCCAGGTGCAGTATCCTGCTATGTCACTTGCCATACCTCGGAGACAAGTAGCTATGAAATAGAGAAGACTTACATCCTCCGGAGAAGGAAGGAGTCTTGACTCTGGAGAAACTTCATTTTGAAATGAAGTCTTATAGACATTGGCTGATCCTTCTAGGTTTACAGGCAGTAAACTTCCTAAGATGGATTTCCAGAAAGAAGTTTGAGGATTGGGGTTTTCTTGGTCATGAGGTTTACTCAGGGCAAGGCTGGGAGATAGTTTCTTCTCGGGCTTCTTTTTCGACTGGAGGTGGTAGAGTGGCAGGGAAAGCTGGTGTTGGTCACGTGAATATTTCCCTGTGGTTTAAGGGAACCCCTGGCTCATTTTGACAGCTCATACAGAAGTCTTTTGATGTTTCTCCTGTTTGTTTTACTCTCATTCTGATCATGTGTTCGGGCAACAGGTGTTCATATGAAGCATATTGTGTTATCCTGTCATGACAGCATTATTGAGTTGAGTCTTAGACACAAATCACCTCTGCCTTCAAGAATGAGATGAAACCAATCAGCCAGGCTCCTCTTTGCAGTCACCCCTGCTCATCCTTTTCTCTGCCAGACTGTCCTTTTTCTCTTGCAATGCCATCTCCTTCCAGGAAGCCTTCCTTGATTGAATCTGCCCCTCTGTTCCCATTCAACAAATGCTGCCATATGCCTGCTGCATGTCAGGCCCTGGACAACGGCTCTGGGGGTCAAGATCAGAGATTAGAGGAAAGTTTAAGTCATGGTTCCTGTCCCAAAGGAACTTCTCGTATTGAACACAATCATGGGAGCAATGTTAGCCTTTGGATGAGGAGGTTTCCAGTATGTGCCTGCAGTATTGTGTTAGGCTTCCCCGGTGGCTCAGTGGTAAAGAATCTGTTTGCCAATACAGGAGACACAAGTTCAATTCCTGATCCGGGAAAATCCCACGTGCCACAGAACATCTCAGCCCGTGTACCACAACTACTGAGCCTGTGCTCTGGAGCCCGGGGGTGTAGCCCCTGCTCAATGAAGCTAGAGAAAAGCCTGTGTAGCAGTGAAGGTGCAGCAAAGCCAAAAGTAAAATAAATGAATAAATTTTAGAAAAGTATTGTATTATTGGGGACTTTCCTTGTGGCTCAGCTGGTAAAGAATCCACCTGCAATGCAGAAGACTTGGGTTCGATCCCTGGGTCGGGAAGATCCCCTGGAAAAGGAAAAGGCTATCCACTCCAGTATTCTGGCCTGGAGGATTCCATGGACTGTATAGTCCATGGGGTGCAAAGAGTCGGCCACGACTGAGCGACTTTAACTTCACTTCACTTCATTGTATTATTGGGACTTCTATTGTGTTATTATGCTGTGTCTATTATTCATTTGGCTTTCCAGTGGTGAAGAATTCACCTGCCAATGCAGGAGGCGCAGGCTTGATCGCTGGGTCAGGAAGATGCCCTGGAGAAGGAAATGACACCCCACTCCAGTATTCTTGCCTGGGAAATCTCATGGACAGAGGAGCCTGGCAGGCTCCAGTCCGTGGGGTCACAAGAGTCGGACATGACTGAGTGACTGAGCACAGATGCATATTATTCATTTATTAAATATATCACTCATTTACTCTTCAACTGTGTATCCAGTCCTAGAAATTGGAACCCTTGTGCACTGTTGGTGGTTTTGTAAGATGGTGCAGTCTCTGTGGAAATCAGTGTGGCAGTTCTTCAAAAATTAAAACTAGAATTACTGGATGACCCAGCAGATTCACCTCTGAGTGTTATGTATATCCAAAAGAACTGAGGTCTCAAAGAGATGCTTGAACATCCATGTTCACGGCGGCCTTATTCACCCTTATTCAGCCATCAATAGCTGAATGGATAAACAAAATGTTGTATGTACATATGATGGAATATTATCCAACCTTAAAAAGGAAGGAAATTCTGATAATACATGCTGTAACATGGATGAGTTTTGAGTATGTCCTGCTAAGTGAAATAAACCAGTCTCAAAAAGACAAATACTATATGGTTCCACTCATGTGAGGTATCTAAATTAATCAGATTCATAGAAATAGAAAGAATGGTGGTTGCCCAGGGCTGGAGGGAGGAGGTATGCGGAGTTATTGATAAATGGTGTAGTTTCATTTTTATAGAATGAGATAGTTCTGGAGATCTGCTGTTAGAGCAATGTGAATATACTTAACACTGCTGAACTGTATACTTGAAGATGGCTAAAGTGGTAAATTCTATGTCATGTGTTTTTTTTTTAACCACATAAGATAATAATTTAAAAAAATGTATCCAGTCTTTTTTTCCCTTTCTTGTATGTGCAGTCGTGTCGAACTCTTTGTGATCCTGTGGACTGTAGCCCTCCAGGCTTCTCTGCCCATGGGATTTCCCAGGCAAGAATACTGGAGTTGATGGCCATTTCCACCTCTAGGAGATCTTCCTGACCCAGGGATCAAACCCATGTCTCCTGCATTATGCTAGCTGTTATTATTATTTTTTTCAGTTATTATTTAACCTGTCAAAGCTGTTGTCTCCTCTCGAAGATGGGGCTCATAATCGCAGCTGTGCTTCTCACTGCGGGAAATAGGGTGAAACGTGAGCACAATCGAAGGTGGCAGAGTGCCTGGTGCCCATGCAAGCCCTTCATGGTGCCCTGTGGGCACTGGGCAGTGGGGGATTCCTGCAGGGGGATGAACACCTTTCCACGCAAAATCCTTTCCATCCCAATTCCCTTTTCCATGGGCAGGACGGAGGCCAGGCCTTGGTCGAGGCCCCTCTGACTGTCCCCTGCACAGGGTGACCAGCTGCAGGAGCCACGTCTATGTGGCCTTGCTGAGAAGCCACCAAGTCGGGACCCTGGGCTGCTGACATCCTTTCTATTTGTGGGTTGTCACTGGAGCGGAGTTTATCCATCACACGTCTGCTGTGTGCTAGTGTTCCTCACATCTTTGTGTGACGGCCACATCTGAGAGTACTAGTTCTCTGGCACTTTCCAGTCGCTCAGACGTGTCTGACTCTTTTGTGACACTGTGGACTGCAGCATGCCGGGCTTCCATGTCCTTCAGCATCTCCCGAAGTTTGCTCAAACTGACGTCCATCAAGTCGGAATTGCCATCCCACCATCTCATCCTCTGTCGTCCCCTTCTTTTCCCGCCTTCAGTCTTTCCCAGTGTCCAACTTTTTTATTGAGACCACATTCTCCGGCAGGAGATCCCAGTGCTGCTTGCCATAGAATGCACTTGGACGTTCATGGACTTGTGGGCACCCTGGCAGTGTGTAGGGCACCATCAGTGTCTGCCGCCATCTGCATTTTCCAGAAGAAGACAGAGACTCGCTGAAGTGAAGCTCATGGCCTGGGGTTGCACAGCAGTTAGCGGGGAGAACCAGTGCTGCAATGGAAGCTTTCCTGCTCCAGACTGTCCTCTTTCCAGCGCTTGGGAAATTCCCCCAGCGCAGGGCTGCCTGCCGCTCCTTCTCCTACGCAGCGAGCCCGGGGGGCAGCCACACAGATGGCTCTGCGCTCAGTGTGCTTGCTGATGGTAAACACGCAATTGTTTGCAGGGACCTGCATCGTGTTGTTAAAACAGTTGGTAGCACAACAGACTCTAGGCACCCGCAGACTTCACACGCCGCGCTTGCAGTTCTTCCCAGGGGACCACAGGAAATGTGTAAATTTTGAGGTGGCACAGACTGAGTTGGACCTGCTTCTGTGTTGTGTGAGGAGCAGGCACTGTGGTGAGTGAGGCCCCCTGCACACAGTTCTGAAGGTGACTCGGTGGTTCTCCTCTCAGCTCCCTGGGCTTGTTTGCCTGGCTTCACGTATGTTAAGATTCACACAGTTCTCAGGATGCAACTTTTCAAGATGCTGAGAAGTTATTATTCATCTGCCGTGCATAGGTTCCTATGGCAGCCAGCACTTTTTCTCATTGCCCAGGAGGTAGTTTGGTTAAGGGCTGATTCTCTTAACCACGCGCTCTTAGCAGAGCCTGGGTCTATTTTGCTCTGTGTTGTGTGTGTGTGTGTGTGTGTGTGCGCGCGCGCACTCAGTTGCTCAGTCATGCCCAACTCTTTTGCAACCCCATGGACTTTATAGCCCACTAGGCTCCTCTGTCCATGGACTTTTCCAGGCAAGAATACTGGAGTGGGTTGCCATTTCCTCCTTCAGGAGATCGTCCTGACTTAGGGATCGTACCCTCCTCTCTTTTGTCTCCTGCATTGGTAGGCGGATTCTTTACCACTCTGCCACCTTTGCTGACCATTATTGCATCCTTAACAAACATTTTTCCAGTAACTGAATGGAGGGATTTTCCAACAGGTGACTCTCATTTACAGGAAGCTCTCGCCAGTGGGACGTGGCATGCAGTAGGCACTTGCTCACTGTTTGTGAGGCAGGTCCTATGTTTTGTTCACACTCAGATTAGGTCACTTGTGAGAGTTTATTCTGGCATCCCTGTCCCCCTGCACCCGCTTGACTGCAGTCTCAGACTACCCAACTTGGCCTCCTGACTGAGGCCTAGTGTGCAGCCTGCCCAGGAAACTTGATCTAAGACATGAACACAGGCATCAGTAGTTTATAATCCAGCCAGACAGGGTACTGAGTAGATTTCCCTGTGCCATGCAGTCGGTTCTTAGTTGTCTGTTTTATTTATAGTCATGTGTATATGTCAATCCCACTCTCTCAGTTTATCCCTCCCTCCCCTGTTAACCCCTGGTAACCAGAAGTTTGTTTTCTATATTTCTGATTCTATTTCTGTTTTGTAGATAAGTTCATTTGTACTCCCCTCCTTTTTTTTTTTTTTTAGATTCCACCATAAGTGATGTCATATGATAGTTGCCTTCTCTGTCTGACTTACTTCTCTCAATAGGAAAATCTCTAGGTCCATCCATGTTGCTGAAAATAGCATTCTTTCTTTCTTTTTTATGGCTGAGTAATATTCCATTGTATATATGTACCACGTCTTCTTTATCCAGTCCTCTGTTGATGGACATTTAGATGGCTTCCATGTCCTGGCTATTGTAAATAGTGCTGCTTTGAACATTGGGGTGCATGTATCTTTTTGAACTATGGTTTTCCCCAGATATATGCCCAGGAGTGGGAGTGCTGGTTCAGACAGTAGCTCTATTTTTAGTTTTTTAAGGAACCTCCACAGTGTTTTCCATAGTGACTGTACCAATTTGCATGCCCACCAACAGTGTAGGAGGGTTCCCTTTTCTGGAGAAAGCTGTTTGAAGGAGAAGGCATTTTGAGTGGGGATAGACAAGCTAGGCTTCCAGTAGATAAGAGGAAGCTTGGTAGAAATATGTACTCAGGCTATTTCCTTTCCATCCCTGGTTTCCTAACTATGATTTCTACAAAACAGGAAAGAGTCTCATCAGTAAATAGGAAAAGTGTTTGCTGGATGTTATGGAAACAAAGAAAACTGTCCAAACTGTAGTCAGCTGCAGGTGACTCCAGTTCACAACGTCCTCCATAAAAGGATATGAATCTCCACATTGGTGAAGTCACTTCTGTTGAATAAAACTCAACACCTGTTTGGAGATTGGCAGTAAAGAAGGGCTGAGGTGCCCAATGATTTATGTCCCTGTTTCTGCCTGGCGTGCAGCAATCGCTGTCTGGAATGACAAACTGTAGGACACAAAATAGAATTTCAATGGAAAAAGCAGAAACGTAGGTGGATAACAATTAAGATGCTTGATGGTAATGACTTCTGGTTCACTCTGGCAGGTACTTGCTCTAAATCTTCCTTCGCTGGTGGCAGGGGGAAAGGAGAGGTTATGGAGAAGAGCAAGGGGGTTGATAACACATGATCATTCACTCCTCTGGTGTGTATTTATTGAGCATCTAGTTATGGATGCTGGTGTTCCCTGCCTGTATCCTTGAGCCCACGCTGGAAGGTCTTGCAGACAGTGCCTGTTCCATGGAACGGCTTCCTGTATCTCTCTCTGACGCCATTCCCTGGCTGTACTCGGCCAGGGAGGCATGGAGTTTGTGCATAAATATCCCAGCTTCCTTACCCCCGGGAGGCAATTTTGAGGTGTGCTCCCATCTCTCATGGGGTCCCCAGTGGGCTTGGGCTCCAGGTGCTAAAGTAGTAAGCGCCTGACCTCATGAAAAGTTCCCTAATCTGTGAGTTTCAGATTCTTGTAGGATGGTTGTGTGAATTAAACAAGATGATACTATTATTACCACCGCTACTAGTTACTGTTTTGCTTGGTGCTTGAACTTCAATTATCCCAGTTTTAAAGATGAAGAAACTGAAGTATGAAAGAATAAATAACAGAGGCACAATCTGATTTCTAACCCAGATGCATCTGTTCTAAGGGGCCAACTTTTAGTTATAAACCAAACTGTTAAGAGTACAAGGTCTAGCAAGGGAATTGCCATTATTATTATTACTAGCAAGTGCCCAGCATATATAGTTGGTGCTCCATTTATTTGTGGAGTTAAAAAGAATGTCAATAAAAAAAGAAAAGAAAAAAAGTGAGTACCAGTCTTTGAATGGAGTCAGGATTCTGGATCAAAAAATATTTGTGATTAGATGAAAAATAAAAGGGAGGGTGGGGATTCTCCAGCAGGTCAGTGATTAGGACTTGGCGCTTTCACTGCCATGGCCCAAGTTCAGTCCCTGGTTATAGAACTAAGATCTTGCAAGCTGTTCACTGTGGCAAAAAAAAAAAAAAAAAAAGAATGAATGAATGTTAGTTCCTTGAGATTATGAATTTTTTATTTTTGGCTTTGTCTTCCCTGCCAGAGTGATAGGTCCAAAACAAATATTCCTTGAATGAATGAATATGGATTTTTTTTTAAAGTTGCTGGTAGTTCCCTAGTTATCTGACTTATAAAAACCAGTCCCAGAAAGGAAACAGCCTTAAAAATCCTTGAATATTTCTCTCTAGGTGTTGGGAACTGAAATATTTTATTTTCATGCCTTATTATTTTTCATGATGGTCTTCGATTACTTTATAACTGGAAAGAAATAATCTGTTTTGAAGAAACAATCAGTCTCAAAGCATAAATGGTTTCAGAGCAGCATGAGCGTGACACTGACCTATACGTAGATGCTAACCTAATTCAAGTAAGCTCAGAGTCAAGGAAGCAGGATGTGAACTGACTTTGGTGTCAAAGCAGTTTCACACACCATCTCTCTGGGGTTCATGCCAGTCTAGTGACGTAGGTCAGGCCAGGACGCATGTGAATACTAAGGCGCTTCAGTCGTGTCTGACTCTTTGTGACCCTATGGACTGTAGCCCACCAGGCTCCTCTGTCCAGGGCAGTCTGCAGGCAAGAATACTGGAATAGGTTGCTATGCCCTCCAGGGGATCTTCCTGATCCAGGTATCAAACCCATGTCTTTTGTGTCTCCTTTTGCATTGTAGGTGGATTCTTTACTGCTGAACCAGGCTAGGATAGTGACCTCATTTCACAAACAAGGGACCCACCAGCCAAAGAAGCTCACCGACCAGGACAAGGCTCTGTTTTGGGGCCTAGCTGGCTTGGGACTCAAGGCATTTGAGTTTAATTCCAGTGACCTTTCACCCTGTCCCTGCAGCCCTTTGTGAAGACTCATTCAAGAAAGTGGGACAAGGACAGAGGCGGATTGGTGGACCATGTGACATGCTCAGGGACTCATGTGACAGTGGTCTCTGAGCATCTTTGAGTTCTTTTAAGGAGAAAAAGTCTGGCTTAGACTTTGTGAGTCAGACAACAACCTGGGTTGGAATCCCAGTTCTGCCACACACTGTCCTGGACATACTGTTGCGTATCTCTGAGCCTCTGTGTTTCCATCTGTAAAGCCGGCCTGATGTCTGCCCAGCAGGATTGTTGTCAGGGTCAAATTGGCACCAAGTAGGTGTGTTTTCTTCAAGAGGTGCTTTGCTGATTATTATCACACCTGTGCTGTCTAGTGTGTCTTTTTTTCCAGTCATGTTGATACTCATTGGTATCCATGGAATAGTGTTCCCATGTGTATCAGTCAGGTTTTGCTGAGTAACAAAAACTTCAGAACTGCAGTGACTTGCTTGACAGCCAGTGTTTATTTTCACACTCGTGGGTCTGTGGGTCGGTTGTGATTTGGCTGATCTAGGTTGGGCTTGGCTAGCTCAGGCTGGACTTCAGATTGGGTTCCCTGCAGGGTCAGGACTGAAAGGCAGCAGCTGAAAGGGACTAGTGAAACCACCTCTCCTCGTGGCACATCACAGAGGGCAAGGGATAGACTTGGGAGCAGTACACTGTCACTTCTGTCCGAATTCTGTTGTAAATGCATCATCAGTGGGCCAGTCTAGAATCCAGCGAGAAAGAACGAAAAGAACCACCAACCACCACGGTGGGAAGGACTGCAGAGTCACATGCTGAAGGGCAGGGATGTAGAATTGAAATTCAGATTGAGAGTGAAGAATGGGAGAAATGATCCAGCCCAGACACTGCCTTAATTGTTTGCTTGCGTGGAGCAAGGAAAGCAAAGGAAAGGTCCGATGAGAGGTGGGCTGGGAGCGGCCAGGACACGGTCTTGGTTTTCATGTACATAGAGCATGTTAAGTTGTGGTCGGGAGGTGAATGTTATGGAAAGGTCATGCTCTGTGATTCTGGGGGCAGTGTATGTTTATGCTATGCCTGTACCTCACTGCCTTGATTATTCCAGCTTTGTAGTAGGTTTTATTTAATTCCTTATTTTTGGCTGTGCTAGGTCTTTGTTGCTGCACATGGACTTTTTCTAGTTTCATAGCGGGGTCCACTCTCTATTTTGGTGCTTGGGCTTCTTACTGCAGTGGATTCTCTTGTTGCAGAATACAGACTCTTATGAGCTCAGTAGTTGTGGCTCATGGGCTTATTTGCCCTAAAGCATGTGTAATCTTCCTGGACCAGGGATCGAACCCATGTCCCCTGCATTGGCAGGGCGATTCTTAACCACTGGACCACCAGGGGAGCCTGTAGGACACTTTGGAATTGGGAAATGTGAGTCTTCCAGATGGTTTTGGCTTTCCTGAATTCATTGCTTTTCCATATCAATTTTAGGATAAGGCTGTCAATTCCCCATCTAATGTAAATGTATGACTCAAAGTTCAGGAAGTCAATCACCATTGGCATCTAAAGTTGAAGAAAGTAGTTTGATCATTTATTTATCCAACAAATATTTATTAATACTGTGCTGGACACCACTGTGTGGTCTGGTGATACAACCGGAAAATCTAAACATTATCTTTGTGTACTCACATGACTTATTATCAAACCAGATGTTAATCAGAAGATTTAAAGAAGTACAGGAGTTAACTAGCAGAGTGAATGAGGAAGCCTTACAGGCAGAAGGACCAGCAGGTGCAAAAGAGCTGAGATAGGAGGACTGTGGCAAGTTGCAGGATTTGAAAGAAGGTTGAGTGGTTGCAGCAGTGAGCCAGCTGCCTGGGTGGACAAGGTGAGATCAGGGAGGAAGGGGGTAGGAGTCTGAGTATGTTAAATTATATATATATATATTTTTTTTTTTTTTAATTTTTTTTAGGGAGCTCTTTTTGCTTTTATATATTTAAAAGAAATTTTGGCTGTACCACATGTCATGTGGGATCTTAGTTTCCCAACCAGGGACAGAACCCATGCTCCCTGCAGTGAAAGTGCAGATTCTTAACCCCTGGACCACCAGGGGAGTTCCTGTTGATTGAGTTTTATCTGGAAGCACTGAGAAGCCCCTGAAGAATGTTAAGATGTAGGTGAAGAGATGACACGATCAGATTTGTATTTTAAATTATTTTTAATATTGTGTTAAGTTGCTTCAGTCGTGTCCAACTCTTTGCGAGCCTATGGACTGTAGCCCACCAGGCTCCTCTGCTCGTGGGATTCTCCAGGCAAGAATAATGGAGTGGGTTGCCATGCCTGCTCCAGGGGATCTTCCCTACCCAGGGATCAAATCTGCGTCTCCGGAGTCTCCGGCACTGGCAAGCAGGTTCTTTACCACTAGGCCACCTGCTATTAGCCAGTTGTATTTGGATCTGGGTTTTTTTGTTGTTGATAAAAAACACATTAAACATTTATAAGACTATTGGGTGATATCAAGGAATTATCATCTTTTTAGGTGTGGTAAAGGTATTGCTGTTACATATTTGTAAAAGAGGTATAGCAACACATGCTGTAATGTTAATGACTGAAATAAGATGTCTGGAGCTTGCTTCTAAAAACAGTGTGGAGAGTGGAGGGGTTAGGGTGTGGATGGAGTAGGGTTGATTATAAGTCGATGGTGATTGGGGGTGGGCAGTGGGGATCTCTATTATTGTGTCTGTATAAAATTCTGTACAGTAAAACATAAAAAGGAAAAGATTGTCCTGGCTTTAGTGTAGGGGATCGGATTTCAGAGGGAGAAATGGTGACGAGGGGAGACTAGTTTGGATGTAGTTGTAGGTGTAGTCTCCCAGGTTGAGAATGATGGAGTCTGGTCCAGGGCTGTGCCAGTGGAGATGGAGAGAGAGAGGGACTGGCTGAGAAATACCTAGGAAGAGACACGTGACTTAGGGCTGGGTTGGATACAGGAGTAATGGAGATGGTGCTTCAAGTGTGTCCCTGGGTTTCTGGCCCCAGATGAAGTTACCACTCTGAACTAGGTAAGAATCACTGGAGAAGAATCAAGCAGGTCCTTTGACTTCTCTTGTTTTCACACCCCCCACCTCTGTTTCCCCTCCATTCCAAAAATATTGAAGCTGTTCCCTTATGTAACACTTTTAATCCCAGACTTCCTGTGCTCTGTGCACTCAGCAATTAATTAAGCTTTGCTATGCATGAATTAATTAAAATCCTGTCTCCAGTTCAGAGGGGCTGTCCTGAAATATAGAGATTCATGTATATTTCTGCCGCCTTCTTGGGGTTGATTGCTTTGGTTGGGGGAACTTTTCTACTTCCCCGTGGGCATACAGCTGCGGCTGTCTGTCTGTCTGTCTGCTGTACCTGTCAGCACAATTTAATTTCATGTTTCGGAGCCCAGGTCTGGAGTGTTAATGACTTGTAAATTGCTCTCCAACGTAGAGCTAGAAATAGAATGCAAGAAGGATTCCAGAGCACTTGCGCACATTTACTGATGGAGATGTCAGCCCCAAAGTGGATTGCTGAAATAGTGGTTTCCCAGCTGTCTTCCTTCCCATTCCTGGATGGCCACTGTGGAGTGGGAATATTCCTAACAAGGGTGCTGGCCTCCAGATGAAATCATGTGTTGGTCTGAGACGATGTCTTCTGTCTAAGCCCTGCTGTGTGACTCTTGTCACCTTTTTTCTTGCCCCACCCCATCCAGGTAATTTTCTGATGTGACGGCTGAGACATGAGATCTTCAGCCTCCAGGCTCTCCAGTTTTTCATCAAGAGATTCGCTATGGAATCGGTGAGTGGTCCAAAGAGCCCAGCCTGGGAAATGTGGAGGGATGCTTTTGGGAGGTTGAAATGCAGAATTTGACCAGACTCAAGCCCTGGAACCTGCAAGAGACACCACGAGTATGGATGTTAATGGTGACCAGATCTTCGGCATTTGTAGAACGGCAGGCTTTTTGATGTGTCTCCTGTGGGCTGTGGGAAAGGTGGTGTGGCACCTGAATGAAGTCAGGAATGGTAACAGAACAGCACTGTCAACAATAATAAGTGCTGGTGTAGCCAAGTGGCTCTTTTAAAGATACAATTTCATTCAGTCCACCTGATAATCCTACCAGGAAGGGTTTACCACATTCACTTCACAGATAAACAACTTGCCCGACTGGATTTTTCTTTTTTGATTGGAGTTTAATTGCTTTACAATGTTGTGTTAGTTTCTGTTGTACAACGAAGTGAGTCATTTCTGTGTATGCATGTATCCCCTGCCTCCCGGCACTCCCTCCGGCCCTGCTGGGGCGTCACGGAGCACTGAGCTGAGCTGTCTGTGGTGTGCAGCGGGCCCCACTAGCTGTCTGTGTGCCTGTGGTAACGCATATCTGCCAGTGCCTCTCTCAGTCTCCCCCTCCCCGCCCCGCCCCCCGCCCCCCCCCCCCCCCTCCCCCCCCCCCCCCCACCACACACAAAACACAGGCCAAACACA
>SJXQ01000812.1:36451-200527 GCA_006408695.1 Aepyceros melampus | reverse complement strand
TGTTATAAGAGTGCATTATTTAAGATTAGGTTTTGTTATGAATGATGTAAAATCTGAAAGAACATTGGCTTAAATAGAAAACAGAAGTAGTATATTAATCTCTTACCTAAAAGTTCAGTTACAGGGCTGCTACAGCAACTTGTGAAAGACCCACACTTTTCCTCTCTTGTTTTTCTGCCATGTGGGCCTCCATTCTCCCAAGGTCACCTCATGGCCCATTCTGACTCCTTCTGTCCCAGCTATAACATCTACCAACAGGAAGAAGGGAAGAAGAAAGGCAGGCCCTTTTTTTTTTAAATCACAAATAATGCTTTTTAATTATTTAGCTTCTTACAGTACTTAACATAACAGAAACTGACAAATCCATGTTGTTGTTTAGCCTCTAAGTCATGTCTTGCGAC
This sequence comes from Aepyceros melampus, assembly GCA_006408695.1. Classification (NCBI taxonomy): domain Eukaryota; kingdom Metazoa; phylum Chordata; class Mammalia; order Artiodactyla; family Bovidae; genus Aepyceros; species Aepyceros melampus. The sequence goes on along the minus strand of SJXQ01000812.1, from coordinate 200,126 downwards.
CCCATGGACTGCAGCCTGCCAGACTCCTCTGTCCATGGGATTTCCCAGGTAAGAATACTGAAGTGGGCAGGCAGGCCTCTTCTTTTAAGGATGCTTCTGGGTATCACACCTACTGCTTCTAGTTATATTCTGTTGGCCAGAATTTAGTCCTTCAGCTATACTTAACTGAAAGGAAGCCAGGGAAATGTGTTCTTTCTTCTGCAAGACTACCTGCTTACCAAAATTGAAGATTATTATGAGACCAAAGAAAGAGAACAGATATTGGAGGACAGATCTTTCTTTGCTATGCAAGTATTTATTAAAAAGAGTGCTATTGAGAGGACAGACTCTGTGGCTAGACTGCCGGTATTAAAATCCTGGATTTAGGACACTCTCTGTGACCTTGAGGAAGCTACTTAACTGCTGTGCTTTTATCTGTACTTATCTTCTGTGCCTTTAAGTTCAGTTTCTTTATCTGTAAAATCCTATTTTATCTGTGTTTATCAGGATTGCTTTGAGCATGAGATGAGTTAAGGTACAGCACTTAGACCAGTATCTAGAACATCATGAGTGTTCGCTGTTCTACTCTTAATAATACTACCTGTTACCACTATTACTACGTCTGTTGTTACCATTGCTGCTGCTTCTGTTCTTGCAACTACTGCTTCTCCTATCACATCTGCTGTCACTGGTCCTGTTACTACTACTATTACTACTATTAAAACAGTGACTGTTGCTGCCAAGTATTGCACATACGTATATGAAATGTTATACTCATGGCATGGTAAGTATTCCTCACATTCCCAGTGTGAAGATAAGAGTCAGGGAGGATAATATGTCGATGCCTTCATCGTGCAGGATAGTGGTTCACCTTTGAGTGGGTCGGTGAAGAGTGAGTGACCTGTAGGGAGCATAAGGCAGCTTCTGAGATTCTGCGAGTGCTCTGGGTGCTGATTACATGGATGTCAAAATTCTTCGACTGGTACATTTATGACGCAGACCATCTTATGCGTTTGTTGTATATTTCAATCAACATCTCATGGAGCAGATACGTGATAGACCGTGAGTGAAACAAAACCCCACCTGATTCTAAACCACCGCTCTTTTTTAACAATAACATAAAGCCCCAAACCGTTACTTCTTTTCATTTATTTGTTTGTTTGTTGGCTCTTTCGTATAACATATATAGATTCTTATTACTTAGGTGCCAGGAACTGTGCTCAGTGTAAGCAGCAGTATAACTCAGCCCTGTGCTCATGGGGCTTTCTGTCTAGAGGAAAAGGAAAGACGAACATTATATAGATTGGAACTTCCCTGGTGGTCCAGTAGCTAAGACTCCATGCTCCCAGTGCAGGTTCCATCCCTAGCCCGGGAGCTAGATCCTGTGTGCCACAACTAAGCACTGGCGCAGCCTAAATAAATAAACATTTTTTAAAAATCATTCAGATGGACAGCTACTGGCTTAGGCTCAGCGTGGGATGCCCTGGGGCCACAGGAAGGTCACATAAACTAATCCAACCACACAGTCCTGTGTCTGATAAAATAACAGTGATCTCCGTCTCAACTGACTGCTTTGATGGGGTGGAAAGTCCCCATGTCCGTGCTTAAGCTGACCAAGTCAGGGCTACATCAAAACACATAAAGTAGTTCTTTGCCTTTCCTGCTAACTGGCCCTGAGAAGGGGTCAGCCTTTCTTTTCCTTGTTTGTCACTGTGACAGTCGTTGACCTACACCTGGCGTCTCATGGAGCAGACACGTGCTATAGCTCTGGAGTTCAGTATACAGAGGGAAAATGCCCGGGAGCAGAGATTCTTCATAGGCTTCCCCAGTGACTCAGTGGTAAAAAAAAAAGTCTGCCTGCACGTAGAAGCTGTAGGTTCAATCCCTGGGTCTGAAAAATCCCCTGGAGGAAGGCATGGCAACAGTATTCTTACCTGGAGATGGACAAAGGAGCCTGGTGGGCTACAGCCCTCAGGGTCACAAAGATGATTCATTCAGAGATGCCTGAAGCGACTTGGCATGCACACATGCAGAGTTTCTCTATATGTACCGGGACATGAGTCCAGGGGTCTCTCATATATTATGTATATTCATACAGAATAAAACATAAATGAAGTGAAACTTCCCTGGTGATCCAGTGACTAAGACTGCACACTTTCAATGCAGGGGGTCTGGGTTCCATCCCTGGTCAGGAAACTACACCCTACTTGGCTCAGCTGAGACCCAGTGTACCCAAATACAGAAATAAATAAATGAAGGAATGAATGAATAAAATCATGCTCCACAACTGAGCAGTTGTCATCCCTGGGAAAGTTCAAGTCCAGAGGAGTAAAGAACAAGACGTTCCTTTTTTCACCCCAAATAGCACCAGGAGGGCAGGAGTAGCAAATGACAATGTCATTGAATACTGAGCTGGCAGTGGGAATCACTTGGCCTTATTTTCAGGATTTTTCTCCATGTGTAGAATGAACTGACCTAGACGTTAGACCCTTCCAAGCCGAGCCCAGGAGGAACCTCTGTGTCTCTCCCTCCCTCCCCGTCTTTGCCTTTGCAGAGGTCGAGGCAGACGCGCTGTCCTCCTCAGGCCGCGGGGCTGTCAGCCCGAATTGAATTTCCCTGAGCCCAGCTGATGTCCCTTTTTGGCCGCAGGGCAGGGGTCAGGCTGAATCCAGCACAGAGACGGGAAATGTGTCCTCGGAGCTGAACGCAGAAGCGCTGACCTCTCAACTCAGAGGTGCATTTCTGACATTGTTGGAAGGGTTGGGAAGCCTTATGATTTCTGGATGTGAAAGAAAAGGAAGCGCGTTTCAGAAAAACAATGTTCAAGTTCATGTGAAAGACAAAGCAATGTGTTTTAGAATAACAATATTCAAGTGTTTAGAAAAAGCATATTCAAGGAGGGGGAGGTGAATTATATTCAAAGGACTGTGAAAGCCCTTTCTGTATAATTGAAGCCGTTTAAAATCCAACTGCTTACTTCATGACCTTGGCCATTTCTCAGTTAGATGCATGCAGGAGGGAAATTCCTACTCAGACCCAGAGTTGGGAAAGTATGATACTGGTCTGCTTTCCTTCGCTCCCATCTTTTCATTTCTTTTTTTTCCCCTTCCCTCCAAAATTTATTAAGGAGCTGCTGTGTTCCACACTCTATGCTGAGTGCTGGGGAAATAGATGAGTAGGACTCATTGCAGAGCCTTCCTGGGCTTATCATTTATTTATTTAAAGACACTTATTCATTCTTCAAACATTTATTGAGCACCTCATTTGCTTTGATGTGTTCGTAGAGATAAAAGACTTAGTTCCTCCTCCTCCTGAGTTTATACTTTATTAATTTTTTCTCTTGCTCACTCAACAAACACTTTCTGAGTACCTTCTACTAGCCGGGGACTGTTTCCATGTTTGGGGTTCCAAGATGAACAAAGTATAGCTTTTTTAAAAAAAAGATGTTTTGATGTCGACCATCAAAAAAACTTTAACAAGTCTTTATTGATTTTGTCATGGTATTGCTTGTTTTGTGCTCTTGGTTTTTTGGCCACGAGGCATGTGGGATCTTAACTCCCTGACCAGGGATCGAACTCACACCCTCTGCACTGGAAGGTGACGTCTTTATTTTTAAAAAGTAACTTTATGTATTTATTTTTATTTTGGGCTGTGCTAGGTCTTCGTTGCTGCGAGAGTTTTTCTCTAGTTGTGGGGGCTACTCTAGTTGCGGTGTGCAGGCTTCTCACTGTAGTGGCTTCTCTTGTTACAGAGCTCGGGCTCTGGGACGTGAGGCTTCAGTAGTTGCAGCTCCCCAGCTCTAGAGCATGGATTCAGTAGTTGTCGCCCGTGGGTTTAGTTGCTCAGGTTCCATGCACTGGCAGGTGGATTCCTTACCACTGAGCCATCAGGGAAGCCCTGGAAGGTAAATCTTAACTGCTGGACTGCCAGAGAAGTCCCTAGTTTCTATCTTGATGGAGTTAACAGACCAGGCAATGTTGTGTTCATTGGACTTCCATGGTGGTCCAGTGGATAAGAATCTGCCTGCCAATGTAGGGGACACTGGTTCGATCCCTGGTCCGGGAAGATCCCACATGCCGCAGGGCAGCTAAGCCTGTGAGCCGCAACTACTGAGCCTGCGGCCCTAGAGCCTGTGCTCCACAATAAGAAGAGCCACCTCAACGAGAACTGCAACTAGAATAGTCCTGCTCACTATGAGTAGAGAAAGCTCATGTGCAGCAGGGAAGACCCAGTGCAGCCATAAATAAATGAATAAATTTTAAAAAATATGGTATTCGTCTCCTAGGGCTGCCATAACAAAAGTACCACAAACTCGGTGGCTCAAAAAGAGTGGAAATGTGTTGTCTCACACTTCTGGAGGCCAGAAGTCCCAAACCAAGGTGTTGGCAGGGTATTGAAGCCTATGGGGGAGACTTCTTCCTTGCCCCTTCCCAGCTTCTGGGCTTGGCTGGCAGTCTCTGGTGTTCGTTGTCTTGCAGCTGCGTTGCTTCCGTCTCTGCCTGGGTCGTCCCATGTGCCTCTCCCTCTGTGTCTCTCTTCCTCTCTCTTACAAGGACACCAGTCTTATGGGAATAAGAGCCCGCTGTACTCCAGTATGACTTCATCTTTAATTTATTAATACATCTTAGTTACATCTCCAAAGATCCTATTTCCAAATAAACCCACTTCCATTGGTTCACTGGTCTGGGACATTAACAAATATCAACCCGTAACACACACACACACACACACACACACACACACCCCAGTGTAGCAGTCACCAACATTTTTGGGACTAGGGACAGGTTTTGTGGGTGACAGTTTTTCCACGTCCTGGGGGTGGGGTGGGGGATGGTTCAAGCACATTACATTTGTTGTACACTTTTATTACTGTTATTACATCAGTTCCACCTGAGAGCATCAGGTTGGGGATCCCTGAATTGTAAAGCGCTACAGGGGTTCCGAGTGGGTCCTGGGTCAAGGTAATTGGGCTCTTTTTTCTGCTTTCTCTCTGCATCTGAAGGGTCTACGCCTTTAGGGCAGGAACCCGTGTTGCTCTGAGTGACTGTGTGTGGATTTTGCCCTGGGAGGTGAGACGTCTCCTGTGTGGTCGAGTTGATGGACAGGGCTCATTCCCGTCACTCTCGTTAGTTGTAGTTTCTTGGGGTGGTCGTGGAGCACCTGCATTGCCTGCGTGCGAGGCCCAGCCTGGTGGGAGGAGCTGTGGATTCCTGTCCTGGCTTTGCTTTGGCTGGTCCTGTGAGCCTGGATTCATTTCTTGGCGTTTCTCTGCCTCAGGCATCTCACTGTGCCTCCCTCCCGGGTCTTGTGAGGACCAGGTGGATCATATCTGTAAAGCGTTCACGAGCCCCTGGCCCGCAGTATGTGTTTGGTGTGAGCTGGTAGGCGTTAGGCCAGGCATGTAACACGTCTCTGGAGACGGCCTTGACCCAGCTCATTCAGCACAATCGCCTTAATAAAGACTTTTGTTCAGTGTTTAATGCCATTTACCGTCAGAACATTCTTTCCATAATCTTTCCTAAGGAAAGTTTTGTGAAATATAGAAAATACCTTCAGCACAAAAATATCCACTGCAGTATAGTTTAAAATGTCTGACTCTTTCATGACCCCATGGACTATAGCCCGCCAGGCTCCTCTATCCATGGGATTCCCCCGGCAAGAGTGCTGGAGTGGGTTGCCATTTCTTTCTCCAGGGGATCTTTCCAACCCAGAGATCAAACCCGCATCTCCTGCACTGGCAATTGGGTTTTTTACCACTGAGCCGTCAGGGAAGCCATTAAAATGGTAAACAGTGGCAAACAAGACAAAGACCTGCCTTACAGTGAGAAAGGAGTTAACAAATTAGGGCAAAATGATTAAAAAATAATAATAGGGTAAAACAATGAAAAACAGTGATACAGCCATTAAGAAGATAATGGTCACTTTTTAAAGGTTATGAGAATGCTCATGAGTAAATGTCATGTAAATAAAATAAAATTTTATTTTTGAGAAAGTGGCTGAATTTCCCTGTGCCTCAGTTTCCTCATCTGTAAAATGGAGATAATAACAGTACCTTCTTTAGATATAAGATTGAGAATTAAATGGGATAATAATACATGGGAAACAAACGATTGGCACCTGGCATATATGAGGTGCTAATTGTTATTATTATTGATCACATGATCTAAATTATGTAGAAAATAGCCACAGAAAAATATTTAGAATAAGTAACAAGTGAAGCACCACAGATTTTCCCTTTTGAATGTCTTATGCAAAGGACTTGATTCTGTGAGTCACTCAACAAACACTAAGCCTCTCTCTGAAGCACTGTTAGCCACAGAGCAGGAGGTGTCAGTATAGGAGAATGCATCAGAGTCCCTTCTGAGAGCTTTTGGAAAATCACAAGATGTCTGGAGATGCTGATTTAATTGATATGTGGTAGGTTCCAGGCATCCATAGTCTGGAAAAAAAAAATTCCACAAGTGATTTAGATTCTCATGGTAGATATAAGGCACAGTCACTCCACTTAAGTTTGCAAACCAGATGAGAAGATGGGAACAGCAGCATAATATAAGATGAATCCTAAAGGAAATCAACCCTGAATATTCACTGAAAGGACTGATGCTGAAGCTGATGCTCCAATACTTTGGCCGCCTGATGTGAAGAGCCGACTTACTGGAAAAGACCCTGATGCTGGGAAAGATTGAGGGCAGGAGGAGAAGGGGACGACAGAGGATGAGATGGCTGGATGGCATCACCGACTCAATGAATGTGAGTTTGAGCAAACTCTGGGAGATAGTGAAGGACAGGGGAGCCCGGCATGCTGCAGTCCATGGGGTTGGAAAGAGTTGGACACGACCTAGTGACTGAGCAACAACACGTGCTTTAGCTTGGGGCTCCTGAGTCTGGGTCCCATTCAGAACTCTGTAATATTAAAGATCCCCTTGACTCCACCCTCGGATGTATAGAGTCAGACCCTCAAGGAGGTTCTTTTTTTTTTCGACTGCACCACACATCCTGTGGGATATGAGATCTTAGTTCCTCGACCAGGGATTGAACCTATGCCCCTTGCTCTGGAAGCGTGGAGTCTTAACCACTGGACTTCCAGGCAAGTCCCTCTCCAGGAGGCTCTGATGATCAGCTAGATGGAGTTTCTGCGGCTCCCTCCTCCTGCCGCCGGATGCCTTCTACCCAGTTTGCAACAGCATAGATGGAGAACCAGAGTTTTTCCAAAGCCATGAGGCTGATATATTTCCTCTGGTTGGTATCTGTGAATACTTTTTAAATCATTATTTATGTATTTTGAAATGTTTTTAATTGTGCTGAAATACACATAAACATAAAACTTAGCATCTTAATGATTATTAAGTATATCATTCAGTGGTATTAAGTATTCTCATTGTTGTGGAACGGTCACCACCATCCGTCTCCAGAACTCTTTTCATCTTGCAAAACAGAAACCGTACCCAGTAAACAACAGCTCCCCGCCCCCCGTCCCCACCCATACACACTGTTTATATTCTTCCTCCAGCCCCTGGCACCCAGCATTCTACTTTCTGTTTCTGTGACTTTGACTCTAGGTATCTCACTGAAGTAAATCACACAGTATTTGTCGTTTTGTGACTAGCTTTTTTCACTTAGTGTAATGTCCTCAAGCTTCATCCATTTTGTACCATGTGTCAGAATTTCCTTCCTTTTAAAGGCTGCATATATTCCATTGTATTTAATATGTGTATGGTTTTTCCTGTGGTCATGTATGGATGTGAGAGTTGGACTGTGAAGAAGGCTGAGCGCCGAAGAATTGATGCTTTTGAACTGTGGTGTTGGAGAAGACTCTTGAGAGTCCCTTGGACTGCAAGGAGATCCAACCAGTCCATTCTGAAGGATTTCTGGGATTTCTTTGGAAGGAATGATGCTAAAGCTGAAGCTCCAGTACTTTGGCCACCTCATGCGAAGAGTTGACTCATTGGAAAAGACCCTGATGCTGGGAGGGATTGAGGGCAGGAGGAGAAGGGACGACCGAGGATGAGATGGCTGGATGGCATCACGGACTCAATGGACGTGAGTCTGAACTCCGGGAGTTGGTGATGGACAGGGAGGCCTGGCGTGCTGCAATTCATGGGGTCGCAAAGAGTCGGACACGACTGAGTGTCTGAACTGAACTGACTGATGTACCCCATTTTGCGTATCCAGTCATCCGTTGCTGGGTGCTTGGGCTGCTTCCGTCTTTTGACTCTTATGAAGAATGCTGCTGTGAGTGTGGACGCACAGATGCCTTGAGACCGTGGTTGGTGTCTTTTGGTTGATGAAATTCCACCCGAAGGTGGATTTGCTGGATCCTGTGGTGATTCTATGTGTAATTTTTTTTTTGAGGAACCACCATACCGTTTCCCACAGCAACTGTCCCATTTTATTTTCCCATCTAGAGTGCACAGGGGTTTCTGGTTCTCTTTGTCTTTGCCAACACTTATGACTGATTCTCCCCAATCTCTCAATGGTGCTTTCTTACCCCAGCCAGCCTCAGAGCGTTCGTGAAGACCATCTGTATGCTGACTACTTCCAAATTATGCCTGCAGCTGAGTCTGTCCTCTGTCTTCCAGACTTGAGTATCCCAGATGCTGAACTCAAGTCTCCATTTGAAGATCTAGCAGGCACCTCAAACCTGGGATGTCCAACATGGCTTATTCTCCACACACCTCCTGGATGAGAACTTACTATGCCCCTGCTTAAAACCCATCTGTGGGGCTTCCCTGGTGGCTCAGTGGTAAGGAATCCATCTGCCAAGGCAGGAGTCGCGGGTTTGATCCTTGATCCGGGAAGATCCCAGATACCAAGGAGCAGCTAAGCCCATGAGCCACAACCGCAGGCCGTGTGTCCTGGAGCCTGTGCTCTGCAGCAAGAGAAGCCCCTGCGCTGAGAAGCCCCTGCACACAACCAGGGAGCAGCCCCACTCGCTGCAGCTGGAGAGAAGCCCTGGCAGCAACGAAGACCCAGCACAGCCAAAAATAAATACATAAATAGAATTATTGTTAAAAAACGCATCTGTGGCCCCAGCGCACCACCCCCCCGCGCTGCCCCTGTTATTTTGAATGAAATCCAGGTTCCTTACCATGGCCTGTAATGACCAGCACGATCCAGCCCCTGCCTAGCCTGCATGTTTCGTCTGCCCTCAGCCCACCCCCGCAGCCGGCTCCAGCTGCCGACCTCTTTCTGTTCTCACACTCAGCAAGTGCTGTCCAGTCTCAGGACTCTGACTCATGCTCTGTCTGCCTGCAGGACGCCTCTCCCTGCACCTCCAAGCCCTCAGCTTCTGCTCCTCCACGGGGTGACGACTTCTCATCCTGCAGTCTCAGCCCAGATGCTACTTCCTTGAACAGACCTTTCCTCACCACCCTACTCTTCTCGTTACACCTTATAGCTTTTCTCCCCAGGACTGTAACACTCTGGAACTATTTGTTCACTTGTGCATATCTGCGGTCCCCACCAGACCACGAGGCAGGATGCTGATGGCTGCTTATCCACAAATGTTACCCCAGTGCCTGGCATAAAGCCTGGTACATATAGATGCTCAATAAATACACATGATTGTTTAAAAACACATTAAAAATTTTTTTTAAGTTTAATTTATTAAAAAAATTTTTGGCCGTTCTGGGTTTTTGTTGCTGCACATCAGTTCTCTCTAGTTGTGGTGAGCAGGGGCTGCTCTTCGTTGCAGTGTGCCCACTTCTCATTGCGGTGGCTTCTCTTGTTGCAGAGCACGGGCTCAGTAGTCGTGGCTCACAGGCTTAGTTGCCCCCCGGCATGTGGAATCTTCCCAGAGCAGGAATCAAACCCATGACCCCTTGGATTGGCAAGCAGATTCTCATCTAGTGTACCACCAGGGAAGTCCTGAATATTTATGATTGTTGAAATCAAACCACTGGCCCCTGTCGAGCTGATCATGAGAGACTTCCCTGGTGGTCCAGTGGTTGGGACTCCGTGCTCCCAGTGCAGGGCATAGAGGTTCAATCCCTGCTTGGGGGAACTATTAATAGGATCCCATGTACCGCGTGGCGTGGCAAAAAAAAAAAAAAAAAAAAAAAACCCGGTTATGAACATAAAATACCAGTTCTAGGCCTGTTATTTGTGGAGTCCTTTCACAGGTGAGGCGGTACTTGAATTTGTATACAGGTGATTGAAAGTTGGATGGGACCTGGGCTTTTCCGATGGATCTCAGTCTCTGTTTTCATGTTTCTCCTCGCTGGGCCATCCAAAATGTTAGGACTTACAAATGTAATCATTGGGGAAACAGCAGCCTCAGATACCCAGTCCATATTAAAGTTGATTTGATTTGGGTTTAAAATGGAAACTATGAGCTAATGCATTTTACAGATTTGAGTAGAGAATAATTCTGTTTAAAGAAAAAAAGAAGTCTGAGATGTAGAACATTTTGTGTAGGTTATCATAGTGCCAAAAGCTCCTGAAAGGGGTTCTCTGCAAATATTTGGGGTTTGATGCTCATAAACAACTACACAGGTTTTCCTCGGAATCGATAACCACGGCAACAGCAGCATAGCTTCCAAAGTGAAAATGTGCTTGCCAAGCGACTGTTTCTGGCTGAGCCACGAAAGTAAAGGTTTACAGAGCGACGGCAGACAGATCATTAACAAGACTGGCTGCAGGCTACTTGCCCTGCTCTCCCTTGCCGCTGCCTCTTCATCAGCAGAAAGGTAATTGACTGTTAGATTCCTGAGCCACAGACCAGGTTCTCACATTGCAGCTTCCAGAAACACCTGTCTGACAACTACCAGTCTGAGATCCGAAGCTTGTCTTTCAAGAAATGCTAGCAAAATCCCTGGCTTGGGTGTCCATTGGTTCAACCTGGGTCCCTTGTCCCAATCACTGTGGACAAGGTGTTGGGATATTCGGACCATACAGACCTATGTCGCGTGACCACCCGCAGACCTGGAGAGGGGTCATCACCATGGAAACCGAAGGACAGCGCTGGATGCTGGGAGGCCAGAATGCAAGGGCAACCCCACTAACCAGGTCACTGGAGGTGGGGACAGCCAGTAGCTTAAGCTCAAATCATCTTTCTTAGCGGTGTTCTAGAGTCTTTGTTCTGCTTTGGCTTTTTAGCATGAACCTCAGGCACACTCCCAGCAGCCAGCTACATCCCGACTTGCTTCTGGGATGACTCCAGGCCATATTCATCAGCTGTGTATGTGTGTGTGCCCGTGTGTGCTCAGTCGCACAGTAGTGTCTAACTCTTCGCAAAACTATGGACTGTAACCCACCAGGCCCCTCTGTCCATGGGAGTGTCCAGGCCAGAATACTGAAGTGAGCTGCCATTTCCTCCTCCAGCGGATCTTTCTGGCTCAGGGATCGGACCCACATCTCTTACGTCTCATACATTGGCAGGCGGGTTCTTTACCACTAGCCTCACTTGGGAAGCCCACAAGGGGCTCAGATTTTAGTCTCAATGCTTTGGCAAGCCATTGTTGCAATTTGTAGTCCAGCCTGGAGTTGGTGCTTTTCATTTGTGCTTCAAACACTGTGACATCCAGTATGGTGGCCACTAGTCACGTGTGGGCTACTAAGCACTGGAAATGTGGCCGGTCTGAATTGAGATGTCCCGAAGTATGAAATATACCAGTTTTCAAAGACTTTGTAGGAAAAAAATATATACCAACGACATCATTAATAATTTCTATTGTTTACATGTTGCAGTGATAATATTTTGGATATATTAGGCTAAGTAACATTATTAAAATGAATTTACTTTTTAAATTCAGTAATCTAAAATTTAAAACTTTTTTTTTTGGTTGTGACATTTGACTTTTAGGATCTTATTTCCCTGACCAGGGATCAAACTTGGGCCCCCTGTAGTAGAAACACAGAGTCCTAACCACTGAACTGCCAGCGAAGTCCCATAAAATTTAAAACTACATGCAATCCTGTTGTGTTCCATTATATCTCTGTTGGTCAGCACTGCTCTAGAAGCGACTTCAGCCTTTGCTCTTACCTGCCTGGGTTACGACTACCTCTGGCCTTGCGTGCATCCCCACTTGAGGACTGACCTCCTCTGGTTGGTGGTCTTCTCCCTGGGCAGAGTGTACCGGAGGGTATTAGTGCACCTGTCCTCTTGGCACATAGGGGTTCCCCTTGGCACAGATGGGTTCCCAGGGTGCTCCAGGACCCGAGGTTTCTCTGCCGGCCCAGGCTGCATGTGGGTCAGGCCAGCAAAGCTGGGAGTTAACTCCACGGGAGCAATCAAAGTGTTAGTCGCTCAGTCATGTCCAGCTCTTTGCGACCCCATGGACTGTCACCCGCCAGGCTCCTCTGTCCATGGGATTCTCCAGACAAGAATACTGGAATGGGTGGCCATGCCCTTCTCCAGGGGATCTTCCCAACCCAGGGATCAAACCTGGCTCTCCCACGGGAGCAGCCCCCTGCCAAGTAAGGAAGAGAGTTTGGGAATAATTGCCTCAGCCCCTTGGCTGCGGGCGCACCATCTGAGGTGTGTTCCAGCCTCTCCCCGGCGTCCCTACTGGAGCTGGAGCCCCATTGCCCTCGGCTGGAGGCTGCTCTTCCATGCACCCCTGTTGGCTTCCTTTCCATTTGTGTCCTGGTTCCCTGGGATTGTTTCCTTGAATCCTTGTTTCAGGCTCTGCTTCTGAGGGAACCCCGCCTGAGATGTAGGGTGCCCAGCACACAGGAGCTCAGTGGAAGGAAGAAGGGGACCATCTGTCTGGCACCCCACTGGGTGCAGCAGTGGGGGCGGGGTGCAGATGGCAGGGGTATGGGCTTCCTGGCCAGTCTTCTCCAGCCCTTGGACTTCCTTTTTTTTAAAAAAAAAATATATTTATTTGGCTGCATCGGGTCTTAGTTGCAGCATGTGAACTCTTAGTTGCGGCATGTGGGATCTAGTTCCCTGACCAGGGATCTAACCCGGGCCCCCTGCTCGGAGTCTTAGCCACTGGACCTCCAAGGAAGTCCCTCCAGCCCCTGGACTTCTGAGCCAGAGGACTAAGAGCGAGGACATAGGGCCAGGCATGGGGCGTGCTATCTGGCTGGTCCTGAGAGCCTCCAGCGGCCACACCCAGAGGGACAGTTGAGTCAGCAGGTGAGTCAACTGCTGCCCAGTGAGGGCTGACCTTGCGTGGTCAGTCTGGCTGTGGGATCTGGGCATGGCTTCCAGCCAAAAGGGTAGCGGAAAGTGTCCAGTGCATGCCACGAAGCAGAGAGTCGATGGGTGCGGTGTCTTTTTTCCTAGCACAACTTCTGACTGAAGGCAGCTTTCCAGTTCTCCATCATCCACTGGTGTGTCCAACAATTCAATTCAATTTTGACACTATGTACCTCGAATTAAGCAGAGACCCCACAGGACAGCCCCCACTTCAGATGCCGGTCACAAGTCCCAGGGGCTACTTACTTATCTTATTTTTTAATTTTTGTCTCTGCTGAGTCTTTACTGCTGTGAGAGCTTTTCTCTAGCTGTGGCAAGTGGCTTTTCTCTACCCTGCGCTGTGGGGCGCAGGCTTCTCATTGCCACGGCTTCTTCGTCCTGGAGCACGGGCTGTAGGCACGTGGGCTTCGGTAGTCACGGCGCGTGGACCTAGTTGCTCCACGTGTGTGCTCTTCTCTGCCCAGGGATGGAACCCGTGTCCTCTGCACTGGCCGGCGGATTCTTGATTGAGCCGCCATACATCCCGAGGTTTTCACGAGCCCTCCCAAGTTCTGTAATTCCATGAAATGACTCACTGAACTCAGGAAAGCACTTTACTCACTGTTACCAGCTCATTATACAGGCTGTAACTCAGAAAGCGTCGAATGGAAGAGATGCAGAGGGCGAGGTGTGGGGGAGGGCAAGGAAGCCGGCACACTGATGTGCTCGCCTACCTGGAAGCCCCCAATATGGAAATTGTTTCATTGCACAGGCATGACTGATTTAATAATCATTGGCCTTTGGTGACTGAACCCTGTCCCCAGCCCCTGTCCCTTCTGTAGAGGTCTTTCTGGTGACTGTCGTGAAGCCATTTTACCCCACCTGTGAGTCATCTCATTCGTATACAGAAGACACTCTTAGGGACTTCCCTACTGGCACAGTGGATAAGAATCCACCTGCCAATGCAGGGGACATGGGTTCAATCCCTGGTCCAGGAAGATCCACGTGCCATGGAGCAATGAAGCTGGTGCGCCACAACTACTGAAGCCTGTGCACCCAAAACCCCCTGCTCTGCAGCAAGAGAAGCCACTGCAATGAGAAGCCCACTCACTGCAATGAAGAGTAGCCCTCGCTTGCTGCCACTGGAGAAAGCCCACGTGCAGCAATGAAGACTCAGCACAGCCAAAAATAAATAAATGGAGAATTTTGAAAAGGCCATTCTTAAGCCCTCTGGATGTTCCAAGGGCCTTTGGAGCTCTGTGCCAGGAACCAGGGGCAAAGATCAAATATATCTGTCATCCTGCCACACTGGAGCCAGTGAGATCCCTGGGAAGACCCGTGACTGGCGAGTCGCCTGGAGTGTGTTGCGTATGTATTGGAAGGAGGAGGGAGGTTCCAGATCTATCCACAACTGCTGCTGTGTATCCATTCTTCAACAAGCACACAGATCACCTACTGTGCTCCTGCCATGCCCAGGTCAGGGCCAGTGGTGTCTCCAGATTGAACCTTCTCAGCTTCCAACCCATCAGCCACTGCCAGCTTAGAAACTCTGACTTGCTTTGAGGACAAAAACCGACTACTTGGCATGACATCCAGAGTCCTCTCCGGTGACTCCCACCTAACTGCTCTTACTCTGCCTGCACGTGTCCTTCACGGTCACTGCACTCAACTGTTTACACTGCCCCTCATCTGATGTTGTGTCAGGCCTCCACACACTTGTATCTGCTGTTCCGACTGCCTGCCATCCTACTAGCTGTTTACTTCTCTGCATCACCTCCTCCAGGCAGTCCTTCCAGATTCCCTCCTTACCATTTATTGCCCTGTTGCTTCTTGATGTTTCCCATATCTACTTATCCTGGAACTTCAGCCATTTAGTGGTTGCCTATTGGGCACTTACTGTGTTGACGGGACTCTACAGTTGACTCTGAGAATCCCTGCCATATCTGTCAGCAGTGATGAAGAGCGAGACAGCAAGCTCCTCTCTCTCCTTGTACTGTGTCGTTCGATCCTCATTGCCGCCCTTGAAGTCGGTAGGCGCTAGTATTAACCCCATTTTTCAGAGGTGGATGCTGAGGATGAAACAGGTTTAACAGAGATAGGAAGTGGAGGAACCATGATGCGCATCAGACCCCAGAGCACTTGCCCTTCTCCAAAGACAGTATGGTCTTCCTGGTGCTGCGCTCCACCGCAGTCCTCTGTTTACTCTGCCTCCCTGGGTCCGTCGGGGTTCCCAGCAGGAAGCAGATGGTGAACCCAAAATAGGATAATTCGAGCAGAGTTTAATAGAATGCTCGTTTGAGAAGTGGGGGCGAGGGGCAGAGAAACCATCAAGGCTGGTGGGGCCTCCAGGCCCCCCTGAAGGTCTGAAGCGGGGAGTGAGGGTTGTCTCTAGGCCGCGGAGCCAGAGAGGCAGTGTGGCCCCAGCCCCCTCTCCGATGGCAGCCGGGAGGGCAGGAGCCTGGAGGGTAGGGACACCTGCTTCCCCATGCCTTCCCCTTCTGTTCCAGTTGGAAGCAAGAGGGCCAAGGACCCCGAGGTGTGTTCAGAGCATATCAGGCCCTGGGGGTCCAGGGCAGGGCAGGGCAGGGTAACGAGTGGGCCTGGAGGGCCTCCCTCACCCCCAGGTTAACCGTAGGCTTCTTGACCCATCAAGAAGGGCTTCCTGGCTCCTCTTACACCTGGGGCACCTCACGCTGAAGCCAGCAGCCTGCCTTCACTTCACGTGTGTGTGTGTGTCTGATGAATGATCTTTAGCAAAAAAAAGTTCCTTCCGCCATTGTATAGCACTGGAACTCTGCTCAGTGTTATGTGGCAGCCTGGATGGGAGTTTGGGGGAGAATGCATACACGTATATGTATGGCTGAGTCCCTTTGCTATTCTCCTGAAACTATCACAACATTGTTAGTCGACTGTATCCCAGTACAAAATAAAAAGTTCAAAAAAAGAAAAAGCATGACTCCTTGCATAGCGCCTGCTTGTTGATCATGTGTGGACTCAAGATTCTGAGTGTGAGAGTGTGTTTGTGTCTCTATCTGTGTTATCTCAAAGTTTGCAGTGAGGAAGAGGATGGTAACAATTCTGAAACATTTGATTTTTTTTAAAGTCTTTTTTAAATTGAAGTGCTCCAGTACTTTGGCCACCTCATGCGAAGAGTTGACTTATTGGAAAAGACTCTGATGCTGGGAGGGATTGGGGGCAGGAGGAGAAGGGGACGACCGAGGATGAGATGGCTGGATGGCATGACTGACTCGATGGACGTGAGTCTGAGTGAACTCCGGGAGTTGGTGATGGACAGGGAGGCCTGGTGTGCTGCGATTCATGGGGTTGCAAAGAGTTGGACACGACTGAGCGACTGAACTGAACTGAATTGACTTACGATATTGTGTTTCAGGTATACAGCAGTGATTTAGTTATATGTATGAATTAGATTCTTTTTCATTATGGATTAATATAAGATATTGAATATAGTTCCCTGTGTAAACCTTTGTTGTTTATTTTGTGGTGTGGTGTGTATCTGTTAATCCCATACTCCTAATCTATCCCTTCCCCACTCGCTTTCCCCTTTGGTAATCAAGAGTTTGTTTTCTATGTCTGTGATTCTGTTTTATAAATAAGTTCATTTGTATTGTATTTTAGATTCTACATATAAGTGATAGAATACGACATTTGTTTTTCTCTGACTTACTTCACTTAGTACAATAATTTCTAGGCGCATCTGTATTGCTGTAAGTGGTGGTATTTCATTTACTCTTTTTTATGGCTGAGTAATATTCCATTGTATATATAGCTGTCCATCTATTTATCTATCTACCTATCCATCACATCTTCTTTGTCCATTATTCCATATTGTGAATTATGCCACTATGAATTGGGGTGCACATATCTTTTTGAATTAGTTTTCATCTTTTCTAGATATATGTCCAGGAGTGGAATTGCAGGATCATATGGTAGCTCTACTTTTAGTTTTTAAGGAGCCTCCATACTGTTTTCCATAGTAGCTGCACCAGTTTACCTTCCAGCTAACAGTGCAGGAGGGTTCCTTTTTCTCAACACATTTTTCTCGCCACATTTATTATGTGTAGTTTTTAATGATGGCCATTCTGAGTGGTGTGAGGTGATACCTTGCTGTAGTTTTGACTTGTGTTCTGACTTGATTCTTTTCAGTGCTTCTCAGAAGACTTTTCATGTGTCTTGCCCCGTTTCAACTTGGATATGAAGGTGGAAGAAAAGACTGTTTTAAAAAATTTAATAAACAAGTAAATGCCACACTGATCTCACACTACAGAGAGGCAGGGGTAGGGGGCAGGTTATCTACCCTCTCCAAGGATGTTGGATAAAGTGAAAATTTCTGTCTTCCCCATTTATTTATTTGTTTCTCAGCTTATATCAGCAGGGGTGAAGCTGTAGGCAGCCTATGTTTTTTTTTTTTTAAAAAAAAGCAAACAAAAACACTGGCTTTGAAATCATACAGACCTGCTTTTAGAACCTGGGCCAAGTATTCAACTTCTCTGTGCCTCAGTTTCCTTATCTGTGAAATGGGTATCATACGTCACAAGGTTGTGGAAGAACTAAAGGAGATACAATAGGGGCATAGCTCTGAGGGTGGTAGATAGGCAGTAACGGGTGTTCCCTTCCTTTTCTCTCCACCTTTTGCTGGCAGCACTCCACTTGCCTGCTCTTCCAATTACACCTTTCAGAATCTTCTCCAGTGAAACCAGAGGGAAGATCTCATTTTTTTTTTTTTTTTTTTTTATTGCATTGTCTATTTTCTTCCTTCTCTGTTCCCCCTGCTCCCACCCTCAGCTGTAGTCAGAACCTACTGGGGCCATTTTTTCCAGTTAATCCTCCAGGGCTTCCCTGTCTGTGGTCCTTCCTATAGGGGCCAACAGAATGTTAACCAGGGAAGGTACAGTACAGCCTGAGGACCACAGAATCCAAGGGATGAGAGCCCTGAGACTAGGCTCTAGTCAGTAATCAGAAAGCCTCCCTGACATTGGCCCCCGTCTTTTCCACCTGTGGACCCTAAATGCCCACCAGAGAAGGTCTCTAGCTGAAACCAGTGATTCGGAGCTTATTTAAATTTGCAGCACCTCAGACGTTGCTGTCTTTAACCCCATTGTAGGGATGAGGAAGTTGGAGTCTTCTGCCCAGTGTCCTACAAGCTTGTATGCACCAGTGTCAGGATCTGATCTCATGTCTTTTGACTCCTAATCTGTGTTCACATTGGCTGTGATGTTCCCTTGAGGAACTGGCATTTTCTGCAAAGCCTTTGAGCACCAAATACGTTTTGTTTTATGTTATTTTTGCTGGTCTGATTGAAAACCCTCCTAAAAGACCTGCACCTGGCATGCTGCCTAGACTATAGCATCATGTCTCAAACCTCTTGATTGCAAAGGTTCATCATTTTGAATATCACCTCTTATTGAGGTTGGCGTCGGTTGAGCGGAATGATGTGCCTTCATTAGCAAGCACATGTATTTAGAATTTCTTTCTGGTGGGGGTGAATGCTGGCAAATTTCTACAGTTTTTTCTTTTTTTTTTCCCCTTCTTTGTAGTCCCTTCTCACTATTTCCAGCATAATTGCTCCCTTCAGTTTGCTGAGGGCTTAGGAACTAGCTTACCAAACGTGTAGGAATTGAGTGTAAAGTAAGAGACACATGGTGAAATGAGAGCTGTGGAGTTGGGGTAGGGGTATTCCTGTGATTAAAAAGCATGAATTTTGGTTCATGGACTTTGTGGAAATGAATTTGGCTCTCTGGGGAATCTGTGTACTTTATTTCCTGATGCCTATGTTCCAGAAGAGATGGTGTGTGTGTGTTCACATGCATACATGTACACTCTTATTTTATTTTATTTTTTGGCTGTACTACTCAGCTTAAAGGATCTTAGTTCCCCTACCAGGGATCAAACCTGAAACCCAGCAGTGGAAGTTCAGAGTCCTAAACCACTGGACCTCCAGGGAATCCCTACATGTATACTCATAGAAAAGGAAAAAGGGTTAAAAAAAAAAAATCCCACCCAATCTGGAGAAAGGATTGCAATAAATTTTAATCTGAATTCTGTCTCTTCTTACTTGCACACATATACAGACACATAGCCTATGATACAAATAACAAAATAAAATCAAAACTTTTTATCCTCATCAAGAGTATGTGGGTTACCAGCTCTAGCTGGTAGGGTGTAAAAAAAATCAGATATATTAAGCTACAGAAAAAAACAGTGTGGAAAAATCTTTCCTTCCTCCAAATGTTTTATCTGCACTTGTGTCATTGTGGTTTGAATTCTTAAGAATCCTAATGAGAAGGAAGGAGAATCAAAGAAAACCCATTCTTGACCCAAAAATACTGTACCAACAACCTGCTGTTGGGTTATAAATAATACATTGACTGATACAAAACACATCTGTGTTTTGTAAACAAATAAACAACAAAACTGCTATTCTTTGTCAACTGTGAAAGACCACTACCATTTGTCTTTCTGGAAGGGAAAATAATTTTAGAATTTTAAATGAATGCTCTGGAAGGACTGGGCAGAACATTGATTTTAAAGCAAAGAAGTCTTTGATCTTTATCATCTTATTTCCTGTTTAGAATCTGTTCTGTCTCTTCTCTCTTAACTAAATTGTGCAAAGGTTGTGTAAATAAATTTGCTTCTTCAGAAATCCAGTCTGTGGAAGCCTGTTGGCTCCTCTGTGGCTGTGTTTCTAAAGCAATTCCCGAGACGAATTTAAGTACTTATAATATGTAATGCCTGTACTTGATAAATTGAGACTGGTCTCTTCACTGATTCCATAATTCCACAAAATAGGCCTTGGTGCCTGTCTTGAGAATAATTCAATAGAATCTTTATGCCTCTGAATATAGAGTCTAATATACAGGACAAAACGACTCTGGTAGATTGTTTCAAATCTGACCGCTTCTGAGCTTAGCTGTTTTTATACATTCTTAGTTGGTTAAGTATGTTCATAGGTTCAATGTATAAGCTCGGTTTATATTTCAGCTGCATGTGAAGAAAAATACAAATAATATTAGCAACTAAGTTCCCCTCACCTCTTTCTCTAAGACCAAAGAAGCCTGGAGATAGTCCAAAGACAGATGGTGCCTCCATGATTATCAGGCACCCAACTTGATTCGTCTCACTGGTTAAACCATCCCTAGCATATTATCTCATGATTCAGAATGGCTGCTGGAGTGTCAGTCATCACATCTGCATTCCAGACAGCAGTATGGAAGAAGAGGGGTAGGATAGCAGGAGTCCTCCTCTAGCAGAAGTAACTCCTTTCAAAGCATTTCCTCAAAGGCCTACATAGTACTTCAGCTTACATCTTACTGGTTAGACTTAGGCACACAGCCAACCATACCAGCTATAGTGGAGGCTGAAAGACGAGTCTTTTGGCTGAATATATTTTTCTCCTGAATCAAATGGGGCTCTGTTACTGAAGAAAGGATAGAGGTGGACTGGATAGAGGTGACAAACCAGTAGTCCCTGCCACATCCAGCAAGGTACTGTCTGTATAAAGAACGCAGTAGAAAGAGCTTGAACTTGAAATTCAGACAGACTTGTGTTTGAACCTTAGTTCCTCTACTTACTGGCTGCAGCACCACTTCTTTGAGCCTCAGTTTCCTACTCATGAAACACATGGAGAGTAATAGCTACTTTTTAGAATTGTCATAAGCTTTAAACAAAACCATTGCCTAAATCGCCTTGTACATGTGTGTGTGTGCGTGCTCAGTCGTGTCCAGCTCTTTGCGACCCCATGAACTGTAGGCCGCCAGGCTCCTCTGTCCATGGAATTTTCCAGGCTAGGATACTGGAGTGGGTTGCCATTTCCTACTCCAGGGGATCTTCCTGACTCAGGGGCTGAACTTGCATCTCTTGTATCTCCTGCATTGGCAAGTGGATTCTTTACCACCTGTGCCACCTGGGAAGCCCTCTATATAGAAGGTACTGAATGGTTATAGTTGTTATTGTTATAAATGAGTAGGTTGTGCCTTCTTCCTGCATCAGCATAGTATCTTAAAAATTGCCATAGCATAAAATTTACTCTTTTAAAATGTCCAATTCAGTGGGTTTAGTGTATTCACAAAGTTATATAACCCTCACCATGATCTAAGTCCAAAACATTTTCATCACTCCCCCAGTCTTATATCTGCTAGTCACTCCTTCTTCCCTTCCCCTAGACCCTGGCAACCATTAGTAAGCTTTCTATTTCTATGGATTTGCCTTTTCTGAACATTTTGTGTAAATGGAATCATATATTGTGAATGTGAATCAGTAATTGTGATCCTTTGTGTCTTTCACTTAGCATAATGTATTTTCACATTTAATCCGTGTGGTAGCATGAGTATCAGTACTTTTTTCCCTTTTTGTGGCTGAGTAATATCCCATCGCATGAATGTACCACAATTTGTTTACCCAGTTATCTGCTGGAAATTTAGGTTGTTTCCACTATTTGACTATTATGACTGATGCTGCGGGGACAGATGTAAGGCTTTGCATGAATGTGCATTTTCATTCCTCTTTGATATATACTGAAGAAGGGGATTGGCAGATCATACGGTGGGGGTGGTGGTCACACTATGTTTAACCTTTCGAGGAACTGCCGGGTTGTCCCCCAAAGATATTTTACATTCCCACTAACAATGTATGTTGAATTCAAGTCTCCTGCATTGCAAGCAGATTCTTCACAGTCTGAGCCACCTTTTAATGGCTGACAGTGTATGAGGGTTCCAATTTCTCCACATCCTCTCCAACTCTTGTTACCTTCCAGCTTTTTTTTTGGTTTGTTTTTAATAGCCACACCTAGTGGCTGTGAAAGGGTGTCTCATTGTGGTTTTGATTTGCATTTCCCCAATGACTAATGATACTGAGCATCTTTTTCATGTGCATATTATCCACCTTTATATCTTTTTTGGAGAAATGTTCATTTGAGTCCTTTGCCCATTTAAAAACTAGTTATCTGTCCTTTCGTTGTTGAGCTTTAAGAGTTTATATGTTTGGGGGAACTTCCCTGGTGTTTCAGTGGTTAAGAATCTGCCTTCCAGTGCAGTGGATGCAGGTTCTACCCTGGTAGGGGATCTAAGGTGCCATGTGGCGTGGGGCAGCTAAGCCCATGCGCTGCAAATAAAGAAAGCCCTTGCGACGCAAGAAAGACTCAGTGTAGCCAAATTTTTTTTAGAGTTTATATATTTTGGATGCTAGACTCTTATCAGAGATATGATTTGCAAGTATTTTCTCCCATTCTGTTATGTAAGTAAGTAAGTGATAGTCACTCAGTTGTGTCCAGCCCTTTGCGATCCCATGGACGGTAGCCTGCAAGGCTCCTCTGTCCATGGAATTCTCCAGGCAAGAATACTGAAGTGGATGGTCTTTCCTTTCTCCAAGGCATCTTCCTGTTTCAGGGATCGAACCTGAGTCTCCTGCATTGCAGGCAAATTCATGTGTATTACCTAATTTGTTCTTTTTAATAATCTTTTGAAGTGGATATCAGTATCCCCATTTTACAGATGAGGAAGCTGAGGCTCTGAGGCAGTGAAGAGCTTCCCCAGGGTAACACATCTACGAACTGTGAAGGTGGTGCTAGAAACCAGGAAAAGACTAATCAGAGCTCTTTTTGTTTTATTGGTAGAAACCCATCTCAAACAACTTAGGCTGAAAAAAAGAAGTATCAGTTCAGTTGCTCAGTTGTGTCCAACTCTTTGTGACCCCATGGACTGTAGCACACCAGGCCTCCCTGTCCATCACCAACTCCCGGAGTTAACTCAAACTCATGTCCATTGAATTGGTGATGCCATCCAACCATCTCATCCTCTGTCACCCCCTTCTCCTCCCGTCTTCAATCTTTCCCAGCATCAGGGTCTTCTCCAGTGAGTCAGTTCTTCGCATCAAGTGGCCAAAGTATTGGAGTTTTCAGCTTCAGCATCAGTCCTTCCAATGAATATTCAGGACTGATTTCCTTTAGGATGGACTGGTTGGATCTCCTTGCACTCCAAGGGACTCTCAAGTCTTCTCCATCACCACAGTTCAAAAGCATCAATTCTTCGGGCTCAGCTTTCTTCCTAGTCCAACTCTCACAGCCATACATGACCACTGGAAAAGCTGTAGCTGCTCACATACCTGGAAAGTCCAGGACTGGCAGCAGGCATGAGAGAGATTCTGGGGTCCACTGGTTCACGTGATCTCACAGGCTCCTTCTCTCCCACCTCCTCCCTGCCTCCATCTCTTGCTGTCTTTGGTTAGCATCATTCGTAGGCAAGATCTCTTATGTGTGGCAAAGATGCATATGTGCTAAGTCGCTTCAGTCGCGTTAGACTCTTTGCTCCCCTATGGACTGTAGCCTGCCAGGCTCCTCTGTCCATGGGATTCTCCAGGCAAGAATACTGGAGGGGGTTGCCATGCCCTCCTCCAGGGGATCTTCCCGACCCAGGGATCTAACCCGTGTCTCTTGTCTCCTGCATTGCCAGGTGGATTCTTTACAACTAGCGCCACCTGGGAAACCCTGGCAAAGGTCGTCATCAGTAACTAAAGGCTTCCTAAGTCCTTAGAGCTAGACCTGGAGAAAAGGCACATTGTTCTTGACTCTAGCTTCCATATCAGACCTTCATATGCTCCCTGACTGACCTTGCTTGAGTGTAATGCCTATCAGAATACACATTGATGCTGTGCTCAGAACTCTGGGATATTCTGGACAGCTTGGTCCAGCCCTTTGGTCGGGAATATGGCAACACAAGAGTGCCAGTGTCTGGAGAATTGTGTGGATTTATGAGGATGTGTAGGGCAGAAAAAATTATAGTCAGTGTTCTTCAAGGTCTGTATAGAACTGGAGAGTTCAAGATGCATAAATTTCTTGGGGTTAAATGAAGGTTAATTCCCAAATCCAAAGAATAGGGAAAAAGTCAGTTGACTCACAAAAGAAAAACAAAAGATAATTGAAAATAATCATCTCCACATCTAATCAACAGTGAATTCTCTACTGTCCACTTACACATAGCAATTTTATAAATTAGTTTGTATAATACCTCTAAGTCGCTAAGATCTGAGCAAAGAGACTAATTTTTCAAAAACAGTACACAAAATAAAAGACAGGAAACAGAAGCTAGATGTTTGTGTCAGAAGCTTAGCTAGCCAGCAATTGTAGAGTTTTGGGGATTTTTTTTTTTTTAAATTAGAGCCCCTAGTGTGATTTGGAATGTTCACATTTGAGAAAGACATTAACCAAATGCATGTGCTAGGAAGAAAACTCTGCAGTAGGTGGGCAATTTTCTTTTTTCAAATAGAGCGATGCCCTACATTTAACAAAATTACAGGAAAATTCTGTTATAATACAGCTCATTGTTATGTGGGTTCAAATACATTGCAGGTGAAATCATATTTTTGAAAAGCAACAACTGAGTACTGTGATAGATTCATATAATGTAGGGTGCTCATAACAGAGGCCCCCAATGCAGAAGTAATGACCTCCAGACTGTTCTTGGCTTACAAGTAGATCTTGAGGCAGAGCAGGTGTTTGGGGTTGGTTATAACACTGATATAAGAAAAGAATTCATCAAATTGTAGGATGTTATTGCCCTAGGACCTCAGAGAGCGTCTGCCCTGGGTTCCTGGGAAACGAGACGAAAGGAGGTGAGCTGATTGGGAGGCTGAACTCCCTGGCAATGCCGTGTTCTCTCTCAGTGCTACAGTTGCAAACAGCTGTCATTTATCAAATGTTTCTTCTTGAGTAGTGTTTCAGATGATAGGCAACTTTGAAAAGCTGCTCCTAAGAGTGGGTCTAACCGGGCTTTGGGCAAATCAGAGATACACGAAAGAACCTTTTTTTGGACTCCACATGCAGAGGTCACATAGCTGACAGACACATTTATTTCCTGTTTGAGTTCTTTGAGCATTTTGGCAGTTGTGCTGCAGACCTGTATCTCTGCCTACGTGTGAGCACAGGGGCTATATCTTATGTGTCCTTTTGGCTCAAGAGTCTAGCATAGGACCTGTTTCAAAGACAAATATCATTTACTGTATACCAATACATCTTGCATAAATTATCTCATTTATATCTCACAACAGCCTTAGAAGAGAGAGAGAGAGAGATCACCTTTTAAAGGACATCTTTCTTTGAAACCATATTAAGTAGCTGACATTATGTAGGCGTACGGTTACCCATCCCTATTAAGTAGCAGGGCTGGGATTTGAACGCAGGCAATCTGGATCCAGATCACACATTCTTAACCTCTGGAAGGATTATTAGTGCTCTCAGTAACTGCAAATGGAATTGAACCAATAGGTTCTAAACTAAATACCTCTGCATCCATTGAGGAATGTCCTCAGGGACTCAGGGACCATGGTCTTATCTCTGAAAATGTCCCACAAGGAATGAGTCAGGCCCAAAGAGTAAAGTGGGTTTCGGAGGAGAAACCTCACTTACCCTGGGATTATCCTGTAGGGCTGCCCTGGGTTGGGCGAGGGGAAGGTTGTTTACCAAAACAACACTGACTCCCAATGTTCTGGTCACTGAAACATCTCCTTATCTCTTGTGACTTCTTCCCTGGTGGCTCAGAGGTTAAAGCGTCTGCCTCCAATGCGGGAGACCCGGGTTCAATCCCTGGGTCGGGAAGATCCCCTGGAGAAGGAAATGGCAATCCACTCCAGTATTCTTGCCTGGAGAATCCCATGGACAGAGAAGCCTAGTACATTACAGTCCACGGGGTCGCAAAGAGTCAGACACGACTGAGCGACTTCACCTTAAGAAAGGAATTCGTAACTCACTCCAGTATTGTTGCCTGGAGAATCCCATGGACAGAGGAGCCTGGTGGGTTACAGTCCATGGGGTTGCAAAAAAGTCAGACACGACTGAGTGACTAACATACAAGGAAGGGCACAGGGGTGGGAGGGGCGGACTTAGAAGATTCTTGATTGCTGTCAAGTTTCTGGCTTAGTTTTTGGAGAGCAAGAAAGAAGAGAAAGAGGCAAGACAGTGATGAAAAGGGGGTGGGTATCACTCCAGTCTTCAACTGTACTCAAAGCCTCCTTGCTCAAAATTAGGAGTGTTAGTTAAGTAATCTTATGCCAAATTTTATGTAGTTAGAATTTTAGAAGTTTTAAATGGTAGGCAAATGTCTACAGGCATTCCTTGACACTGTGACGCAAAGACCATCATAGTTCAGTTCAGTTCAGTCGCTCAGTTGTGTCTGACTCTTTGCGACCCCATGAATGGCAGCACGCGAGGCATCCCTGTCCATCACCAACTCCTGGAGTTCACTCAGACTCACGCCCATCGAGTCCATGATGCCATCCAGCCATCTCATCCTCTGTCGTCCCCTTCTCCTCCTGCCCCCAATCCCTCCCAGCATCAGGGTCTTTTCCAATGAGTCAGCNAGCTCCGTCCCCAGCCCACCCCCACCCCCGCCACCCCGCGAGACTGGAGGTGGGGAGAGGATTGAACAGGCTGTGGACAGCCTTAAGAAGAGGGAAGTCCTCTCCCTGGCTTGAGCCCTTCTGGGCGCTTTCCACATCACCCTGACCCTCTCGTAACCTGCCAAGTAGATGGTGTCAGGCCTCTGAGGGCAGAGGGAGGCAAAGCAACGTGGCCAAGGTCACCAGCAAGGGACTGGGAGACGGTCAGTTAGTTATTGCACCTCTCCACGGCCCGGCTCGGCTAGGCAGGCTGAGCTGCATCGGCTAGGACTGGTGGAAAAACCCCAGAGGAATGAGAGGGAGCTCTGGCCGGGACTGCCTCCACCCCAGGATTCCTCCTCCTCTCTCGTCCTAAAGCCCTGGGTGGAAGGAGCTATCTGCAGACTGGTCCCCACCCGGCTCCCCTGGGCGGCTGGTGTGGTAGAATCAGGCTGCTGCGCCAGCAGGACCTGCCCGCAGGACACTCATAAGCTGTGAATGGAGCCCCGAGGCCGATGCTGCCCCAAGGACCTTGCCAGACAGGAAGAAGAGAGGCCTGAGATGCAGAAAGAATCGCTCCTCTTATCTAGTTCTCCAGGGAAAGCTTGTGGGTGCCTCCGACAGCGTCAAGAACTTAGCAATTTCCTTTAAAATTTTAGGTGCATTAGTGATAGGGCCGAGTGGGTACATAAGGAGGAATCTGCAAGCCTGGGAGCTGGGAAGCCTCTGAACCTCCTCAAAAATGGGATATTTGCCCTGGAACTCTGCCCCATATGTAAGTGCCATAAAGTGCCACTCCCTTCTCAACCCAAAATAAGATAGCACTGGAGGAAGTTAGGAAGGCAGATCGTTTTCCCGGGGTGGATTCTTCTGTGGTTGGTTTATTTGAGGTTTGGGGAGCTCTTTCTGATCTAAGCTCCTGGCGGCTCCTCCTCTGTAATACTAAAAAGCTTGGGCTTCTGTGACTACTCTTGATGCAGGCTGTGATGCAGGCTGTGATGCTTTTCCTGGGTCAGGTTACATGGAACTATGCATGTATTCAGAAGCACCGGGGTCCTGCATTTTAGGAGAGGAGAGGTTTCTGCTAGTGCTGGGTCCTGTTTTGCCGATCTGATGCTGCAAATGAGTTTGAATGTTTTATGCCAGTTGAGGTTGCTTCTGGATTCTCTCTGAAGTTAATGTTGGGTTATTGAACTGAATTTTGAAATTCAGTTGGAGAAGCACCATCTAACTAGGTTTGTTTGAAAGCCAGAGGTAAATGACTCTTTTTTCTTTGTTGTGGTTTTGTTTCTGTCAACTATCCTGTCTGTTGAACCAGCCTGATGCTTGGTGTCTGGGATTAAGTGGACTTGCCAGGCATTCAACCCTATGACCAGTCTGTCCTTCACTTAATTGTGATGAATTGAAACATGCTGATATGGCAACACTTTGCATCCTTTTTCTGTACCTACTGTATATGCTTCTAAAGGACGTGACATTGGTTAGACTGAGGGGCTATTTTCCTTCTAGATAAGTCCTTCAGGGCCTGCTGATGGAGCTGTCAATTATTTTAACTTTTCCTTTCTGCACATTCAGATAATGTATTCTGTTTGTGTGGAATGTGATAAGGTTAAGTATATAGTTGGTGATGCTGTTTGTAGGGGTATGTGCCCATACTATGTGGCCACACTGGAGGATAGGGTTAGTGTTTTTAAATTATATGCAGCTGCTCTGGATCTTTGTTTGAGGTTACTGAATTTAAAAGCAAATGCAGCTGATATATTTTTTGGTGGGCCATGCTGTTTTGCAAGGTTGGGTAGAAAAACAGACCCAGTCCCATTACCAACCTGGTCACCTATGAACTTGAGAAGGAACTGGAACCAGGCTATAAGTTCAAAAGTGCCATGTTAGAGTACGCTGGTAATACTCAGGTTCTCAAAAATACAATAGTAATTGTTTCATCAAGAGCGGCACAATAATTTTGTAACTTTTTTCTGACTTTAGTACAGTCCTAGCCAAGAAGTCATTGTCTCCAGTCTCCATCTTTAACTGCTTTTTAAAAATTTTTTTAAATTTATTTTATTATTATTTAATAGGCTTTCTTACTTGTGGCGAGTGAGGGCTGCTCTTTGTTGCGGTCCTCAGGACGGGGTTCTTGTTGTGGTGGCTTCTTGTTGTGGAGCATGGGCTCTAGAGTGCTCAGGCTTCAGTATTTGTGGTGCTCAGGCTTAGTTGCTCCGTGGCATGTGGGCTCCTCCTGGACCAGGGATTGAACCTGTGTTCTCTGCGTTGGCAGGCAGATTCTTAACCACTGGGCCACCAGGGAAGTCCATCTTTTAACTCTCGAACTGAATTCCATGAGGTTGGATTCAGAGTGATTGCCTTTAGCCTAAGTGTGCAATATGCCCTTTAGTTTCTTAATTGATAGATAACTACCACGGTTCAACTTTTAATCTCACCCCCCCCCCAAAGCTTATATGTATGAAGGAGGTACATTTATAAATACCTTACGTGGATCAGCATTCAGTTCTTAAAAATTATGGGGCTTAAGGTTATTACCCTCAAAATATAAGGAAAAGTTTTGGGGCAAACCACAAATTCTTGTTGGCATAGGCTTCACAAGTGAAATAGGTGGAAACTTGAAGACTGCTGTTTGGGTTATCTTGTGGTTATTCTTAGGAAGAGAAATTTTGGGTACTTTTTTGGTGATGTGGAAACTCAGGAATAGGAATTAATTTGGGCAGCTTGGAATTTTTTAAAAAATATTTTTCTAGTTCTAGCAATTGTCTTCCTATTTATTTATGGACTGTTTTGCTCTTTGAATTCCAAAGTAGCATGCCTAAATGTCACGTAAAAAATTGTGTTAGATCTCCTAATTTGGAACCCCAAATTAACCCACACTCTGCCTTTTGGTTTGTCCTCTTGGCAAAGAGTTCTGTGCTTTGCGGATGTTGCTGCTTTTATTTTAACCTATCACTCATGAGCACTTTAGGAACTGGATCAGACATATTTGGTTAAAAAAAAAAGAAAGAAAAGAATTTACTTCAACTTTGGGGGCAAAGGGTCCCCATGATTCTGGAAGTCATGGTGGGGCTGGCACAGAATGAGTGGCTGCTTTTGAGAGGCAAGAGTGGATGGGCTGCCAAGGTTTCATGCTGGTGTGTGAGTGTTTTCCAAGCAAAAAGCCAGTGTTTTGCTTATTCAGCAACCAAAGCACACTGACGTGTGCCATTTTACTCGTGACCGTTTGGAAATTATGAGTAAATGAGTAGGAGAAGGCTGAACTTGCTTAGGGAACAAGCACCATCGAGGGAGACAAAAGGAGAGGCTCTTCGTTTAGAGGCTCAGATTGGTGCATACATAGTGTTGGCTGAAGGTCAGCTCGGTTATTGATTCAGTAGTATTGGCCCAGCACTTTTATCTTTGGTGATGATGGAGGAGGCGTGTTCTGACCATTCATTAAGCAGCTAGCTGCTTGGTACCAGGACTTCGAAGACACACAGCATGCCTGAGGACACTCCACCCTTACAGAGGCTTTATGGAGGAGAAACAATTGTTAGCCCCATTTTACAGGGAAGAAAACTGAGGCTTAGCGAGATGAAGTGATTTGTCTCCCAGATCAGATGGCTAGTGAGTGAGTGGTGTTAACGATGAACTCTGCTGCGGCTCAGTTGCTTCAGTCATGTCTGAATCTTTTCAACGCTATGGACTACAGCCCGCCAGGCTCCTCTGTCCATGGGATTCTCCAGGCAAGAATACTGGAGTAGATTGCCGTGCCCTCCTCCAGGGAATTTTCCCAGTCCAGGGATCGAACCTGCCTCTCCTGCATTGGCAGGCGGCTTCTTCACCACTAGCACCACCTAGGAAACCCCTAAGTGGAGTTAGGAAGCCCTTAAATAGTTAAGAGTTAAAATAGATATTCTAAATGTCTACAAAGACATACTTCAGTGGTTAGTGTTTTGTAGAAGTGTAGGAGGCTTCACTCTTATTGTCTGTTCTCATTTTGGTACCATGAATCAGGTGCGTAAGTTCCTAGGTGGTTTGGTTTATTTTCACGTTCAAGTTCCGAGGAGTTCTTCATGTGGTTGCTGTGTTCAGTTGCTAAGTCATGTCTGACTCTTTGCAACCCCGTGGACTGTAGCACAGCAGGCTCCCCTGTTCTTTACTGTCTCCTGGAGTTTGCTCAAATTCATGTCTGTTGAGTCAGCGATGCTATCTAACCATCTGATCCTCTGCTGCCCCCTTCTTCTCCTGCCCTCAATCATATCCAGCATCAAGGTCTTTTCCAGTGAGTCAGCTCTTCACGTTAGGTGGCCAGAGTATTGGAGCTTTAGCTTCAACATCAGCCCCTCCAGTGAATGTTCAGGATTGATTTCCTTTAGGACTGACTGGTTTGATCTCCTTGCTTTCCAAGCGACTTTGTAGAGTCTTCCCCAGCACAAAACATCAACTCTTTAGCACTCAGCCTTCTTTTTGGTCCAACTTTCACATCTGTACATGACTACCAGAAAAAAATCATAGCTTTGACTATACAGACCTTCATCAGCAAAGTGATATCTCTGCTTTTTAATATGCTGTTTAGGTTTGTCATAGCTTTCCTTCCAAGGAGCAAGCATCTTTTAATTTCATGGCTGTAGTCACTGCAGTGATTTTGGTGCCCAAGAAAATAACTCTCACTTCCACTTCCCCCTCCCCCCCTTCTATTAGCCATCTAGTAATGGGACTGGATGCCATTATCTTGCTTCAGTTCAGTTGCTCAGTTGTGTCCGACTCTTTGCAACCCCATGAATCGCAGCACGCCAGGCCTCCCTGTCCATCACCAACTCCCGGAGTTCACTCAGACTCACGGCCATTGAGTCCGTGATGCCATCCAGCCATCTCACCCTCGGTCGTCCCCTTCTCCTCCTGCCCCCAATCCCTCCCAACATCAGGGTCTTTTCCAATGAGTCAGCTGTTCACATGAGGGGGCCAAAGTACCAGAGCTTCAGCTTTAGCATCATTTCTTCCAAAGAAATCCCAGGGTTGATCTCCTTCAGAATGGACTGGTTGGATCTCCTTGCAGTCCAAGGGACTCTCAAGAGTCTTCTCCAACACCACAGTTCAAAAGCATCAATTCTTCGGCACTCAGCCTTCTTCACAGAACTGGATGCCATTATCTTGCTTCAGTTCAGTTGCTCAGTTGTGTCCGACTCTTTGCAACCCCATGAATCGCAGCACGCCAGGCCTCCCTGTCCATCACCAACTCCCGGAGTTCACTCAGACTCACGGCCATTGAGTCCGTGATGCCATCCAGCCATCTCACCCTCGGTCGTCCCCTTCTCCTCCTGCCCCCAATCCCTCCCAACATCAGGGTCTTTTCCAATGAGTCAGCTGTTCACATGAGGGGGCCAAAGTACCAGAGCTTCAGCTTTAGCATCATTTCTTCCAAAGAAATCCCAGGGTTGATCTCCTTCAGAATGGACTGGTTGGATCTCCTTGCAGTCCAAGGGACTCTCAAGAGTCTTCTCCAACACCACAGTTCAAAAGCATCAATTCTTCGGCACTCAGCCTTCTTCACAGTCCAACTCTCACATCCATACATGACCACAGGAAAAACCATAGCCTTGACTAGACAGACCTTAGTCAGCGAAGTAATGTCTCTGCTTTTGAATATACTATCTAGGTTGGTCATAACTTTTCTTCCAAGGAGTGAGCGTCTTTTAATTTCATGGCTGCAGTCACCATCTGCAGTGATTTTGGAATTATCTTGCTTAGTTTTTATTAATGTTGAGTTTCACATCAGCTTTTTCACTCTCCTCTTTCACCCTCATCAAGAGGCTGTTTAGTTCCTCTTCAGTTTCAGCCATTAGAATGGTATCATCTACATATCTGAGGTTATCGATACTTTTCCTGGCAATCTTGATTTCAACTTGTGCTTCATCCAACCCGGCATTTCTCATGATGTACTCAGCATAGAAGTTAAACCAGCAGGATGATAATATACAGCCTTGATGTACTCCTTTCCCAATTTGCAACAAGTGTGTTGTTTCATGTCTGGTTCTAACTGTTGTTTCTTGACTTGCATACAGGTTTCTCAGGAGGCAGGTAAGATCGGTTGTGATCTTAAAGGAAAAATAAGTCTCAGGAAAGGTTTAGATAAAACCAAGACTGGTCCTGTGCATTGCTTAAGATCAAGAAAATGTGCTTTCTTTGTCCTGAGCTCTTGAAGATGAAACAACATAAGGTGAACAAGTCTCCTGAAGCCACTGTCTCATGCAGAATTCTGGGCTCTGTGGCTCCCCCTCAGTGCAGAGGAACATAGGGTGAGTTTTCTCTGGACTTTACCAGATAAGGCCAGTGAATGAAGAATACATTTGCCTGCAGAAGCAAAGAGAGAAGGCTACTTCCTTTCTGTAACAGAACTGACACTCTTTCTAAAACAAGGCTCAAACCCGTTAGTGAGCTAGTCTAAGCTAATGCTGTTTGCCTTTTTTATACATAAATAAAGAAATATTTTTACCATCTAATAAAACCCCTCTCTGATAGCATTTTTATAATTCTTTTACATATGAATAAACCTCAGCGCAGGCTTCCCAGGTGGCTCAGCTGTGAAGAATACGCCTGCCAGTGCAGGAGACACAAGAGGCATGGGTTAGATCCCTGGGTTGGGAAGATCCTCTGGAGAAGGAAATGGGAACCCACTCCAGTATTCTTGGCTGGAAAATTCTGTGGACAGAAGGTCCTGGCGGGCTACACCCCATGGGGTCGCAAAGAGTCGGACACGACTTAACGGCTAAACCACAAACCACCTCTCAGAGAGGTAAAATGCCTTATCCAAAGTTGCACAGTAGTGAATGCTCTGAATGTAAGATCTCAGTATCTGAAAGCCTTTGTGTTTCACCTGTAGTTCACTCTTTTGTGTTTCCTGTCTGCTGTGGGTTTTTTGTTTTTGTTTTTTTTTTTCTGTCTCGTAGATATCTGCGGATTATTTTTCTTATCTTCACTTGATTTTTAGTGCCAGGGAGGAGACAGTTTTGGGTAGAGAAGAAAAGGGGGAGCTCTGTGTCTCTCTTCTTCTGAGACCTCTTGTTAGACGTCTCTCAAAGTCTCTGCCTTTGGTCCTTGGAAACAGTGCTGCCAGCCACCCTGCCTGGGCTGAGCGGAAGTGGACAAGGCCCTGTGGTTTCCAGCTCCACCCTGGCATACTTATGGGACTGTCGCCCAACCTGTCCTTGCCGTGAGCTGCCCACAGCCCTGGCTGAAGAACCTGCAGCTCTGGGTGGAGTTGCTGCAGGGCTCCGTGACCGGCTGCCTTCTGGCTTCCTTCCCGTCCCAGCCCTGCTTTTGGGCTGGCTGCTGGCAACTCTGGGCATCAGAGCTGACGGGACCTGGGAGAGAATGGAGGCTGGTGCTCGCCAGCCCAGGAACCTGGTCTCTGAGGGGCCGTGAAAGTCACGATGTGGGTCCAGTAGCCAGTGGCTCAGAAGAATGAATGGACACCACCTCTCACAGCGTGGTTCAGCATCTTTCTCATGCCAGTCATCTTTGATTTTGGCTGAAATAGGTCAGGTCGGTGGTGTCACACTGATATCTCCTGCTGATCAGATACTTGGATCGCCAGTTAGAGATTCCTAAAATTGGAAAGCAAAAGGTTCTCTCATTCTCATGATTGGTTTGCTTGCAGAACCTTCGACTTCTGTATTCCTAAGGGAGAAAGCTCATGAAGGAAAAGGACCCACATAGATCTGGTTCAGTCCTGCTGTTTTCAGAGGTGGGGACCAAGGCCTGAAGATGGGAAGGAAATGGGGTGAGGATTTGGGTTCCCGTCTCCAGACTCCCAGTCCAGGCTCTTTGCACTCTGCTCTCACAGAGGTCTACGGAGGCTGTTTATTCACAGGGTGGAGGAGTAGGGGTGGTGAGCCTGGGGCTTGTCCAGTGCCCTTCCCTAGAACGTGCTTAAGGCAGGAGGTGGAGAGTGAGGCTGAGTTAAGGAGCCTCTATCTTGCTGGCCGGTCTGCTGGTAAGTACTGGTCTCACATCACATGCCCAATGAGGCAACGGCGGCCCTCCTTGATGTGGGGCTCGGAAGCTCTCATTAGATGCCTTTGTGGTGTTGGATGTTCAGACGCTACGCAGACCTTTGCATTTGTGTCTGGGCGTCAAAAGGAGCCTCAGAGAGGTGGTTTCCATTTATGTAACCTAGTCATTTGAGGACTAGAGGCAGACCTTGGCCTTGGCCTTTCCCGCGTGTATTATCTAACATGAGTAAGCAGTGGGCTCGATGGGGATCACTTGGCAGCTCAGCCTCGCTCTCCTCGTTTGATGAATAAAAGAAGTATTAGAGGGGAGAATGCACGTGCGACACCCATCCGGTGACTTCACTCCTGGTAAAATGTGCATGCCAGGGGCTGCCCTGCCACATTAGTCAGCCTTCCTCCCGTGGGGCGGAGCTCAAGGAGGTGAGAGGCATTCCTTGGTGGGGAGCCGGGCAGAGTTCTCACCACTGTGGATCGGCAGATGACACTTGGGTCAACAGGAGGACAAAGTTCCCTTGCCAGGGTTAATTGCAGCCCTGTTATCTTCTCGTGTGTGTCGGGCGAGTCCCTGAACCTTCTTGCATCTTTGTGTGCTGCCTCTTAACCTGTTGGTGTAGGCGAAGCACTCGGAGCCCTGCCTGGTGTGGCGAGTACTCTGTGAATGATTGTTCTCACTGTCTCACCATCCTCGCTATTTAGTATTATTGGGTTGGACCCTTGAACCTGTAGGAGGAGAGGATGAGAAGATGAGGCCCCTTTCTGCAGAGGATGGGTGAGGAGGTCAGTGACAGGGGCGGCTGTGTGCCTCAGAGGACCCTGATGGTGGAGGTGCAGATGGCCACTGGGCGGTCACGGTCAGAGCCAGCTTGATCTGAAATAGAGTGCCCGCTCAGTTTTACTACGTCCGCAGCCTTTGGCGGCACTGCTCTGAAGTAAGGGGACCGTTGACCAGCGCTGCCTCCTCGGACCCAGGCCAGCCTCACGGGCTCTGCGGGTGCTGCCTCGCTGTCCGGGCTTCCTTGGGTTGCTGCTGTTTCTTTATTTCTTTCTCCCAACCCCCTTCTGCCACATGCCCTCCATCAGTGCATCAAAGCTGGGGCAGTTGTCCCTTTTGATTTTCACTGGGGCTTTGGAGTAACCAGTCGCTTTCTCTGTTCCATAATAAATGCAGGTATTGGGTTTGGGTCGTTTGTGGGGAGGCGCCGGGGGAACCATTTCTGCCTTGGCCCCAGGAGGACAGAGCGTGCAGCTCGGTTGTTTGCTCTCCTGATTACAGCTTGAAGCACTGAGACCACGAGGAATTCTATTTTGGTTTGGAGGCAGGCGCCTTCAAAGGAAAGGATCTATCCTTGAATTTGCATTTCTGTGTGCCTCATAACTTCTTTTCAGCCTCAGTAAGATGCATTTTCATGATCTCTGGGGCAGGGCTTAGGTCAGACCTGGACGCCCTTGACCCTGCCTGGTCTTAACAGAATAACAGTTCATGGTGGGCTCTCCCCACCTAGAGCTCGTTCTGAGCAGCCCAGGGTCTCGGTGTGCTTAGAGTTCACTTACATAAGAACAGAATTTTAATGCTAAGGCCATGGTATAATTTTCCCCCAAGAACTGGAATATGTGTGCCTTTGTTAAGACAGCACCCAGTTTAGCCACACAGAAGCTGGGAAAACAAAGTCAGAGCCACCTGTCCCAGGGAGGTAGAGCCCTAAAGATGATTGCATTGTATGTAGCAACTATTCTAAAAAGCAGAGTTGGCCAAGTCCAGCCAGACCATCTCTTTCCCCACCAGATGTGATTTGGATGGAGAAAAATACAGGTTCTTCCAAGCTCGTCCTGTTATCAATAGAGCCTGGGTACCTTGCCTTTGTGTAGCATTGTGCTCAGGGACTCGGGGGAGGATAGCTGTGTCCCCCCAGCGTCTTGTATTACTGTATCTACACCTTTGACAGACCTGGTAAAGTTCTTGGAGACCGTCTATTCAGCTCCTGCTTTTCATGGACGAAGAAGCGGAGGCCTAGAAAAACCCAGGCATGTTAGGCTCTTTTGTTGGAAGTAACAGGCTCCGCCTTCCCTCTACAAAACAGAATACTGCCTGTCCAGGCAAAGTGAGGGTTGATTATAAGGACTCATAGGGGTATTGTATAGAACACGAGGATCCAGAATGGTGGGAAATGAAATATTCTCCTGAGCAAATGATAGAAAGGGGACATCCCTGGCTCCAGTGCCCTCACCAGCTAAGTCTCTGTGCCTGATGGGGACACCTGGGGTCGGGTGGATGAGATTGGCACAGCGGGGTTCAGGAGACCACCTCTAGTGCAGTCAGCTTTGTTGGGAGGGTGGGGCTACCTGACGGAGTGCAGGAGTGATGGTGGTCCTCAGAGCAGGGTTAGGAACGAGGGAAGCACCTTCTCCATACCAGATCACCCAGGGGGATGGGACTGGGATCCGGTCTTCTGGTCCCATCACCCTCCATTGGAGCGAGAGCCGGTTGGAGACGTCGGTACCTCGCAGGGTGGTCCTGAGAACCACCGGTCCTGAGAACCGGTGCGGGAGGTAAGGCAGCCACGGGCCTTGCACTGCGCCCTGGGGATGTTAGTTCTCTGCCCTTCCTTCTGCAAATCTCGCCTCCCCATGACCCCTCCGCTCTGTATTCACTTGGGACACTCTGAAGGGCTGTGGTCAGGGCACCACGCTGCCTAGTTGTAGCTTTCCTGATGTGGTCAAGAAAGACC
The DNA here is from genome assembly GCA_006408695.1 of Aepyceros melampus. Lineage (NCBI taxonomy): Eukaryota > Metazoa > Chordata > Mammalia > Artiodactyla > Bovidae > Aepyceros > Aepyceros melampus. The sequence goes on along the minus strand of SJXQ01000812.1, from coordinate 162,915 downwards.
AACATTCCACACAGGGTGTGGGCAGAGTAGGAACACCCCACCGCATTTCAACCCGCAGCGATGACATGGTGCTCAGAAGTCATCTCCCATGGACCCAGGACGTTTGGGGAGTGTCCTGGTCTGACTGCCTCCTCCCAGTGTCGAATAACAAACCACTTAAAGGTCTCATGAGGACCACAGCTTTCTTCCATCCAGTGGCTTCACTGACCAGTTTGCACACCAACTAAAATTTGAGTGTCTTTGCTGTTTTGAAATGTGGGGAGTCTTCCTTTATGTTTCATTAATCACTTAAAAAAAATGCAACCCGTTTCCTTTTCCCTGTGATGTTTATTCACATTAATGGCGCTTAACATAAAATTAGATACTCCTTATTTCCAGGAGGTGCAAATCAAAATAAGCCTTCACGGCTGGCCCAGCAGCTGCTGCTGCTTTAATAATAGTAATATTTTTCATAGCAATGCAAGTGAAGGCGCTGCCTCCCAGTAAATAAATTGATGCCAAGGCAAAGAGTGCTGTCACTGTCCCAAGGCTTGCGTGTTTTGAGTGAAAGAGTTTGAACAATCCCGAATCTGCCAACACTACAATTAAGCACCTGCTCTATGTTGGGCCCTATGCTGGGTGCCTTACACACATCATGTCACTTCATCCCTTCAACAGCTCTGTCTGTGGGCTGGGTGCTGTTGCCCCAATTTACAGATGATGAGCTCGGCCGAGAAAGGATTCAGGTCAGTCCATCCTCTTCTCCCTCAGACTTATCCTCAAGACAAAATGCTTTGTATTGTGAATGGGATGCTATGAAATAGAACCATCAGGAAACAGGCTTCAGCTGAAGCATGTGATATTTAGGTTAGAGTTGAATAATAACTCCCTGGGCTTTCCTGGTGGCTCAGTGGTAAAGAATCCGCCTGTCAATGCAGGAGACACGGGTTTGATCCCAGGTCTGGGAAGATCCCACGTGCAACCAAGTCCACCATGTGCCACAACTATTGAGCCTGTGCTCTAGAGCCTGGGGGGCCTCAACTCCTAAAGCCCGTGTGCCCTAGAGCCCGTGCTCCACGACAAGAGAAGCCACTGCGGTGAGAGCCCGTGCGCTACAGTGAAGAGCAGCCCGAGAGCAGCAAGGAAGACCCCGCTCTGCCAGAAATAAGTAAATAAAATTATATGTGTAGAAGCACGAAGAGCTTCCTGACAAGGTATGACGTATCAGCTGCATGGCCCCGGAAGTCACATTTTCATCCTCCAGTTGGCTAATTGAATTATATACTTACTCATGGTCACACATGTATTCCCTTTCAGTAGATTATAAGTACCTTGAGGCCAGGGATACCCTTCTACTCCTCCCCCGCCCTTTCTTTTTTCACCTACTAGGCGCTCAGAAATTAGATGAAATAATGAAGGATATAGTGAAATTGCATTTGATTTTTAATTGTTGAGGGCTGATCTGGTAAAAGTTTTCCAAGTACTACTGTTCATCTCTCTGGACTTCAGTTGTATGCCTACCAGCTGCATAGAGCAATTGGGAAAAACCCTCAGTTGCTAAATTTCCTGGAGGTCTTGCCACAGATACATAGCCGAACTGGATCCATGCTGAATTTTTGGTCTGGCCTCTTGGTGTCTGCAACCTGTAGTCTTTCAGAAAGTTAGCAATTTCATGAACATTGATAATGCTCACTCTTTGAGTCCCAGCTCTGTACTCAGTACGGAAATAACTGTAGGTGCAATTTCTAAGCCTCACGCCACCCAGCTAATAAAAAATGGAGCCTGGAATCACAGCCAGGTCTGCAGGGCTGCACAGCCCCACCATCCCCACCTCCAGCCAGCCTTACTTTGTGGTGATTTGGCTGCGCAGTGCCAGGAAACAGAAGACAGGTTCGTGTTGACTTCCTTAGTGGAAACAAACACAAGACTGCCTCCTCCGCTGGAAAAGAAAGCTTTTCCTGACTCTGGATTTGTTTCCTTAAGTAGAATGGGAGGCATTTAAATTCACGTAATTTACATCCATCTTCGGGGGCAGCCAGTTTGTGGTGTGGTATCCTAGGGATTGCCGAGAGGATTGGTATTTTCAAGAAGAGTTGACCTCTCTGATTTTCCTTTACAAACGTGAGAGTCCTGGTGTGAGGCAGTTGTGCTGTGCGCTTGCTCTCCAGCGTTTCTGTGCCTGTTGCGACCGCTCACACCGGGCTTTCATGTACGTTGTCTCATTTCATCCACAGTACTTGCTAAGGCAACAAGCCACCGTTTCCTCTTTGGCAGCTGAGGAAACGGGGGCTCAAAAAGTTGAAGTGACTTGTCAGGGGCTGCAGGACTGAAGAGGTAGTGCGCTGAAGCTCGAGGTCAGTTCTGCCTTCTAGTCTCGTGTTGTGTCCCCCCCACCTGCCCCCGTGCCCCCCAAAGAGCTCGCCAGCTTAAACAGATCAACCTGCGGGATGTTTTGTCGAGTGATTTTAACGCAAATAATACCCTTTGACTTTAAGCACAGTTTTATTGGACAGTCACGTAATACTTCGCATTATTAGATTCCTCCCCATATGTGGTCTCGCTTTTGCAGTCTCTTTTTTCCTTAGTAGCTCAGTCCTTCAGATGGCTTTTTACTTTGGGTATGTTCTGTTTTAGGTTGTTGGTTTGTGACTTCTACACAAATGCACAAGTAGGCAGAACAGTAGGAGCCTCCACGTACCTGTCACTCAGATTCAACAGGTCTGCTTTGGCCAGTCTTGTTTTTATCTCTATCTCCTGCCCCCCTGATTTTTTTTTTTAAGCAGTCCCAGATATTCTTTCATTTCTTCCATAAATATTTTAGTATGTGTCTCAAAAAGATATGGACAAACAGCAATAGCTTCAATGAACCACAATAAATATAAGGATCATATCAAAAAGTGAACATTTTCTCAATATAGCATTAAATGGTGTTCTGATTCCTTCAGCTGTCTGTTTTTGTTTCTGTTAATGATTTGTTCAAATCAGGATGCAAATGCAATCCATATGTTCACTTTGACTGACATATATTTAAAATGTCTTTGTGGATAGTCCTTCTTTTCTCCCCCTCTAATTTATCCGTGGGAGAAATGAGTTGTTCGTCCCATTGAGTTTCCCATAGTCTAGATAGTGTTGCTTGCATCTATCTTTCTGGTGTCATTTAACATGTACTACAATCTGTTCTTAACATATTTTGTTCCCAGTAGTATTTGAGAATAAAATAAATTAAACTCCCCTTGTAGAGAACTATTAGGGAGAGACAGAAGAATTGCAAAATCATTCGTAACCCCAGAAGTTAGGGACTCGCCTCTGTTGTCCCTTCAGGCTTTTCTTCAGATTCACCTGCATCCTGCTCACCTTCATTTAACACACTGAGCGCCTTTCCCCATATCGTCAGGAGGTCTTCAGTAACAGTTTATGAGGTGCATCATTTTATTAATGACCTTTCCCTCCTCCCCTTAAGTTACCCCCCCAACTAAGGACCTTGTGATTTTAAATAGTTGGCTCAGCAGTTGCCCAAGAGGACTAGTCAACCCTAGTTGGGCAACTGCTTGGACTCCAAGGAGATCAAACCAAGTCAGCTCTAAAGGAAATTAACCCTGAATACTCATTGGAAGGACTGATGCTGACGCTGAAGCTTTGGCCACCTGTGTGAAGAACTGACTTGTTGGGAAAGATTGGGAAAGGTTGAGGGCAGGGGGAGAAGGGGGCAACAGAGGATGAGATGGCTGGATGGCATCACTAGCTCAATGGGCACGAGTTTGAGCGAACTCTGGGAGATAGTAAAGGACAGGGGAGCCTGGCGTGCTGCAGTCCATGGGGTCGCACAGTCAGACACAACTGAGCAACAGCAACAGCTAGCTGGGCAGAGACAGAACGGTGAGCGTGAGACTGCATCTGTCGTCGTCTGCGCTGGTGCTCATAGAGTCCCAGGAGGAGAGCGATTGGGTCCAAGGCCGGGTGTGTGTGTCAGTTCCTGATATGGTTGTCATGGAGCCAGACCTTCATCCTGCCCCCCCCCACCAGAAGGATGGCCTGTGTCGCACAACCCCGGAGCCCCGGGCAGCCTGTGAACGAGCTTGTCTCCTCGCAGAGACAAGCCTTGAGTCAGGCCTTTACTTAAAAGTTTCTGCAGAGGGAAAGGTTAGACCTTGGGCGTGCTGTCGCCCTGCCCTGCGTGCTGATGCTCCAGAAGGGACTGTGAGTCTGAGGAGGAGAAGGAGCGAGCGGGGGTGTTTCCAGGCCATCTGCAGAGCTGAGTGGGCGGCAAGCCAAGAGCCCGTGTCCTCGGGGTCACAGGAAGTGGCAGCTCTGCCCTGTCATCCCTCGGTGACTTCTTTGCCTTCTGAAGCCTTCCTGCCCAAGTCCCTGCTTACCCTGGAGATACGTTCGCAGAGGCCTGTGCCTCGTGCCTTCAGGAATAAGAAAATCGATTTCACTATGAAGAGGGCGGACGTGTAGAAGATAGACATGGAGTCTGTCGGACTCCTCACCAGCCCTGGTGGTTCTCCTTCCTGCCTTGTTGCCTGGACGGTTGCACTTTCCCTGTTAGCGTCACAGGCTGTTCTCCAGCTGAGAAACGCCTTTGGATCAGTGAGTATCTTTTGCACACCTAAGTACTGCCACACATGGTTGTACTTCATACATGGCTGTGAATTTGCTTGTTGGATTGTTCCAGCTCACCATTTGGCCAAGAGGTAGCTTGAAGGGGGTGGGAGGGGAGGGTGTTTTGGAGAGAGGGACCTCTTCTCAAAGTCGCATGGACCTCATGGGGCACCTGGGCCTTTGGAATAACCCGAGGGGAAGAAGGTGCCAAAAATAACTTAGCTTGTTTTCTCTGAGAGTTGGCACATGGTTTTTTATTTTCAGAAGCTTAGTTGTATTTTAGACGTCCTTGAGTTGTCTCTGGGCTGAGTGCCCCATAACTTTGCCATGTGAATTGTTACACGACGGGTCCATAAGGTTTTCCTGGTTGACCTGGAAACCCAATCACGACTGTCCCTGGGCTGGTGTGTTCCCAACGCCAGAGGTTTCAGAGAGGCCCCTTCTTAAGTCTGAGCGTGCCTCTGGCTATGTCGGGACCCCATTTCCCCAGGGAATATAGGCAGTGGCTTTTGGGGGCATTTTTTTGCAATGGGACTTTCGCTTAGACTACTTCAAGTCAGGGTTGACTCTGGGTGCGGCGTTCTGGGTTCCATGCTGGTACTCCACTGGTGGTGTCTTACACGGTCCTCAGAGCATCTGGAACCTGAGAGGTAGTAACTTCATTTTACAGGTGAGAAGACGGAGCACAGAGAATTGCAGAGCTTGGCCCCAGCCTGCAGGCAGCGGGGAAAGCTGGAGTTTGTGTCTTTCGTGGCTGGTGTGGTCCTCACCCATTCAGGTCCCTTCTCTGTCCTTCTTGCTTCCCCTCAGGGTCCCAGGACATCCCCCTCCCCACCCTGCACCGTCCCTGCCCTGGCTCAGGACCTGGGTCTTCTGCACTGCACTGAAATCTGCTGGACCAAAGTCCGACTCTCCTGGAAGCCAGTCTCCCAGAGGATCCCTTTCAGTGTTAAAGCCTGACAAGGCAGCTGCCGGCCTTTCCTGGAGCTGTGTGCGCCCCCCGCAGTGCGTGATGCCCTGACCTGGCGTCACTGGGAGGCGGCTGGGAGGCAGCTTTAGGTGTCGGGCACAGGGATACCCTCGGGCTGTCGGTGTAGCTGCCTGTCTCTTCCTGTATGTCAGTTCAGTGAACCCTTAGAAAAAAATGCCAAGTTGCCTCAGTTTCTTAAATGGTCTCTCGCTGCCCCCTTTCCTCCTGTTTGTCAATAAATGGTTACATGCGTGCGCGTGTGCTCAGTCACTCCATCCTGTCTGACTCTTTGCAACCCATGGACTATATAGCCCTCCAGGCTCCTCTGTCTTTGGGATTCCCCAGGCAGGAATACTGGAGTGGGTTGCCATGCCCATCCCTCTCCAGGGGATCTTCCTAATCCAAGAATCGAACCTGCGCTGCATTGGTAGGTGGGTTCTTTACCACTAGTGTCACCTGGGAAGCCCAGATTATTGCATAAATAAATGCTATTCCTGTTTCCTTTGCTGTCTCCCAAGAATCTCCTAGAGCCTGTTCATGAACCCTTGGTGCCTCAACCCTGGTTACCAGGTATATGTCCAGTATTGGGCTGGGCAGTCAGGTTAAACGTGTTGCATGATTTAATCTTCGCATCAACCTCAGAATATGGATTCTCAGCTCACTCATGTTACAGATCCTGGAACCATTGGCTTGAAGAAGTGGCAGGCTCTTAACGTGTATTTTATCATTCAATTCTTACAACAAATCATGATGTAGTTAATACTTGGATATTCCAATGAGGAGCCTGAGGCTGGGCAGTGGGCAGTTCCCTGGCTCAGGTTATACCGCTGAAGGGAAGGAGCCAAGTTCAGACTGAGGTCTGTCTAGCCCCCAGGTCTCTGCCCTTCCCCGCTGTGCTCTGCGGTTCTTACCCAGGATCCCACGGCTGCTGCCTGGTTACACCTCCTCTTGGCTCGGACACTGGGCGCCTCCCCACACTTGCTCTCTCGAGCATGAGTAATGGAGACAGGAGCTCGACAACGTGATCCAGCGCCATGCCTGCGTCTGGGGTGCCCTGCGCCCTCCCGGGCACCCTGTGGGTGGTGGGCGTGCTGTGCTCTGGAGCCTAGGGTTGGGGGTTAGTGTCACTTCCTGCGATGGTCGTTGTGTCACATGACTTACTTAATTTGATCTGTTAGCACCCCTACAAACATGTGGCATCACTGCACTAAATACTGGTTAAAGCAAAACGAAGCAAAATAACACACTCACTCTATAACACCCCCATCTTAAAAAAAAAATACTAGGAATTTACTAGGTAGCCTCCTGAAGGTGTTTCCACATCCTGTCACCATGACGTAAGCAGCCTTTGGGAGTCACTGTAATCTTATAACAGCCACCATTTATTAAGCTTTTCTTTGGGCCTAGTACTGTGCTAAGTTCTTCACAAGTTTCTGATCCTTAGGACAGCTCTGCAAGAGTTTCTGCACTTGATAGGAAAGAGAGAGATGCTAAGAGAAGATCAATAGATTCTCAGGTTACACAGCTGGTTTATGGCAGAACTGCACTTCAGAGCAGGTCTGTTCAGCTTCTCAGTGTCACACCGCTTTACAGCTTGTTACAAAAAATAGATGTGGAATGAAAATTTGTAAGTTCGTAATTTAAATATATATGTTATGTAGTGCATGTATATAATATATATTTTCTACATTGAGAAGGAGAATATGAATACGGCAGATATTATTCATCAGATACTCAATTTCTGCTCGTGCCTTTCCCCTAGAAAGGTTATAGGAAGAAGGGACCTGGAGGGATTTTCACTGCATCCAGCGTAAATGGTTTCCAGGGGAGAGGTAATTTGTGCTTATTTCTGAAGCAGCAGCTGATGCTCCCTGAGGGCCCAGCCCTGTTTGACTCCTAGGATAAATTGCTCTGTCAGTGGGTCTCCTACTTTTCATTCCCTGGGAAGTTCCCCCTTTGCGTTGCAGACAACCTCATCTCATGACCGTGTGGGATGCTCAGAAAAGAGGGAACTATTTGGGATCATTCCCTTCTCCGTCCGCTCAGCTCAGCCTCCTCATGTTACTGTTTCGAGGACAGGTCGTGGTCTTCTTGACTTCCTAACCTCCAAAGCCTGGGAACCAGGAGGATGAACGCTAGCTGAAAATGAACTGATGACCGCACCACATGTCTACGCGTTGAGGGGCCTTGAGGCATTTAGGCAAAAGTGACCCTTGCTCTGTGGCAGGCAGAGGCGGGGGAGGGTACTGTGTGTAGGATTGACCTACAGACAATGGGGAGGAAGTTTCGGACTCATAAGAGGTCGAGGGAGATCACGTGATCTTGGCATTTCGGAGGTGGAAGGAGCCTTAGAGATCCCAGAGATCAGCATTTTCCGGGTCATTGAGATCTCTCACCAGCCCTAAATTTGCAGCCACTGCCCACTTCAGGGCCCAGAACCGGACAGATCTCTTTAAATTAGTGCTTTTATTGATTGCAGTACTTAACCGCTCATCGTGTTGTGTGTTATGTTTGAAGTAATTGACTTTGTATTTTGTTGGAGCCCTGAGGTGTTTTGGGTAGGAAGGAAAAACAACTCTGAAAATTCTAGAAACTAATCAAATAGCACACTGCCTTCAGGTGGGAGAGAACTGGATCTTATGCCAGCCCCGCTGGCCACCTCTGCCCTGGCCTCTTTTCCACCCCCCGACTCTTGTTACGTTGCCGAGGCCCCCCTGCTCTATTTGAGAGGACCTGTGCATTTGGTGATTCTCAAAACTTGCTCTCTGTCAGGACCTAGATTATCTGTCCCCATCTGTTTCACAGCACGATCCTTTAACCAACGAGAAGGTTCCCAGCGTCCTATATATGTGTAGCACTTGACAGTTTACAAAGAATTTTGGTGTCTGTTGTCTTACTTTGAGAGGTACTGATAGGAAAGCAGGTAGGTTTTCCACCACACCTCTTTGCAGGCTTTTAATAGCAGGAACAAAGAAGTTCCACGCCCTTGTGCATGGCCAGGTTGAGTCGGCAGAGACACTGCAGAAGGTTAGCCGAGGCGGCTGTGGACTCTACAGCTGTTTGGGGTAATGTTCTTGGAGGAGAGCCCCTCTTTATCCACCTGACATCCATCTCCAGTTGCTGTTGCTGGCTTCTCTTTGGGAACACTTCCCATATGAGGGTGCTTTCACTGTAGCCACTTGTTTTATTAAGTGCTTGCTGTGTTAGATACGACAGACTGCATCTGTTCATCGAAACTCCACAGCAACCATTAAGGTAGGCACTGTTCGTTGCCCCTTCCTAACTGTGCTATTTTGGGAAAGTGACTTGACTTCTCTGTGCCCTGGCACAAACTCCCTGAATCACTGGAGTATTAATGCTGCCCTACTGCATGAGGCTGTCATGTAGTGAGTGAGTGGCTGCGAGTGAAGTGTCATAAACTCCTTGGAGAGTCTTATCCCTCAGTGCCTTGCCCCTCTTTTTTCACCCATCAAATGTGCACAGTAGGTTTTGAGAGGGTTGCTGTGAGGCTGGATGGGATAATGGCTATTAGGCACCTCATGGTCTGCATCGGTTCATAGTAAGTACCAGATGCAAATGGTAGTTATAAACGTCATTCCCGTGGGGAGCTGTTTCTCACCCTCTTACGTGCAGAGCAGATTACAGGATCAGAGGGTCTTGTTAGCAAGGCTGCCCCTGGCCACTCTCTGTAGAAGACAGAATGTCTTGGTGCAAGGGAACGATGTCAGGTTGAGAGTAGGAGAAAATTCAAAGACTGTTATAAAACCAAAGCAAATACAAGAAAATAGCTCGTTGAGAAGCCAGAAGATTCTGCCAGCCTTTAGTACTGTTAATTTTCATGGGATGGAAGGAGAGCTCTCCAGTACCACCTCCCTGCCCACCCAGCTCTCATTTCCTGAGAGGATTATATTAATATATCTTAGTTCAGGCTGCTAAAACAAACTACCCTAGACACGTTGCCTTATCAACAACAGAAGCTTGTTTCTCACAGTTATGGAGCCTGAAAGTCTGAGGTCAAGTGTCGTCACGGTCGGCTTCTGGTGAGAACCCTCTTCTTGGTTGCGGACAACTGTCTTTCTGCTGTGTCCTCGTGGGGGATGGGGTGAGGGGTCTCTTTTGTAAAGGCACTCAACCCATTCATAAAGGCTCCACCCCCTGATACTGTCTCAATAGAAGGCTAGGCGTTCATCATCTGAATTTTGAGAGCTGCAAACACTCAGTCCATTGCAATAACATTTATTTTCTGTTAATTATCATGGACATGTTAGGACTTGATTGTTTGGGAAGGACCGGCATGCTTAATTAGTATTCAGAACTTAGCATTTCTAACAGGGGTGCTCTTGGGAGTGGATTCATTTTTATTGCCCTTGGAGACCTAGCTTCTGAAAGGCCAGCGTGCTGTATGGGTTATCAGTGGGGAATCAGAGGCAAGTGGTTAGTGGGGCAGATCTGGAGAACCAGCGCCCTCCACAGCAGGTTACCTCCTGGGTCCCCGGCCGGCACGTGGAAGAGCCTCAGAGGGAGGTGTGTGCCCCAGTCTGAGGGGGCCCGCCCTGGGGTCTTTTCTTGCCTCGAGGGGACATTGGACGTGACTTGTGTGTCCAGTACAGACCGCCAAGCCTGCTCCCTTTCCTTTCCCCCAGGGACCCTGTGTTTCTGTAAATGCAGTGGTTTCAGCTTTTCTCTTCTGAGTCATAGCATCCCTTTTGTGATCCATGTAATTTCAACGAACACATAAAGAATGTGAAAACAAAAGGACAAGGGTGTAGCGGAGTCGGGTCCCTTCTGGCAGCCGCCTTGCGACGGTGGCTTTCAGAATGGAAATAAACAAGGAATTGTGGAGTTAGCGCTTTCCTTCAGAAACTCAGCGCCACATCCCTGAGGCGTCGGGCACTGCAGTTTTTCTGGCTGTTTTCCTCCCAGAACTTCAGAGTCCTTGGGAAGAATTCTGTAACTGGCACCAGTGGCTCTTTCAGAGCCTCCTCCCTTTCCCCCCGCCTTCCTCTCGGTGTTTTGCTGTGAGACCGTCTCGCCGCTTTCTCCCCGGGCCCAAAGTTCTCCTTCCTCTGACAGGTGTTGGAGGTGTAGACCACAGAGGAGGGCAGCGTTAGGGAAAGGCCTCCATCTGATAAGAAGAGGTGTGTCAGCATCTGTCTCTGCAGCGTGCCCAAGCCCATGCCCCAGGCAGACATCAAGGGCCTTGCACCCTCCATTTTTGTTACTGATTGAACGCCTGTCTGTGTCTAGGCTAGAACTAGACTGAAAATCTCCATAATGACTGTCTTGCTTCTTTAAATTTATACTGAGTGCTCAGTGCCTGTTTGTTTTTTATTTATTCTGAGTTCTTTCAGATTTTTCTTTTTAATTGAAGTATAGTTGATTTAGAACGTTTGTGCTGGACAGCAAAGTGGTTCAGTTATACATGTGTATATACACACACGCACACATGCTTTTTTAAAATATTCTTTCTCATTATGGCTTATCATAGGCTCTAGAGCGCTTGGGCTTCAGTAGTTGGGGCGCATGGGCTCCGTTAATTGCAGCTCCCGAGCTCCAGAGCACACGCTCAGTAGTTGTGGTGCATGGGCCCAGCTGCTCCACGGCACGTGGGATCTTCCCAGATCAGGGATCGAACCGGTGTCTCCTGCACTGGCGGGCGGATTCTTTGCCTCTGAACCACCAGCCCTGTCATTGTTACTTGATGAGTAAATTCTAGGCCCTGCGCCGTCAGATAGCTTTAGTGTAAGTGGTAGAGCTGGAACTTTATTAAACTCTCCTCTCCTGACTCCGAACTTCGTTTTCCTTCCATTACCCCTGGACGAGGCAGCCAGAAGGGCGAGCAGACAGCCGTGGCGCCCCCTGACCTCCCAGTGCAGGGAGGCCCTCTTGAGGGGAGGGGCAGCACCCTGACCACTGGACCACTTCCCTGGAGCTGGCCTGGTCAGTTACGGTTGCCGCCAGTGTGTTTAGTTGCTGGCGGCTTCTGTGTGGGTGATTCCCAACCACCCCTCCCCTGCTGCCCCAGAATATAACTGGTTTTGTTTGTTTTTAAGAGCCAGTGGTTTCTTATTAGAAACTTTGTGGACTTTTTCCTGTCCTGGTGCCAAATTGTGGACTTTGATAAACACAAAAGCTGTGTATCTTGTGTCTGCATCAGCTGCTGAAAAATACTAGCATCTTTGGTAACATTTTTCAAGCTCCCCACTGGGCTTTTTTCAAGCCCCTTACAGTAAGAGGGAAGCTCCCCATAAAGCCCATTTATTGCATTATTAATTTCGGTCGAGTGCTATTTAATTATTGATGTTGCACTGAAAGCTGGTTTGGCCAACATAAGTTAGCAGCTTGACTGGGGAGAGATCATTTTGTCCCGTGGCTGGACTAGAATCCTAGTGTCCTGCAGGCTCCGCCACCAGCCCTGAGAGTCACTTGTCGGCTGGGATCTTGCTGAAGCCCTCCAGCTGTTTGCTTATTGGGAGATGGGAAGAGATGCTTGCCTCTACCTGGAGCTGTTTGATGGAGCAATAGTTCCTCTCAAATTGTCCTTGTCTTAACATTGTTCCAGCTGTTCTCCTGGGTCTGATGTCTGTTTCTGGTGCAGAATAAAATTTCCCTTTCTGCCTGTCTACCTCCTTTGCATTGCTAACTCAGGATACACATAGGTTCTTTTTTTTGGTTTAGTAACTAATTGAAAAGAGGACTGTCCGAAAATGGTTGTTTCCCCTTGGTTAGCTTTACCATGCACCTCCCCAAATCGTAAGTTTGCAGCTTTTCTGAATCCTTCTGTCACATCACATGATGAGTGTGGACACTGTTCATCCAGCCTCACTCTTTGCTATTTGGTACCTGGGAGGTAGGGGCTACATTAATGGCTCAGGCGGTTAAGAATCCACCTGCAGTGCAAGAGACATGGGAGACGAGGGTTCAATCCTTGTGTCAGGAAGATCCCTTGGAGGAGGGCACGGCAGCCCACTCCAGTGTTCCTGCCTGGAGAATCCCACAGACAGAGGAGCCTGTTGGTCTACAGTCCTTGGGGTCGAGAAGAATCAGACAGGACTAAAGTGACTGAAATACCTTGGAGGCATTCTTTTAATTTATTGCCTTGTCTTTATGCATTTTGCTTTGAATGTGTTTCCTAGATGTAGGCCAATGTCTCTCAAAGTTTCCTGTGCATACAGGTTACCTGGGAAGTTTGTTAAAATGCTGATTTTCATTTAGTTGGTGTTGGGAAAGGCCCAGTATTTTGCATTTCTAACAAGCTGTCAAGTGATGCTGCGTGGCTGGTCCAGAGGCCACACCGTGAGTAGCAAGGAGGAAAACCACTGACACACACACACACACACACACACACACACACATACATGAAAACACATACACCTACACGTGTGCACACACCTTTGTTTACCTTTACCTTCTTATCCACTGCTGTGATTAAGTGTGAGGCAAGAATCTTTTCCTTGGAGTGACTAATCATTCGTCCTTTCGGTAAACATTTATCTTGGGTCACAGGAGTGGGAGACATGACGGTTTGGAAAGGGCTGTTTTTGAGGCTCCTTTTTGTCATGTGTACATCCCAGGTGCCCACCCCTGCCGGGCAGTGACTCAGCAGCGCTTGGTGGTCTCTGAGGCATGTAGCCTGCCCCGCCGCGGGCCTCTGTTCTCCTATCTCACGTGGAAACCTCGTATCCTAGTAATCAGACTTCTGAATCATGCAGGTGCCTGCAGTTGGCTTTTTTTTTTTTTTTAACATCCTGAAAATTTATTGCAAATCACGAGACTGACTCAGCGGTGTTATGAAAGAAGTGACGGTTGCCACAACAGGCTTACTGATCTCCTGTTGAGGCTCACATGTACAGTGCTCACTCCTGACTTGCTGGCGGGGCTTTCCCAGGAGCCCCATTTCCCAGGTGACCTCTGACGTCTCTCACTGACCAGAGAGCCCCGGGTGTCACCAGGAGGAGGGGGTGGGCAGCACAGCCTCAGCAGAAGGGCTCTGTACCCATTATCACCACAAGAGGCAAAGTCAAGCCCAGAATCTGACTTCCAGCTCTTTCCATCTTTCTCCACTTGGATGACTCTGCACTTTCCAGACACTGTTGGTTCCTGGCTGTGGGTCACAGTCCCTCCATATTCCAATATACACGGATAGGGCGGTTCACCCTGCCAGTTCTCAGCAGAAGTGAGTGTGACCATGCAGGGTATGCATCTGGTGGACGTGGGTTTGGATCCTGGCTGTGTCACTCACTGTTGTCAGTTTATCAATATCATACTCCTCTCTGCCTCAGTTGCTTTGGACCTAGTTTCTTCACCTGTGAAAACAGAACTCATACCTGACGTTGCTGAATGATAGTGAGAAGGAAGTGAGTTAGTCTCTTTCAGTGCCTGGTGGAGGAGGATCTGCTCCATGATAGGTGTCCAATCAGTGGTCATTCTGGTGATGAAGATGGTCAGGGCCATCAAATGAGAAGGAAGGGAGTATGGGTACTCTCTCAGTGCCCAGGCTGAGAGTATTAATAGTTTGGGGGAGATGATGCTCACGGTGGGATAGGAAGTAAGGACAGGAAGCCTCCTTTAGTTCACTCTGCAGGGAGGAGAGAATAAATCAGCCATCTTGAGGCTTCTTGTGTCAGTGACAGAGCAGTGTGATCAGAGAATTTTGGGAATGAGCACGGCCCCGGGAAGGTAGCGGTGAAACGGAGAGAGGTTTAATGTGCTGCCAAGTCTGAGGTGTGACGGTCTGGGGATGTATTTGTATCATCTAAAGGGAAGGTCTGTTTATGATGAAAGTACTTTGTTAATGAGATGACTTTTCTCAATCCCTCTGCTATTTTATCTTGGTAAATGGTGAGCTGTTGCCATGTGAGAGGATGCCCAATTTTTCCCCAAGTCTGAAAGAAGATCTGTGTTGATGTCATAGTATAAAAAGCACTCTGTGATACGGTACAGGGCTGCCCAAAGAGGGAAAAGAACAGGAAGTCGCAAAGCACAAAACAGAACAGAGCTTTCATTCATTTTGTGTTTTGTATGCCCCCCGAGCTGTTAAATAAAAGTTTATTTTGGTCACATTTCTACAACTGGAAGTAATTTGTAAGCCATCAGAGTGGTTTTTGAGGAACTGTGGAATAATCTCAAGATAACTATCTTTGCTTTATGGCATGAACTGTTGGTCGAACTTGGTTCCCCATCTTCTAGTTTAAAAGTGAAGGAGCCCATGTACCTGGTCTCCTGAACTCTAGCTGGTTTTGAGTGAAGAGCAGTTGGGGCTCTTGGGAGCAGAGGCTTCTAGGAGACGTCAGTAATTACTAGATGAATGAAGGGCTCAGTTTCGTGATAGCATTTCATCACATGCTTTTCTTTTTCCATTACCTGAGAAGCGTACTTGATACACCAGATTTTTGTTACCTGGAAATGCAGGTGTAACTCCTTGTTTGTGGGGCCTCAGTAGCTCCCTGTGGCTTCCGAGACAATGTTCATTCTCTTTGGCCACCAAGCCTAGAGTCCGGTGCCCCTCTGCCCTCCCCCTGCGTTGTTGAGTCTCCTTGGCTTCTCCCTGACTCTCTTTCCCTTGGACCAGATATCACCTTTCCCAACTGTTGTTCCTTGATCTTGTCCTTGTTCCCACCTGGCCTGGCACCTGTGGGGCTTCCTAGGACTACTGGTACTGGTGGATGCCTTCTGTGGGACAGTATAATATTGTTGTTGTTCAGTTGCTAAGTCCTGTCTGACTCTTTGTGATCCCATGGACTGTAGCACACCAGGCTCCTCTGTCCTCCACTATTCTCCCGGAGTTTGCCCAAACTCATGTCCATGGAGTCGATGATGCCATCCAGCCATCTCATCCTCTGCTGTTCCCTTCTCCTTTTGCTTTCAGTCTTTCCCGGCATCAGGGTCATTTCCAATGAGTCAGCTCTTTGCATCGGGTGGTGAAAGAATTGGAGCTTCAACATCAGTCCTTCCAGTGAATATTTAAAGTTGATTTCCTTTAGTTTGATTTGACTTTGGTTTGACCTCCTTGCAGTCTAAAGGACTCTGAAGAATCTTCTCCAGCACAATTCGAAACTATCAATTCTTCTGTGCTCAGTCTTCTTTATGGTCCAACTTTCACATCCAGACATGACTGCTGGAAAAACCATGGCTCTGACTATACAGATCTCTGTCAGCAAAGTGATGTCTCTGTCTTTTTAATGTGCTATCTGGGTTTGTTATACTTTTCCTTCAAGGAGCAAGCCTCTGTTAAAATACATCTGATAGTCTGTGACAGAGTTTGTTTATGTATTGTCTTTTCAGTTTTTATTTTGGCTGTGCAGACTCTGCATTCACGTGGGCAGGCCTTCTCTAGCTGGGCACACGGGCTTCGTTGCTCCGTGGCACGGGGGAGTCTTGGTTCCCCAACCAGTGATCGAACTCGCATCCCCTGTGTTGGAAGGTGGATTCTTAACCACTGGACCACCAGGAAGGTGCAGTGGGGCTTCATTTTATCAACACAATCAGCAAAAATATGATTTTTTTTTATTTGTGTGACCATTGGATATAAACCGTTCTGCTTCAGGATGGGGGAATGTCCTGCCATATTTTTATATTGTTAGAACCGTGCCTATTTATTGTAGAAAGAAAGGAGAACGTGAAAGTTGCCTATAATTCCATCACCTAAAGATTATCAAAGTTAGTATTTGGGGCTATAATTCTTTTTAAAATCACCTTTTAAGTGATCCAGTGGGTTTGGATTGCGGATAGCGTATAGAACATGACGGGTAGATAGAAAGAGGGTCTATAGTAGATGTATAGTTTTAATTTCCCCATGATGTTTGAGAGCATGATCTGGTTAGAGCACTTAACAAAAGTTATCATAAAAGGTTGAATGGTTTTATGCTTATAGAATCTTTGCATATGTCTTTATTTCTAGTTCATTCTGTAATGTGAAGACACTTTCACTTTATTTTCCCTTTTTAAAAGATATTTCTCTCTAGCCACTATAAATTTGTTAGATTTTTAAGAAATATTTTCTGAAAAAAAATTTTTTTAATGAAAATTGTGTCTTCACCTTAAGCGCAGACACTGGCCAGTTGGTGGGCTTCTCCTTCCTAGTGGGGGAGTGAGTAAAGATCACCCTTTGACTTGGAAAGAAGTGATAAGGGAAGTAGAAGGTAAATTGGCATGAGATTAACTAGAGAGGGAAGCTTTTTTTTCTATTCTCAGCTATTTAGGAGAAAGAAAAACTTTTTTTTTTGATACGAGAAAGAAAAGTCCTTTTGCATTCTGGAATACTTTCAAAAGCATTGCTGTTGGTGTTAAATTCCATTTGGATTTGGAATTATGAAATTTTTAGAGTGTTGAAGTAAAATTAGCTCTTTGTGTTATTTTTTGTAAACAACAGTAACTTGAACTAAGCTACCGTTACATCATCACAGAAACCAGTATAAAAGTGGTTATTTAATTTGAAATGGAATTGAATATTCAAAGGTGCAGAAGGGGTGGATGGGTTTATGGGCAAATGGGGTTTCCTTTCTCAGCAAGCCATGAGGGAGTGAGAGTGTTTCCATTGGAGTAACTGGCAGTGGTGGTGGGTGTGGAGACCCGGGGTGGCCCAGGCAGTGTCTTCAGCGAAAGCATCATAAAAGCACAGAGAAGAAGCAAGAAGTTTCACTGGAAACTCCAGTAAACCAGTTCATTTGAAGGAGAGTTGCACGAAAAATTCCAGATAGAGGTCCTGATATAATATGTCCCAATCAAAAATATGACCCCCCCAAACCAAACCAAACAAACAATAAATTGGGTTCAACATATTATTCATGGCTTCATGTTTAATTTTCTATTTGAGTCAGTTTATAGGCTCAAGAAGGGTGGTATATAAAGACAGGCTGGATTCTCACGTGATAAAAAGTACACTATTAGATTTATTGGATAGAATCCTGTACTCTCTGCCACCTCACATACAGGCATAAATACTCATTTACTATGGGGATGGAGACAGAGATCCATCGTAAAGCTTACCCATAGGACAGATTCCTTATGGCTGTAAAAATCTCAACTGCTCGAGAAAGCCTCCCATCAGACTGTGTGCGTGCTCAGTCGGGTCCAACTCTTTGCAACCTCATGGACTGCAGCCCACCAGGCTCCTCTGTCCATGGAATTATCCCGGGAAGTATTCTGGAGTGGGTTGTCATTTCCTGCTCCAGCGGATCTTCCTGATCAAACCCTCATTCTCCTGCATTGGCAGGTAGATTCCTTACCACTGAGCCACCTGGGAATCTGCACTCCCCCTCCTTGCCCCCCAATATCAGGCTAAGTACAGTTTAATTTGCTTCTCACATTGTTTGAGCACCTGCTGTGTGCCCATTCTGTGTTGGATGCTGATGGGGGTTGGGTAACAGAATGAATTAGACATAGATTTCTGCCCCAAAGGTGTTCGCAGGCGAATGGGGACTAGGGAGAGGGTGCAGAGTTACGTGTAATGGACAGTGCTGTGAAGCTGGGTCTCATGGCTTGGGGAGTGTAAGCGGAGCCACAACTGGTCCCAGCCGAAGAGAGCTTACAGCGTCCCTTCTCACCTGGACCATAGAGGACAGATGAGTACAGCATTCCAGGCAGAGGACACCCTTTGAGCAAAGACCCAGAGTGGGATGGACCTCGGTGAGGCGGGGAGGAGGTGGGCAGCACACCCATGGTGATGGTATTGGCTTTATTTCATGCCTGTTCCATTTGATTAGATGAAGCCATCAATCTCCCTCTCTGTCTTTCTCCGTCTTTTTGTTTTATGTTTTGTTGGGGGTGTGTGTGTGTGTGTGGAAGGGAGTCATTTCCAGCTGGGTCTAGCTGCAGTGAAAATGTCCTGCTTGACAAATTGGGAATTAGATTACAACCATCTCTCACTGCAAGCCGGGGCAGTAACTGCAGCATCAGACACCCCTCGCTGTGGGGGCAGGACAGGAGGGAAGTGTGGATTTAGGGCTGCTGGGTGTGTTGACTTAAAAATTATTTGAGAAACTAGGGCTGTGTGATCCCAGTTGACTAATAAATATGGCTGCTCGCTCCGCCCTGGGAGTTTACTCCGGGGAAAACTTGGGATGGCGCTATCAGAGGCTGCCCCAGCAGAGAGGTATGCATATCGTAGGTGGTGGACATTTTTTTATTGAAATAATTAGTGCATTTATGTGCTTGACTATTTAGTTCCTGTTTCAGAGCTCTTCTTAAAATGTAAAAGATGCTCAATTTTAAAATTTTGGAAACACCTGGAGTTTTGGGTCCACATTTAATGAGGCAGGAATATGTTTGCACAGGAGGTCCAGACTCAGGCCCCCAGTATCACAGGGGCTCTGCGCCAGTTTTGCAGCCACCTGCCCCAGCTGCTTTCTATGTCTGTAAGGTGATGGCTTTGGACCAGATGGCCTCCGGGGGCGCCTGACACAGGGCCCCCCAGAAGTGGGAGGAGGGAACCCCAGGTCCTGGATCCTAGCTCTGCTCTGGATAGTGTAGCAGCCGTGCAAGGAGGAAGTGAGTGCTGGGGAGCTCAGTGGTGTCCCCCGTGGGGAGACTCCCGGCCACCTCTGCACCGCAGCTGGGGGCCACATCTTGAGAGGAGTGATGGAAGCCAAATAGGAGAGCTGGAAGTCTTTCCAGAAGTGGCTCGGGGAACGATTGTGGTGTGACCCAGAGAAGAGGCAGCGTGGGCGGGAGTAGGGGCAGTGCTAGCCCAGAGAGCTCTCCTGCCCTCCACCCTGAGCTTGGGGTGAGGAAAGATGTACCACCCTAAATTGAAACTGGGGGCCTCAAGGGGACGGTTTAAGCAGATGCCGTTTTCCAGCTAGGAGAAATCTGGTCAGGGAACCTAGTGCCCTGAATTCCCAGCTGGTGTAGGAGGCCTCCCCTCTTCCAACTGTTAACAGTCTATACTGAGCCTTAACTGATTACTAGTGTTTTTACAGCTTTTTGTATTAACTGCACATCTCCCTCTTGAAAATAATTTGCTGTGATATTATCTGGTCAAGGTACTATTTGTGCCCATGGCCTATTATAGACAGCAGGTGCTTATAACTTCTTACTTATTTGGGGGGGGGGGGTCACACCATGTGGCATGCAGGACCTTAATTTCTTGACCAGGGATTGAACCCACACCTCCTGCATTGGGAGTGAGGAGTCTTAACTGAACTGCTAGGGAAGTCCAGGAACCCCTTGCTTTTTTGTTGTCAAAATTACATCTATTTCTTGTCTTTCCTTAGTCTGAAAATTAATGTGAAATTTTCATAACAGGAATAATATCAAGGTTAAGTCACCTGTGCTTTCACTACTCTGAAGACTGTTGGCCACTGTATAATTTGGCACAGAGGGCGAGAGCTTCCAGGCTTCAGTCTGATGGTCCTGGTCTTGGATCTCCTCTGTACCACCACGTACCAACCACATGGACTTGGTCAAAGTCTTCTGTGTCCATACGTCTGACCATTTCCTCATCTACCACAGAACCAATCTCACCCGGCTGTTGTGACGATAGCTGAGAAGTGCATGAAAAATACCTTATCAGTGGCAGGTGCATGGTTTGTACACTCAGTAAATGTTAGGCAGTTGCAGTAGGGATGGCAGAAGTAGAATTAGTAGACGGCAATAAGCCTGTGAATGTGTGTGTGTGTTGTTTTTTATAAAGTTTTTGCAAAAGTGGGGTCTTATTAAATAATCTGCTTTAAAACCTACCTTTTCCCCTTAACATTATATTGAGCATTTCTCTACATTGTTAGTCTCCCAAACCATAATTTTTTTGTGACAGCTTCATTGAGATGAAATTCACATACCATAGTGCTTCCATTGAAAATAAACAGTTCAATATTTTTTTTAGCATTTTCAGAGTTGTACAATCAATTTTGGAATATTTGTGTCACTGCCCCACTCTACCTCACCCCTTGTGCCCAGAGTAGGAAATGGTGACCCACTCCATTGCTCTTGCCTGCAAATTCCACGGACAGAGGAGCCTGGCGGGCTAAAGCCCATGGGGTTACAAAGAGTCAGACACGACTGAACACATCACACCACCCCCCACAAAAGCCCTGGACCCCATTAACAATCACTCCCCGTTTTCCTCCAAAGCCCGCTAGTCCCTCAACTAATCTGTTTTCTCTCTTTATGGATTTGCTTATTCTGGACGTTTCTAAGCTATTTTAAGGCCGCACAGTTTTCTGTTATGTGGATGTCCCTTGATTGAGCAACCATCCCTCTGCTGGTAGGCATTTAAGTTACTTTCATTATTGTAGGTAACATCCACGGTAGGCCTCTTTATCATCTCAGTAGAGTCCCCTGGGAGTCATGTAATTAAGATGATGTCTTCAGCTGTGTGGGCCACACCCCTGTGCTGGGAGATGCCCCTGGAGTCACTGAGGAAGACCCCAGCCTGAGCCATGAGGTCCCTGGCATTGTTCAGGGGCCAGCAGTCTCCCGGGGGCAGCAGCCTGCCAGGGGCAGGGGGGACGTCAACTTTCTGAGCAAAGCTGTTAGAAGACAGACCAAGCACAGGGCCATAGTCATCACCAGCTCTTTCAGTAGTGCTATGGTTTCAAGTCCGAGGACAAATCCTGGTGGAACCAGAGCACAGGGAGAATTACTCATTACATCTGAGCAGAGATAGCTACTCAGGGCCGCCTGCTGGTTATCCGTCCACGTCTTCCCAGTGAATGGTGTTTCCTGTTGGTGGTGCAGAGACCGATGGGGTCGGGGAGAATCAGCCACGGTCTGATTGAGCCTGCATCTAAAAGGCTCAAGTTCAGGTGCCTTGGGAAGGAAAGAGATCTTGAAGAAACAGACCACTCTTCCTCTCTAAATCTCTCCCTCGGGATCGTGTTTGAAGTCCCAGGGCTGGATAACGTGCTATAGGGAGGTGCATTCAGCTCATGCTCTGCTGTGAAGTGTCGGGATTACCATGAGAGAATTGGCTTCTGCATGTTTGCCATCTGGCTGTTGTGAGCGCGTTCAGGTTTGGAACATTTACATTCGTTGGGTGTTTTCTCCACCCTCTGCTGGGCCCCCAGGTAAACACCGCTGATGCAGTTTGATTAGGGTTAGTAGGCTGGCCCAGCCTCTTTCGGGGGAGACAGAGGTGGTTGCCACAGGAGCTCAGCAGGGTTGCGCTGACCGCCATTCAGACATGCCAGTCCATTCGTGCTCTGCATCAAACTTGTGTTAATTTGGGGTGGGAAGTGGCTGCAGGCGTTCCAGCTTCTTTGTGCTTAAACTGGGAACCCTGGTGCAGTTGACTGTTTTGTAAAATGAAAGAATGGAAGGAGAGAAGCGTGGCCCTTGCAGGCTGCTGAGGTCTCAGGTTTTGCAGGCGGGCCTGGTGTCCTCCCATTACGATGGCAGACCTGTAAAAGCAAGCCCCTGCGTTTTCCATCATGCATGGGTGTGCCAGGGCTCTGCTCCTTCCTCAGTCCCCAGCAGGAAGGGATGGGCCCCTGGAGGTAGGCAGGGAGCCACGGCATCAGCGTCACATGCCACCCCTCCCCAAGCCTCCCGATACCACCAGGCGCCCCACCTGATCGGCGTGGGGATGGTGGTGATGGGTGCTTGCTACCAAGTCAGAAAGCCCTAGGCTCTTAATCCAGCTTTGCTGAGGCTCCTAACAGAAATTCTGTGCATTTCCTCTTGGTGAATTGGTGTCAGTGATACTACTTAACTTAGAGTGTTGTTGTGAGGTTGGAATGAGAAAATTCCATGTGAGCTGTGTTCATGTGGCATAGTTTCCCACATTTTTAGTGCCCTGTAACAGCCATGGTTACTGTTACTAATTGTCTCCAATTTTTGTTTTATTTATTTCAAAAATTTGAATTTTTTTTTTTTTAAATGGCCAGCAAATGTGGGCTCTTAGTTCCCGGAACAGGACTCGAACCCTTGCCCCCTTAATTGAAAGTGCAGAGTCTTAACCCACTGGACCTCCAGCGTAAGCAGGGAAGTGCCTGTTTCCAGTTGTCTGACTTGGAGTCAAATGTCTCTGAGCCTCAGTCGTGTCACCTACAATATGAGAACAGAAATATCGATGTCAGCAGCAGCTTTGTAAGGAGTGGGTGAGATGGTGCTAGAAAAGCGTTGGCGTAGCTCCTGGCACTTGTCTTGGCTCTTGGTGTATCAGGATGTGGTAGTTAGTGCAGTTTTAACAGTTCGATTTGCTCTGTGGTCTGTAGTTGTTTATGAATTACACCCCCCTACACCATGAACCTGCAAGCAGAGGCTATGCTTTCATCTTTGCCCCCAAAATATTTAGCCCAAATAGTTAATCAACGAATGGTCATTCAGACAAGGTGTGCTTGAGCTTACAGAGGATATAGACTAAGTGCCTCTTATTATGCTCACCTTGCTGTTTAGTTGCTCACGTTGCTGTTTAGTTGCTCACATTGCTGTTTAGATGCTCAGTTGTGTCCGACTCTTTGCGACTACATGGATGATATAGCCCTGCAGGCTCCCCTGTCCATGGGATTCCCCAGGCAAGAATACTGGAGTGGGTTGCTATTTCCTACTCCAGGGATCTTCCCGACCCAGGAACCGAACCTGCGTCTCTTGTGTCTCCTGCCTTGGCAGGCTGTTCTTTACCCCCGAGCCACCAGGGAAGCCACCTGCATCTACGCAAGGGGAGCGTTGTGCCTCGCCGGCCTTTCCTCACAGTGTGCCGTGTGAAGTTGTCCTCAGCACTAGACACCTGTATTCCCTGAGTCGATGTCTAGACATTTCTGCTTGCCTTCAGATACTTTGAAAGAAAAGAATTCTCTCATGTGTCAAATTCTCCTCACAGTTAAAAAGAAACCACCAGTTGTGGCCCCCCAGAAAGAGCCAGCTGTAAGCTTGTCTGAGTTTTTGGGAAAGGAAGTGTTGAAAGCACGCACATTCTTCACTGCACTGCTGGTCTCCCCCTCCCTCCCCATTCCCAGCATGTCAGGGGAATTCTGTTCCCTAAGATGCTGAGAAGACCCAGGTTAGGAAAAGATGCCATCACCTCCGAAGGGCCTGAGAGCAGGGCCACCAGTGACAGCAGCTGAGGCTCAGGCTTTTGGAGGTTTGTGGTCTCAGCTGTTCACCTATGTTTTGCAAGGTTTCGGTCGCCTTTGCTTGGCTGTTGCAGAACTCAGGGTTACCGAGCCGACTGTCTGGAGGCTGTTCGTGCTTCTTGCTTAGATGCCCACGTTCTCCTGCCACCAGTCAAGGAAGCAAGTTGCCACTAGCCAGGGGCTTTATATTTTTTCAAAAGGATATTGAGCAGTTAAGATGTTAGCCGTGCGAACACTTGTTCTGTGAGTCTTTGTGCATCTGGATAAAATTGATGAAGTTGTAAGTTCCACTGAAATTTCATAGCCCTGTTTGGGTATCCATAAAATCTGAGGCCTATGTTTTAACTGGTTTTATGAATTGTGCTTCCTAAATTGATGTAGTAGAGTTAAATAGGATGTAATTGACTCTCCTTGAACACACCAAAGTCACTGGCTGCACGCACAGGTGCCCCTGGTTATCTGAGGTCCGTGCTGTAGCCAAGCGACTCCCCAGGTCACATCTCACTCTTCCTCAGACAGAGGGGTCAGACTTAGATTAATCTTTAAAGACCTTCAGGTTTTTATTTTGTATGATTTTTTTTTGTTTGTTTGTTTTTGATGTGGACTTGTTTTTAAAGTCTTTCTTGAATTTGTTACAGTATTGCTTCTGTTTTATGTTGTGATTTTTGGGGGGATGTGAGGTGTGTGGGGTCTTAGCTCCCCGGCCCAGGATTGAACCAGCACCCCTAGCGTTGGAAGGCGAAGTCTTAACCACTGGACCACCAGGGAAGTCCTTACTTTAGCTTTTTAAAAATCACTTTTCTGCAGTTGGAGCCAGCTCTCCAGTTGGGTATGGCTTCACCCTTTCATCCTTCATCCTGCCTGTTTCTGCGACAGCCCAAAATCTTGCTGGTCTCTGATGCTTACCTTCCATTCTGGAAAAAGAGAAGCCAGCCTGACGTTTCTGGAAGCACAGAAGTTGACAAACAGCTGGAGGAGAAGTGGGACTGAGTCATGATCTCTGCAGAACTGGGAGGGCCCCGCCCACATGGGCCAGGTCTTTTGATTAAGAGCTCCCAGCTCTTTACACAAAGCTGGATTCTACTTCTGTGGTGATGGAGCCAAAGCGTTTTGTTAGTTTGCATCCAAAAGAGCTGGCTGGCAGGGCAGGAGGGGGATCGCCACTGTGGAAATGGGGGTGCAGTTTTATAAGGAAACCACGGGCAGCTCTAGGCAAGAAGGGAGAAGCTCTCTTGCATCCGATCCCCTGTGTTTCTGGGTTTTTATCCCAGTGATTCATCTTCATGCCTGGTACTTTGTGAGGCTATGGGGTATAAAGGCAAGAGCATGCCCTTAAGGGGCCTCAGAGGCTAGACACTTACTGCCATTATCACACGTCTGGTGTACTTTCCCTGTGGATGACTGCATGATTCTTTTTTTTTTTTTATGTATTATGAATTATATATGTATATATGTGTGTGTGTTAGTCGCTCAGTCACGTCTGACTCTTTGTGACCCCATGTAGCCTGCCAGGCTTCTCTGTCTGTGAATTCTCTTGGCAAGAATACTGGAGTGGGTGGCCATTGCCTTCTCCAGGGGATCTTCCCCATCCAGGGATCAAACCCGGGTCTCTGGCACTGCAGGCAGGTTCTTGACTATCTGAGTCACCAGGGAAGCTTACCTATATGTAAGGAATCTTTAGTTCCCCAAGTAGGGATCAAGCCTGCACCCCCTGCAGTGGAAGCGCAGAGTCTTAGCCACTGGCCCACTAGGAAAGTCCCTGTCCACATATTTGTGATACAGAGATGAAGTTCACAGGCGGTGTCTGCAAATGGCTGAGGGCACATGGAGAAGAGAGGGAAGTCCTGGCTGGAGCTGGGGAGTCAGAAAGGGATCATGGATGGCAGAGGGAAGGAGGAGAGGTCGAACATGGCATTTTCAGTGAGGCAGGAATCTCAGATCTGCTACACATGGCACTGGAATGTGTTCACTTTCTTACCCAGCAGTACAGGGACTAGTAAGTAGGAATCTCTGCCTTGAGAAGGCATATATTTATCTGGACAAGGACAAATGAGTACTGCCTTTTCCTATGTCTTGTAGGTTAGTTATAGCTTCTAAAGGCTTATTAGTTGTTTTCTGGAAAGTGGAACAAGAGAATTATGTTCCTCTTGCTTCTCCTGACCAGTATTTAAAAACCCCAAGCGTCTCCACCCCTCTTTCTCAACCCACATCCCTGAATGAAGCATCTAAAGGGTGGTATTCATGCTTCTGTTTGCATCAGCCTTGGGAGGCCTGCCCTCCACGCACATGAGCCAGAAGAACATCTGGTCTTACCAGGCCCTCGCTAGGGGTGGTTGACTCTGGTGCTTCAGGAGACCCTGACTCTTGCATCTCTGCGCAGTCTTTAACCACCGGGGCGCTCTCTTCTTTGCAGCAAATGCATTGATACTTTCTTTGCGTTGCTCATTCTGCTCTGAGTCTTTCTCATCCAGCTGGACCCCACGAACGCCCACAGTAACACAAAGTCTGGGTGGAACTGGCCCTATGGGTGTGTGCTGTGTCCTCCCTGAACTTTCTCAGACTTCCTGGCCTGGAAATGCTCTTTCCCTACACACTAGTCTTTGTATCACTCTTCTTGCCCGATGATATCCTGCCCTTCATTAGTTATTTATATGTGTGTCCTATCTCTCCTCGCAGGTTGTAAACTCACCTTGGCAAGGACTGTGTGTTCTGTGCATTCTTCACAGTCCCTAATGTAAGGCTTTGACCATAATAAGCACTCAATAAATATTTATTGAACTGAATCCAGATAGCATTATTTATTTTGAGCTGAGTCCTCATCAAGTACAAAAGGAATTGTTTTTAGAAAGGTCAGTATTTACTTTCGCCTGTCCAATCCCTTGCCCTCAGATCTATATTAGTTAGTTATTTAAGACACGTATGTCATCTATGGCCTGAAGGATATAGCAGACTCAAGATGAGAATGCAAGGTTAAAAGAAGGCAGTTTGGTAGAAGATTCACTAGAAAACCTCTGTGGGAGGCAGCAGACTCCTGAGTTCAGCAGATTGTAGTAACTCCATAATCTTTTGCATCTAAGACAAAGAAGGAATCATGGCTAGATACAGCATTTTCTTTTCTTTTCTTTTTTTTTTTTTTAACCACAGATAGCACAACGTTCATCTGCAGAAAGACTTCTTGGTCGTAAACTTGAGTAGGAATTTATAATCTCTCAGGTCCTATGCAACTTGTTACTGCACATACACAGTCTTCCTTTGTCAGTTGTCTTACTGAATTTTTGTTATTGTCGTTTTTCTGTTTCACTTGCTGCTTCTCTTGTCTTCTCCACAGCTCATTTTTCTGAACAAGAAACTCTAGAGATATGAAGAACCGTGTCAGCAGCAACGTCCTCAGTGCAATTTATGACTTGGGTCTCCCGGGTGAGGACACTCGGCTGCATGTTTTCAAGCAAGTTTAGTTTGATAAAGAAGTCAGATCCGTTGGATTCAGATGTAGCTGCTATCTTTTGACCATCTGTTGTGAATTCGGCACTTGCACATACATCATTGCATCTTATTGTGGACAATTATAACGGAAGGAAAATCTATGATTATTAAGAACCTTGCATCTCATACTAGGAAATGCATTCTCGGGGGATTTATGTGATGTCCTGGGAGGAGAGAGGTGAGGTTACAGGACACCCATGGTATAGCTTCTGGGAGCATCAGCTTTACTCAAAGACCAGGTTGTGGTAGGTAATGCATGAACTCAGGCCATTTAAGTGACTGATGGTCATTTTATCTTTAAACCATCATATTTAAATTAAAGGTATATGGAAATATGGAGAAGATGTAGAGAAGAATGCACAACATACATGAGTCTTGGTGATAAAATAGAGACTTTATTAGGATCATGTACTTAGAGTAAGTGCTTTAGGACATGCCCTGTCTCAGCTCAGGGGTACCTTGTGGAAGAGATGGAGAGAAACACCCCCTGCCCCCCACCTACTAGGTTCATCACTCTTTGTCTTGTAGACACTGGAGTCCCAGAGTTTCCATCCCAGTTGGCTGATGTGGGGCTTGAACTTCCAGTCCATTGACTGCCTTTTCTGTCACGTTGCCTCTCGCAGTTGTCTATCTCTGTGGCTCCTGAGTCCTCACCCCCTTCCACTCTGAGGTTCATACACTTTCACAGGAAAGTGACTGCCCGTTGGAAGATTTGGAGCTTCCCTGGTGGCTCAGCTGGTAAAAAATCTGCCTGCAATGCAGGAGACCTGGGTTCGATCCCTGGGTTGGGAAGATCCCCTGGAAAAGGGAACAGCTCCCCACTCCAGTCTTCTGTTCTGGAGAATTCGATGGGGGTCGCAAAGAGTGGGACATGACAGAGCGACTTTCACTTTCACTCACTCTGATAAGACCATACTCTGTCTGGGAATGCCAGGGATCTTTCTCAACATACTTTTCCTTCCTTCCTTCCTTCCTTTTTTTTTTTTTTTTTTTAAGGACAGAAATGGTTCTCTTAAAATTAGCAGCAACTGGGGGCTGCTTCTGGCTACGTGATCCCACATGACAGTGACTTAGACGAGCAACAGCTCTTTCTGGCTGCAGAGCTTCCTGGCGGAGCCTAGGCATCCTTCACTGGGGTCCTGGGCTCCTGTGCCGTTGCTTCTTCAAGCAACCATGGCGGTTGCTACAGAGGAAATGAAACTGTAAAACCACTTTGGAAGACTGACAGCTAGCTGATTGTAGGAGTGACTGCTCTTAAGTCCTAATAAGTTGTATTCATTTTCTTGGAATTTTCATTCAGATACATCGGAAGCCTCAGTTTTTTATTCCTCTCTTAGGTTTGAGAGCGGCTTGGTGTGTCCCCTTCCCGATTCCCTGGCCTGTGTTGCCCCAGAGAGACCAGGAAACACAGATAGCTCTCTTGTTCTGACCTGCTCATCTGTTCTTTTTTCTATTAACCTTTCTCCCTCTAGTTGGTTTGACTTAGTGTCTTATTTCCACGATGGAGGGAAAAGGTTTCTTTTTTTTTTTTTTTTTGATGTTTGGTCCTTATTTGAAGTTTAACAAACATGGGCTGAACCTCAACTCTATCACCAGTTTTTTTTGTTTGTTTGTTTGTTTTTTTTAATTGAAGGTGTATTTAACTTGTGGCCTTATATTGGTCTCAGGTATACAGCATACTGATTCAAGACTGTGTGCATTGCAGAATGATTACCACAGTAAGGTTTGCTAACATTGTCCCCCTTACATAATTACCAAAAAAAATTTTCTTCCCCCTTGTGATCACATGTCAGTTTGAAGACCTTGGGAGACCACTTGCCATGTCTGTAAGAGGAGATGACAGCCCCCCTTCCCCAGGCTGTTGGGAGGATTGACCTGGATGGATGTCACGTGCAGAGGGAGCGCTGAGCCTTTTCCTGTCCTGTCAGCGACCCTCAGCTGGGCTCCCGGTGTTGCTATGAGGATGGAAAGGGCGGTGTGGGAGATGCTTGCCCTGGTATCCACACACTTCTCCTCGAAGCATCCTAACCCCCCACCCCCACCTCCCGTCACTGCAGATGCTCCTTGTCGGGAAAACACCGCCTGTTCCACGATCTCCATCAGGCCCCTCAGCGCTCTCCCTTTACATCCTTCAGAGGGTGCTTTCTGCACACGCACTTGCAAACCGTTTCCTGTTCCTGATTTTTAGCCGCTTCTGTAAAAGTAATAGCGCAGCAACTGTTTCTTCACCAGCTCTTCCTGGGTTCTCCCCTCCATCCTGCCCCCCATCCCACGCTCATCTCTCTGCCGCTGTGACCCGGGTCAGCAGCTTCCATGGGAGATTGAGGGGTGATGTGTGCAGGATGCTGGGCTAGGGTTTCAGGAGCAGGCGACAGCTCCCTGTCTGGCTCACCAAGTCACTTTATTTTTATCCATTGATTCGGTGACCGTTTGTTGAACTTGTGCCGCGCTCCTGGCACTCTCAGCTCCAGTGACATTAACAGGCTGGGCCACAGAGCCCCAGGCCTCAGATGCTCACAGTGAGGTTAGCTGGTGTCCAGGTAAAGTGCTGGAAACTGTGGCCGTGTTAGGCTAGGACTCTGGTGGGTTCTGGTGGAGGCACGGGTGATGGACTTTTCCATTTTGGGGAGGAGACTCTGAAAAGCCTTCGGGTAGGGTGGCGGGTGTTCTGGTTCACAGAATCTGTCCAAGCCCTTCACTCCTTCTTCTGAATTACTCCCTGGTAGAATCCCGGAAACTCAGGAGCAGAAAATCGGAGTTCAGCCCTTTTCCTACAGTAGCTGAAACCCTCAGTTCAGTTCATTCACTCAGTCGTGTCCGACTCTTGGCTGAAGCCCTGAGGGTCTGTTATGGCATTTGGATTTATCATGGAGATATTTTCCCTTCCCTCATGGCTCGGATGGTAAAGAATCTACCTATAAGGCAGGAGATCCAGGTTCGATTCCTGGGTCAGGAAGATCCCCTGGAGAAAGAGATGGCAACTCACTCCAGTATTCTTGCCTGGAGAAGCCCATGAACAGAGGAGCCTGTTCATGGGGTCACAAAGAGTTGGACACAACTGAGCGACTAACACTTTCGCTTTCTTTTTCTTTGGAGATATTTTTCCCCCTGCTAGAGTCATCCCCTCTTGCCAGATTCTCGCTGAGAAGTGGGATTCATCACGACCGTTTTGACTATATGGTGGTGGTTGTTCAGTCACTAAGTTGTGTCTGACTCTTTTTGACCCCATGGACTGCAGCACACCAGGCTTCTCTGTCCTTCACCATCTCCCAGAGTTTGCTCAAGCTCATGTCCATTGATTCAGTGATGCCATCCAGCCATCTCTTCCTCCATTGTCCCCTTCTCCTCCTGCCCTCAATCTTTCCCAGCATCAGGGTCTTTTCCAATGAGTCAGCCCTTCATATCAGGTGGCCAAAGTATTGGAGCTTCAGCATCAGTCCTTCCAATGAATATTCACAGTTTGTTTCCTTTAAGGTTGACTGGTTTGATCTCCTTGATGTCCAAGAGACCCTCAAGAGTCTTCTCAAGCCTGTAATGATGTGGTATGAGTGAAGAATAAAACCGACTCTTATTTGTTACTCTTTTGAAAAAAAAATTTTTGAGATGTATTTTTTTCTTGTTAACATGTTTGTGATACTTTCTACAAAGGTTATATTATAGACAAAATGAATGGAGTCTGAAGGTATAGTATAACGTACTACATCATAGTGGGGACAGGAACATTCAGTAGGGCATCCTATACTGGTAAAAAGCCTAGAAAACATTGACCTTCACTCTCGCTGGACCCCTCTTCGTTTTAGAGACCCTGTCCACAGCTGGTTCATTGTTTGCCATTATTTGATCATTGGCTTGTATAAGAATTTGGTTGAGCTGTATGTAATAGGAAAAAAGCAAAAACGAGAGGCTTAAGTGTGGTAGTTTCTTTCTCACCTGTAAGGAGTCTGGACGTGAGCCTGGAATGCCAGGCCCGTGGTGCCGTCAGGGGTTCCGGGCTCCCTTTCTCTACTCCACCTTCTTCCATCCTTAAGTCCACCTCCTGGCTCGCGATAGATGCTGGCTCTCCAGCTCTCCTTTCTGAGATGTGATGCTAAAGAAGAAAGGAAAAGTTGCCCCTCCACCCCACAGAGTCATTTCTCTTCCAAAACCCACATACCAGTATAGCTTAATGGGCTGCACTGGCTGCAAGAAAGACTGGGAAGTGGAAGTCTTTATTCCCAACAGCAAAATACCTGCCGAAAACTGAGTTTCTGGTGCTAGGGCGAAGAGGAGAATGGGAGTCAGCCATGTCTGTCCCACAGCCAGGATTTGGGTTGGAGAGATGAAGCTGAGTGTAGCATTGCAGGAAAGAAGTCAGGGTTGAGCGTCACCCTCGTGGGTCCTGACGTGGCTAAAAGTGATGTTGGGGTGTTGTAAAAGTGTTAGTGTCCTAGAGCTCAGGGGAGGGAGATGGTGGGCATGAACCTTCAAAGATGAGATCATGGGGTGGCACTGGTGTGACAGTGACCGCAGGTGGACTTGTGGATGGGAACATGGTCGTAAAAGGACTGATGTGCCTGAAGAATAGATCTTTAGGAAGGGAAGTGAAAAGGTAGAAGTGCCTTCTCTCCAGCCATGGAAAAGATGTAGAGTTGATGCTCAGCAAGGAAGAGACCCCAGGGGCGCTTGGAATAGATTGATTAAAGCCGATGGGGAGGTGAGGCGTTAAACCAGTTAAGAATGAAAAGGAGGGACCACGCGAGGGGGGTTTATGTCTCAGGCTCGGGTGGTAGCTGAATTGACAAGAAAGGGAAGCTGGCAGGTGGACGTTAGGGAGAATGAGAATGGTGGCTAGGCAGAAAGTGAAAGTGAAAGTCGCTCAGCTGTGTCCGTCTCTTTGCGACCTCATGGAATTCTCCAGGCCAGAATACTGGAGTGGGTAGCCTTTCCCTTCTCCAGGGGATCTTCCCAACCCAGGGATCGAACCCAGGTCTCCCACTTTGCAGGCAGATTCTTTACCAGCTGAGCCACCAGGGAAGCCTGGATAGCAAAGAGTGTGAGTGAAATCATTTTGGTCTCTGTATTGCGTTTCTGAGGTTTTTGAGTGTCCACATGCAGTAACGGGTGGCCCACTGAAAGTTCCAGTTAGGTAGGCCACCTGCTGGCGGGAGGCACGTCTGTCCCATTGAGCTTGGGAGGTGGGGCTGGGTGCCCTGCTAAACAGGTGTTCCGCTGCGGGCTGTCCATGCACAGGGCAACCCATTTTCTTGGCTCACCTTGACTTTGAGAGCCTTCATCTCCCGTAAGAGAGGAAGAAGAGCTTCTACTTCATGCTCTGCTCACCTTGTAGGACTTCTTCCTTCCCCTTGTTTGCAGCTCTGTCTTCATTATAGACAGGATTAAAGAATCCTTCACTATAGACAGGATTTGTGGAGAGTCCTGGCTTTGAGACTTGGCCCTGCTGTGGCCCGCAGTTCCCAGCTCTTGCCTCATGGGACCCAGCTTTACCTTTCTGTTCCTAGGTCTCAGCTCTGATCCTGGACGGAGCCTGAGACTGACTTGGCACGATCTCTCTTGCTTTTGTGCCAAAGGAGTAGCCGTTCTGTGGGGTGGGCCCATTTGGGGGTTTTGTTTCTTTTTTTTTTTTCAAAGGCTAGCATGACCACTGTCTGTCATTAGCATCATTAGGGACTGCGCAGTACCTTCCTGATGAAAGTCTTTCCCGCCCTGCTGGTATGTCATGTTAATCCTTTCCATTTCTGTACCACTTTACGGTTTACAAAGTTCCTTAACACAGTTTCTCCTCTGATCCTCATAATAAAGAAAGCTGTGACGGAGCAGACATGACTTGTCAGTTGTTTACCATCAGAAAACCTAGGCTCTGAGGTCACCCAGTTACGACACTTGTGGAAGACCTGAGGTTGGAAGCCAGGTCGTCCACCTTCCTTTTCAAGCGTCCAGCTTCAGAGGAAGCAAGCGAATGCTAATTCTCAGCCTGAGCAGAATCTAGTTAGTCGATCTGCTGTGGCTGAAACCGTTGTCTACACATCCCGACCGCATCTAAACGAGTCTCCGACGGTAAAGTTTGGTGTCTTCTGTGGCTCAGCCCCTTCCTAGCACACTGGTTGGGGGCAGGTTGACGACCTAGCAGCTCCATCCTGGCTGGGCCGTGCAGGTTTTGGCAGTTCCCAGGCTCACGGGTGCCTGTGGGCGGCAGCTTGCTGTCGTGCAGAGAGCTGGCCCGGCTTCGGGACCAGGCAGGCCTGGGTGTGTGTGGTTCCTGGCGTGGGTACCAGCTCTGCATCCTGGGCTCACCACTTCCTATCTCTGAGCCTCGACCTTGCCATTGTTCAGGGAGGGTCAAAAACATACTGTTCTGAAACGCTTCTGTTACCTATGCAGAGTTTCTTGCTCTCTCATCTGTGAAATGGCGCCAGCGTAGCGCGTGGCCACACCAGGAGCTCAGCACCAGGCCTGTCGACGCAGCTGGCGCCCAGCACGCATTCTGCCTTCTTCTCCTTGCTCTTCATCTTTTCAGAGTATTGTGAGAGCCTCCTAAAAAGTGATGATTAAAAAAAAAAAAAAGCTAACTGGCACTGATGAACCTATTTGCAGGGCAGGAATAGAGACAGACATAAAGAACCAGACTTGTGGACCCAGCGTGGAGAGAAGAGAGTGGGACGAATTGAGAGTAGCTTTGATGTATATACGTTATCATATGTCAAAATGGGAAGCTGCTGTGTAGCACAGGGAGCGCCCCGGGTGCTCTGTGGCAGCCTTGAGGGGTAGGATGGGGTGAGAGGGAGGTTCTAGAGGGAGGGGACACATGAATACTTACAGCCGATTCACGTTGTTGTATGGCAGAAGGCAGCACATCATAAAGCGGCTATTCTCCAGTTAAAAATAAAGGCAAGTATGTCGCGGCCTGGCTGCCCTGCCCACTCCGTAGAGTGGATCTATGGTGTGTTGAGTGTGGGGAGCAAACCCACCTTTCTGACCTGGGTGAGAGAGCCTGGCCCACGACTCTTCTCTGAACAGTGGCCTTTGCTACCCAGAGCCTTCACTGCGGATGGGGGTGGCTCCACATGGCGAAGGTTCCCATCCTTCCGTCTGCAAAT
The DNA here is from genome assembly GCA_006408695.1 of Aepyceros melampus. NCBI lineage: Eukaryota > Metazoa > Chordata > Mammalia > Artiodactyla > Bovidae > Aepyceros > Aepyceros melampus. The sequence goes on along the minus strand of SJXQ01000812.1, from coordinate 128,776 downwards.
TCTACAGCCGACAGCATCCAGCCACGAGTGTTCCATCTACTCAGAGTGAGGACATTGTTCAAGATAAAAATTCATAAGCCTTGAAGATTCTGGGGTTGGTAGTTTTAAGCAGTGAATTTTTTTTTTTTTTTCTTTAACTGAAACCTCGGTTTTCTGTGAGGACGTTCATTTTGCCATCTGCCACCTAAGCAGAGTTTCCCATTTTCGAACTGCAGCTCCACCACTGGGCAGTTTGGCTGTCACTGGAGGATACCACCACTCCAGTGTTCTTGCCTGGAAAATCCTATGGACGGAGGAGCCTGGCAGGCTACAGTCCATGGGGTTGCAAAGAGTCGGACACGACTGAATGACTAACACTAATAAGAAGCGTAATTCTGCAGTTAACCTACAGCCAGTTTGCTCTTCCCTGGTGGCTCAGGAATCCACCTCCAGTGCAGGAGACCCAGCTTCGATCCCTGGGTCGGCAAGATCCTCTGGAGAAGGGAATGGCAACCTACTCCAGTATTCTTGCCAGGAGAATTCCATGGACAGAGGAGCCTGGCTTGCAAAGAGTCAGACACAGCAGAGTGACTAACACTTTTACTTTTCACTGCTTTAAAACAGCCTTCTTCTCTGATCAATAATTACAAAGCAAAGCAGCAATTTCCTTTCTAAAAGGATGAGATTTGGAAAGAGGGTTAAGTTTATACGTGATCTCACTGAGACTGAGGGTCCCAAAGGTAACAATAGGAAGTAGACCTTTACAATTTTTTAAGTTTTTTTTATTTTGATGAAGGTGGTAGTGGATGGGTGTAGAGGCTATATTTTATTTAGGGGCCGACCAGAATTACTTAAACGTGCCCTGTAGGCTCTAGGGTTTTTTTTTTACTAGTCAGTCATCAACTTGGCACTTAAGTGGTTAGTACTCAGCCCTCCTCTTCCCCTCGTTGTCTGGTCAACTCAGTTACTCTGATGTCAGGTCAGACTTGACTGTTCATCAGAATCGCCTAGAAGGCTTGTTGGGACACCTTGTGGGCCTCACCCCCCAGAGTTCGTGCGTCTCAGGAGGTCTGAAATAGGGCCTGGGAACTTGTATTTCTAACCAGGTGCTACCGAGGCTCCAGGCACCACTCTCTGAAGTCAGCAAAGCAGAACTTACAGGGACTGTATTTAGCGTTGAAACAGTCGCTCACGGAGCTCAGCAGACCATTTAGAAGGATTGAATCCTAAAGTCCTGAAACAGCAAACAGCTCAATGTTTAAAAAAAGAGAGATAGAATGGGGTTAGGGAGACTTACTGATGGCCTGCGACTTTCATTTCCTTTGTAATTTTGACGGAACTCGCATATCTACACCTATGTCTGTCATTTTTTCTCTTGAACATTTTATGCTGGAAAATGTCAGGAAACCCAGAAAAGACAGAGGGGATAATGAGTTCCCTTGTACTCAACATCCAGCTTCAACGAGGATCAGCTTATGGCCTCTGGTTTCACTGCTGCCTTCCCTGCCATGGCCTCCCCCAGCCATGCATGGCCTTCTGTTGTGAGCAGTTCAGTACACGCTCTTAAAAAATAATAGTAAAAATAATAACCACAATACTATTATCTCACTTAAAAAAATTAACTGTAGGGAAGTGGCTGGTGGTTCAGTGGTTGGGACTCAGCGTTTTTCACTGCCTTGGTCCGGGTTCAATCCCTGGTTGGGGAACTAAGATCCCACATGGCAAGTGGCAAAACAAACAAGGAAACACAGTAGTTCCTCAGTATCAGTAGGGCTTCAGTCAGTGTTTACATTTCCTCAGAGTCTTCAAATGTTGGGTTGTTTAAATCTGCATTCAAATAAGAGTCAGACAGTCGTTTTGGTTGGGCTCCCCCACCCACCTTTTTTCCCTTAATAATTAATTTGTTAAAGCAATGGTTCATTTGACCTGTAGAACTCACCACATTCTTTGCTGGGGTTTTTCTAATTGCAATCCCCGTGGTGTTTAATGTGTTCCACTGATCTAGCAGGCTAATCAGATTCAATTTTGTTTTTTGTTTTCCCTCTTTTTTGGGGGAGTGGAGTGGGATCAAAGTCCTCTGGAGTGATGCTGTCAACTTGCATCAAGAGGCATGTCACGCCTGCCCTGTTCTTTCTCTGTGTCTCTGCCTCTCCTATGTTAAGACCGACCAGCTGGCTCAGGTGTCATCAGCTTTTTAATCTGCTGTGTCTTGTTTAGCAGCTTTCGGGGAACAGAGCGCAGGCGAGTGTGAGGCCCTCCGTGCTGGCTGCTCTCAAGCACTGTTCTCACCCTGGGTGTTAGCTTTGCCACCTGGGCTGTTTTGTTTCCTTAACCAAGGCTTTATTCTTTCTTTTGATTCACATTAGTATTCCAGCCTTGTGAGAGCTGCTGTCTTTGAGTGAAATAAACTTTCTTGGCGTTTATTTCAGGTGCTTTGGTCCAGAACCGCCGACTATTTATCTCCGTGATATGTGTGTCTAACATAGTGCTTTGGGGAGGCAGTGGAGATAGCAGAAATTGGGCACCTACAGATTGAGTTACTGGCTAATCACACACACAGACACATGCACAGTTGAGGCAGTATTCAGCTGTGTGGCTGTCTAAGACCAAACTCATTTAGTATCTTTATATTTTCTGAAATAAAGGTAAAAACAGACCTGTTCAATCTAAACCAGAAGCAGAAGACGAGGGCATGTTTCCGTGCAGAATTCAAGTTGGATACTGGTGTACGAAGGTCATGTTGTACCCAAGTGCCTGTCCTTGCTTTCACAATATAATAAAGCATTTTCATTTCAGAAAGGAGCGTTAACGATCATCTAATTGAGGGCCTCAGAGAAGGAGGGTCTTCCTCAAGCTCACACATTGAACTATTGTGCCATGCTATGCAGCAGCAACTCCAGAGTGACCTCGAAGGTGCCTCCAGTAATTAACACCTGTTTATTCCTGGCAAGGAAAAGGCCACCCCCTTTTTCACAGGGACCAAAAGGGCCCTGGTACTTCCTCGGAGCCCCAGAGGTCTAGCGGCAGAGGGTAGCCTCCTTTAGTCACCTGAACTTGATGCCTGCCGTTGGTGGGGTGAGCCGTTTGCAAGTGAGCTCCAGGGTTGTTGGCCTCCCAGAACATCTAAAGACAGACTAGCTCTGTCTTCTAGTCCCTGAAAGTCTAGGGAGATGCATCAGGGCAGTTGGCAAGATGAGGTGCCGTGTCACCGTGTCCGCTTCTCAAGCAAGCCTGGAAGAGCTAGAAAGACGGAGAGAGGTGCTGGGCTCAAGAGTCCACAGTCTGCACTCACTGCTGTGTTGTCCACTTTGCTGGCCTTAGTCTCTTCATCCGGAGAAGGCAGTGGCACCCCACTCCAGCACTCTTGCCTGGAAAATCCCGTGGACAGAGGAGCCTGGTGGGCCGCAGGCAGTCCATGGGGTCTCAAAGAGTCAGACACAACTGAGTGACTTCACTTTCACTTTTCACTTTCTCGCATTGGAGAAGGAAATAGCAACCCACTCCAGTGTTCTTGCCTGGAGAATCCCGGGGATGGGGGAGCCTGGTGGGCTGCCGTCTATGGGGTCGCACAGAGATGGACACGACTGAAGCGACTTAGCAGCAGCAGCAGTCTCTTCATCCGTAAAACTGGTGGATCGAACAGATTGTGGTTTAAGCTTTTCTGTTTTGACAAAAGCTCTGAAACCCTAGTGGCTCAGACAGTAGAGAATCCGCCAACCATGCAGGAGACCCGGGTTCCATCCCTGGGTCAGGAAGATCTCTGGAGAAGGGAGGGAATGGCTACCCACTCCTGTATTCTTGCCTGGTGGCCCACAGTCCATGGAACTGAGCGACTGACACTTTTCACTGTGACCTCTGATACGTTAACGTTTCTGAAACAGTTTTCTCGTGAGTGTTGAGTTGGGGAACTGAACTGGCTGATTCTGAGCTAACATTCTGAAGCTCTGTTTTATTTCATACACACACACACACACACACACATACATACACACAGCCACGTACATGCACACACACATTCACACACACACACATGTACATACACTCATATATTCACAGACATACACACACGGACCAAGATAGAAGGTAAAAGTGTTTTATATACTGAATGTTTGTGCCTCATGCTGCTTCTTAATTCATTCTCCTTCTTTGGCTCCAGACTTCCTTATAACTGATACTCAATTTAGAGATTAAAAATTAAAACTGCCAACATGGCTGTCAGCTAGAGCATTTGTTTTTATTGTGATTTTCCAGAATGATGTGAGCAATAGTCTTGCAAACTACGAGGAAGGGATGACACATTTGTTGAGACAGGAGGGGCCCAATAAGTGGGTTCTCTGCTACAAAAGTTTGGGCTAAATTGTTGATAAAGTGAATGGGGAACAAATAGACCATCTCTACGCTGGGCAAGGCTTGTGTTCGGCGACCTGGCTTCTCTTGTGATGGAGGCTTCCTGATGCAGCTTGGGGGTGGGCACGTCTTCCCAGCAGTGCTGGAGGAGCAGAACAGAAGGAGCATGGCTCCTCACCAGCCCCCCTTGCAGCGGGAGAAGGGCCAGGGGTGTCAGAGCAGTGGGCTGCCCTCGTGTGCGTGGTGACGTCTGGCTGGAAGAAGCATCGCCCCCAGAAGCATGTGTGCTGAAAGTTGTGGCCGCCGGTCTCTCACGGGTGTTCTTGGTAGCTCGGCAGATGACTGTGGTTTCTCTCCATCCTATTAGTGAGCCTGTGTTTCCTAGCATACCTGCGTGCTCGGTAGTGTCTGACTCTCTGCAATCTCATGGACTGTAGCCCACCAGGCTCCTCTGTCTATGAGATTCTCCCTACAAGAATACTGGAGCAGGTTGCCATGCCCTCCTCCAGGGGATCTTCCCGACCCAGGGATCAAATTCACATCTCTTACATCTCCTGCATGGGCAGGCTTTCCTAGCATGCGGCTGTAAATTCCTAGGGATCAAGGTTAGTCAAGGAGGCGGCCTGTGCTGGAGCAACTCCTCACTGTTTTGGGGCACTGTCTTCGTGCCTGCCCCTGTGCAAAGCATTTTGGACTTATGTTTTTTTATTGAGTAGCGTCGTGTTAGTTGCTAGTTGTGTCTGACTCTTGGCAACCTCATGGACTGTAACCTGCCAGGGTCCTCTTGTTCATGGAATTCTCCAGGCAAGAATACTGGAGTGGGTTGCCATTCCCTTTTCCAGAGGATCTTCCTGACCTAGGGATCAAACCTGGGTCTGCTGTGTTGCAGGCAGTTTCTTTACCATCTGAGCTACAGGGAAGTCCTGAAGTGGTAATCGGTACCATTTATCCCCATTTTGTAGATGAGGAAACTGAGGCTTAGTGAAGTTAAACAGATGCCCAGGGATCACTGGTGCAAAGTAAGAAATGACAAGTAGTCATTGTATTCCGTCCTGAGTCTGTACTACACACTGGTGGTGTTTTGCTCTCTAAATCTGGTGTTGAGTGGCTCCGAGTAGGTAGCTGGAATTGCAGCATGGTTAAGTGAAACTTTCAGCACCACGGCTGAGAAGAAGCAATCAGAAGAGATGGGCTGGCGTGATCACTAGTATCAACCTCACGTGAGCAACTGACAGTCATTTTAGAAAATGTTGGGTTCATCTGTAAGATAGGAGTTGAGGTACAGATTGATACATCAATACCTGCTTCCACTTACTGGTGGTGTTGCTGGGTGCCAAGACTTGGGCCAGGTGTTTTATGGGTGCTGGTCTCTTTGAAACATTAACATGTGAAAAGGACTGGTGAGAGCCTGCTGGTCCTTTCATAAGCCATTTACCTGCCCTTCAGCCCTCTGAGCGTGTATACATGGGACCTCCTGGACCAAAACACTGTTCAGTGTGATCAACCAGGACAAACGTCTCTATGCAGAGGATGTTCTTGAACAGACAGGAGAGCCCCTGGGAATTGGTGCAGGTGGCGGTGTTTCTTTTTAAGCCAGAACCCCAGTTGTGTTCCTCTGCCTCCTCCTTTTAACCATGTCATATTCTGTTCGGGTGTGTGAGATGAAGTTTTGTTCTGGTCTGGGTCATGTTCAAGTTCCTTTTCAAAGGCGCCAACAAGTCCAAAGTGAGGGGCTGAGCTGCAGGGACCTATAGACACATCCCTTCCATCTTTAACAGTGGGTGGTGGTCATTTAAAATTTTATGAGGTCAATAAGCAAGAATGTACTTGCTCATATGTATTCCAGGCTGAGTTCAGATCTCCTCATTTAGAGGGAAGGAGTACACGTAATAAGGTGGCTTATGTGTACTAAGGTGGCTCAGTGTGGCTCAGCTGTAAAGAATCCACCTGCCATGCAGGAGACACGGGAGATGTGGGTTCCATCCCTGGGTCGGGAAGATCCCCTGGAGAAGGAAATGCAGCCCACTCCAGTATTCTTGCCCAGGAAATCCCATGGAGAGAGGAGACTGGTGGGCTACAGTCTGTGGAGTCAGAAAGAGTTGGACACAACTGAGCATGCATGCCTTTAGTTTTTTGGGGTTTTTTTTAGTATGCTGCTGCTGCTGCTAAGTCGATCCAGTCGTGTCCGACTCTGTGCAACCCCATAGACAGCAGTCCACCAGGCTCCCCCGTCCCTGGGATTCTCCAGGCAAGAACACTGGAGTGGGTTGCCATTTCCTTCTCCAATGCATGAAAGTGAAAAGTGAAAGGGAAGTCTCTCAGTCATGTCTGACTCTTAGCGACCTCATGGACAGCAGCCCACCAGGTTCCTCCATCCATGGAATTAACAGCAATTTTTAGTTAGTCATATGTAAATTACCATGGTTTCAAAATATTGCCATTGTTAGCTGGAGTATTTGTTTCTTTGAATGTTTCTAATAGAATTTTAACTAACATGGTTTATGATCATCTGGCCTAACAACTGTGCTTTTTGTTTTTTTATTGATGTGTAGTTGACTTACAATGTTGTGTTAATTTGCTTTCTGTAATTATAAGTCACATATGATATATATATATATTGTTTATTTTTCCCTCCCTTTTAAAATAATGGTGTAACACATGAAAAAAATAAAGCATATTCATTGAAAGAAGACTAGAGAGACATATAAAGCAGATGGATGGTGGAATTGGCCATTGCTGTTTTAGTCTTTTTCTGTATTTTGCAAAGTCTCCATCTAAGTGGCTATTTCTTGTTAATTTTTAAAAATATGGCCATTGGTAAAACTTGAAAATGGAGCAAAATAAGGGGAACAGAATTTAAACGTCCTCCCACCGCCTCCGCCACTCAGATCACTCCCTGCAGCTGGCATTTCAGCAAATCGCACTTGTCACTTGTCTGAACAGTTAAGAGGCTGCATTTCCCAGGCTTGCAGTTCCTCCCCTCGTACAGCTTCTGACAGTCTGCCCTAGACAGTATTTTCACAGAATGACTGTCCTCCCCACAATAGGAGCACCTGCTGAGTCGAGCAAAACTGCCTCCTTCACGGTGGATTTTAGCAGCAACCTGTTCAAGGAAACAGGATCCCGCTGAGTATGGTCACAGCCCCAAACTAGTACAGTGTGTTCTCCAGGAGAGCATAATCTATGCACTCTGCTGGCATCATGTGAAGCCTGTTTATTTACAGTTTAAGCAGATCATTGCCTTATTTCCTTCAATAGGCATGGAGCTGCCCTGTTTAACATACCTATTCAAGAGATTTTTCAGAGGCTGTTTTTCTTTTTTTTTTTTTTTGAGGATATATGATTTGGTTATGGAATCTATAAATAAAGTGACCCATTTTTAGCTAGATTGCTGGTATGCTTTTCAGTAGGACTTTGTGGTTTAGCTAATGAAATCTTTCAGAGATGCTCCTCTGAACCCTCTGTCTGGTTGTATCACCGCTTTCATGACTTAATTGGCTTTGTGGTTTTAATTCTGTTCATGACACATCCATCACTGTGAAGTTTACACTGTTCACCCCTGTCTGGCCTAGAATTTGTTTGATGACTCCTGGGGTCAAGGAGAGGTTGAGAGGTGGTTTTATGCTATTAAAAATAAGTGGTTCCTTTGTATGGGCTAATCTGTCTTTTTTAATTAAAACAGTCCTCTTCATTTTAATTAATACATTGAAGCTTCTTCTCCCTTTTGATAATTTTATGTTCTGTAACACTATCAGCTGAGCCTGCAATAAGTTATTTCTTTCATTTGCGGAGAATTAGATTTTATAAGGTCCTTTCATATTTATTCTATCATTTAATTATTCCCACATTCCCTTCTAGAAAACCCCACGATGGCAGATGACATTATCCTCATTTTGCAGATGAGGAATCTGAGACAAAGAACTCAAAGGGTCATTATAGCCAGTAGGGTGTGTAGAATTGGGACCCTCCACCATGGAAACTGGGCAGTTGAGGTTGGCACATCTTCTATTTTTGTGGACTTGGCCATGCATCCATGGGGTAGTTTGGCTTCAGATTCACTGGCCTTAAAAGTCTACTTTTGAAGAAACCTAAATCTGTTCTTATGGGGTCTTTCCAAGTGGTGCACTGGTAAAGAATCCACCTGCCAGTGTAGGAGACACAAGAGACTCAGGTTTGATTCCTGGGTTGTGCAGATGCCCTGGAGAAGGAAATGGCAGCCCACTCCAGTATTCTTGCCTGAAAAATCCCATGGACAGAGGAGCCGGGCGGGTTACAGACTGTAGGGTTACAAAGAGCCAGACACGACTGAGCAACTGAGCACAAATCTGTTCTTAGAATCGGACATGACTGAGTGACTTCACTTTCTCTTTTTCTTTCCTTTAGCACCAAAGTCGGTTTGGCGTGAGTTTTCCCACTTTCTCCAAGTCATCGGCGAGGTGTCTGGTATTGCCACAAGCCCCAGTGTGTCTGTCTTCCTGACCTTGGCCCCGTCCACATAGAGTGGCCCCTCGGGCTCACGTGGTGAGCCCGCAGCCCTCAGGCCCTCCTGGCTGAGCCCCTGTCCCCTCATCCCCAGCAGCAGGTACACACACACCTGCGCTTCGCTGGGGTGTGTTCATTCCTGCCAGCCCTCTCACCCTGTGCTCCCGATCAGGTCTCCTGACTATAACGGGCCAGGCCAAGAGTCAACCCCTCACGCTTCACTGGCCACCCCCACGCCTCTGTTGAACTGGGCTGGGTTGACACTACCTTCTCATTCCTAGTACCCCTGCACTTGTGAATCAGGGTGTATTCTGCTGAAATGATACTGTCTTTCTCTGTACCCACCACTCTACCCCCTCAAGACTGAACAACTTCAAAGTAAGGACCATACCCCAAAGAAGCCCTGTGTTTATTAAACAGTGGGCGCTCCTAGACTGGATAATCCCAGAGCTTTAGCACACTGTCAAAAAACAGTGCCTGTTGAAAAAACTAAATCTGTTGCTGAAAAGATTCCAAAAAGGACTTCTGAGTTATCCAGTTTGGGGTTTTCTTCCTTCCCTGATGCTGCTAATATTCACAAATAAACTTGACTATGTAGCTTTGTTTTACTGAAAGATCTTACACTCAGTGAATTTTTGATTAATGTCCTACAATAATTTTTAAAAGAATATCTTACACTGAAGGGTGGAATTATTTCTGTATGCAGACACATACAGCATCATAAGTGTACAGCTTGATTTTAGCCTATTTGATTTACATTTTATTTATTGGATACTTCATTTCATGCTTTGGGTTTGCCTATATTCATACTTCTCGTTTTGATTGTAACATGGACTACGTTATTTTTGAGTTCAGAATGGACTTGAGAATCTATTTTTCATAATCCAGTTGGAGAATACACTCTAATATCTTACATTTTGAATTGGGCAACTGGGAAAATCTTAGCTTGGGAATATATTTTAAGTTTGTAGTAGAATTTTGAAGCTGTGACTTATAAAACTTATCCTTAAAATGGGTAGTTTTACACATCTATGAAATCCGGTTATTTTATATGTGTATAAAATATTTCTGTAATTATTAATGGAACTTGTGATAGTGTTATATACATTCAAGACTGTATTGCCAGGAGCAAATTGAGTTACAGATTTAAAATGTGAACATTTCCTAAATTAATTCTGTGTCAGGAAATGGAGACAACTTTTGAGAGAGGAAGCTACTCACTGAAGCTGTGCAAATGTTATTTCTCTCAAGGGTATTTGAATATTGATGTTAAAAAATCCACTTTATGTATTTGGAAAGGCAGCTTGCTGTAGTAGGAAGAAGGAGTGAGCATTTTAGAACCAGAAACACCAGGTTTCCTGTCCATCTTCCTCACTCCTTTGTGCCTTTGGCTCCTAGTGCAGCCAATTTGACTCAGTGCAGCCAGTTAATTAACTTTTAAAAAAAGATTAAAAATGAGAGGGAAACATTTAAGCTGTCGAACATTGTACACAAGTGTATGTGGGCATGCGTGCTAAGTCGATTCAGTCGTGTCCAACTCTTTGCGAACCTACGGACTGAGCCCGCCAGGCTCCTTTGTCCCTGGGATTCTCCAGACAAGAATACTGGAGTGAGTTGCCATTCCATCCTCCAGGAGATCTTCCTGACCCAGAGATCGAACTCCCATCTCTTATGTCTTCTGCCCACTGGTGCCACCTGGGAAGCCCACACATGTGTATATGTATTTCTTTCATGGAGAGAAAGTTGGGTACTGGGGAGAAAAAGGAAGTAAGGGAAAAACCAGAGGCAGGTGACAGGTAAGACTTTTATGAGTTTGCACAGGACTTCTAGGCCCCTTTGAACCACTGAAGGCAGGAGCTGACATCCCTGGTCTATTTGGTGTGGCTTATACCTGAGTCTCGGAGAAGGCAATGGCACCCCACTCCAGTACTCTTGCCTGGAAAATCCCATGGGCGGAGGAGCCTGGAAGGCTGCAGTCCATGGGGTTGCTAAGAGTTGGACACGACTGAGTGACTTCACTTTTACTTCTCACTTTCATGTATTGGGGAAGGAAATGGCAACCCACTCCAGTGTTCTTGCCTGGAGAATCCCAGGGACGGGGGAGCCTGGTGGGCTACCGTCTATGGGGTCGCACAGAGTTGGACACGACTGAAGTGACTTAGCAGCAGCAGCAGCAGCAGCAGCATACCTGAGTCTGCTGGGCCATTGCTGTGGGTTGTACATGCCATTGGTCAACAGCCCCCATTTGGTGACTGTTTACTTTTTGTCAAGGGATCAGATAAAATTTGTGACCTTCAATTAAATAGTTTTTCTTGAGAATATTCACTATATTTGTTTATTCAAGGGATATGAAATTAAGCACTTACCAAGTGAGCGTTAGCTGTTCAGTTGTCTCCAACTCTTTGTGGCTCTGTGGACTGTAGTCCAGGCCCTCTGTCCATGGGATTTCCCAGGCAGGAATTCTGGAGTGGGTAGCCATTCCCTTCTCCAGAGGCTCTTCCCAACAAAGGGATCGCACCCCCATCTCCCTCACTGCAGGCCGATTCTTTATCATCTGAGCCACCAGGGAAGTGGGCAAGCATTACTGCTGTGTGATAGTAACTGTCCTAGGTGCTGGGGACTAGAGCAGTGGAAAAACAAAAGCAAAAGCCCTGTCTTCTCAGAGTATGTTTCATGGGCAGGCAGACGAAGCAAACCGATGTAAAGATAAGTTCAGGTGGTGATCATAGCCTTAAAGAAAGCAAGTCAGGTGACTTTGATAGAGAACAGGTGTGGGAAGACTTAGTAGGGTCACCCAGGGATGCGCTGAGGAAATGACCCTTGAGCTGCAACCGTGGTGTGAGAAGTAGTTAACCTGAAAAGAGCTGGCCGGACCTCAGAGCTCCAGGCCGTGGGAGCAGCTCAGGCAGAGGCTCTGGACGAGGGAGGGAGGCTGGATGTAGTGAATTCCACGTTTCTCCTGTTGTTCGGCTCAGTGGTCTCTGCCCTGAAAGAATTACATTTTTAATTGGAGGAGGAGAAGTACTGTAGAAGTAAAACACAGAGGTGAAAAATAGAGCTAAGTCTTAATCTAAATGGTTGGTACACTGTGAGTGCCAACAGATTTACTTTGAGAGTGTGCCCTAAATATAAGGATGAACTAGCTTCCCAGCCGAGTCTCTTCATTCTTACAGCTGCTAATTTAATCTTGTGCCAAGAGCTGGGTTTGCTCCTCCTCGTAGCCTGAGGTTACCCCTGGCCGCCATCCCCTGGTCTCACATGCAAAAAGAGGAGTTGAAGGACCAGCTCAGCTCAGACCTTTGACCAGTTGATCACGTGACTCTTTGGGGATTTTGTGCTAATGACAATGGATATGGTTTTCTCTTTGCTTCAGAATTGATTTTGTGGCTAAAAAAAAAAAAAGATTTATCAAAAGCTAAAGGGATTGTCAACGTGGGGAGAGGGCATTAAAAAAAAAAATGCCATTAACCAAATGACTGGTTGAAAGGAGTCACTTAGGATTTATAGTGACTTGCATTAGTAGAAGTCAACAGATCTCTGAGTGAATTACTTGCTAAATAATACTTAAAAGCTTAAAGGAAAAAGAGAAGGTTAACACATAGGAGTGATTGCTGCTTGCTAGACTCCCTGCAATTTCTGTACCTAATTCTGAGTCCTCCCAGAGTCCCCATAAGGTTGGTATTAACATTGCTGTTCTTCAAGTGAGACACCTCAGGCTTACCCAGGCTAACCTTGTTGGAGTTCTCATAGTCAATCCGTCGGTGGCCGAATGGATCTTGGCACCAGGTTTTTCTGACCTCAGAGTCCTGCTTAATCGTGACAAATCACGGCTTCCCCTGGCAGTGTTACTGCTGTAGGCATAGGGCCTTGCAGAAATGTCATCTGGGAAGAAATGATGAATAGATGGAGGAGACCCACGTAAGTATAAGGAGGTCATATAGCCAGTAAAATGCTTTGGAATAGCTACAAAGGAGAGCAACTGGATACAGACTTCTCGGCACTGACCCCCATGTTTCCTCTCTTAGGGTGACATGGGGACCTCTGAAACCGGTCACAGTGAAGTTCGTTTGCACTGTGGAGTCTTAATGTCACTCGAGGCTCACTTGCTAATTGTGACATAAAGCTAGTGTAATTTGTCTGGTCTTTAGTTTCTCACTTATACAGTGGGGATGTTAATTAATCGGTTCATTATAAGAATGAGTGACTGACTCCGTTGTGAAGTGCCTACAATGTGGCAGGAGTATCACTGGATAGAACAAGGAAAAACAGGCCAACAGTGTGCTCGATGAGGTTACCTTCTCTTTCTCTTTTTTAATATATTTTATTGAAATACAGTTGATTTGCAACCAGCACACATGTTTAGTTTTGCTTTAGCAAAGTACTTTGAGAATCTCAGGCCTGTAGCAACCCCAGGCGCCAGATGTGCCGTAAAACCGGCTAAGAGACGCCAGTGCCTCTGGTCATTCTGCCAGTGAGTGAGCTGAAGCCGGGATTCTAACCCGCAGCTTCTAACTCAGTCGGAGTCTGATACTGGCACCAGTGTATTAGGTGTCTTTGGGATCTTCCTTCTGCATTATGCATGGATTCTTCTGTTTTTAACCCAAATACTCTTCCTTTGTTTCCTTGTGACTTAAGTTTCTTGTCGCTTTTTCACTTCAGTTCAGTGGAAGTCTTTTCAGTGCATACTTGGTTTCTCAGTGGCCTTCCCTGGTGGCTCAGATGGTAGAGAATCTGCCTGGGATACAGGAGACCCAGGTTGCATCCTTGGGTCATGAAGATCCCCTGGAGAAGGGAATGGCTACCCACTCCAGTATTCTTGCCTGGAGAATCCCATAGACAGAGGAGCCTGGCGGGCTACAGTGCTTGAGGTCACAAAAACTTGGACACGATTGAGCAACTTAACACTTTAACTTCACTCAGTGTTGTTGAAGCAACAAAGATGAAGATGCTGTGGCCTCCGGCCTCTGAGAAGTTTCTATGCAGTTGTGTCTGTCCCCTTCTTTCTTCCTATTTTTCTCCCCTTTGATGTGGTTGCCCCAGAAGATAAAGGCACAGTGATGGTGTCCTCCAGTGACTCAGCGCTTCCTAGTCCCGGGACCCAAGCCCTGTCTTCTCCCGAGAACCATCGCTGAATGAAAAGATGAGGCATCAGACCCCTGCCCCCACCTCCCAGGTGGTGTCTGTCTCCAGGCTTGGCTGCCGTCTCGCAGCTTCTTCCTGTGGCCGCGGGTCTGGTCCCCGTGGCAGATGGCAGCGGATCTGTATAAAGAAGTTGGTTGTTCTTTTCAGTGCCCGGTAGAGGCCTGCCCTCCCGATCTGCTCTTCCTGTTTGCGTGAAGAACAGCTGGCAGTGTTGGTCTTAAAGCCAGCGTTTTCGTTTGTTTGGGATTGCTGTCTGTTCATTTTTCAGCGTTTCTGTTTCAGCCGGGGAGATGGCTGTTCATAGTGGTACATGTCCTGCGTCTGGGGAAAGTGAGCCCTCTCCTGCCCACCCCCAACACACAGAGACACATCCCACCCCACCCCCTGTCTAAACTATACATTTCTAGCACCCCTGGTTGTTTTCCATCATTTAGAGAATTTTCCTCCAAAATGGAGAGAATTTTCTTAAATAAGGATGTTATAGGGTCTTCGAGCTGATTAAGGTGAAAGGTACACGTGGTTTTTCACGCCTGTGTCAGTGTGTGCGTGCAGGCACGTCATACATCACGTTAGAGCGCCATGGCTGGCTTGTTTGTTTACATGCCTTTCTCTCCTTTTAGAATGTCAACTCCTGGAGCTTGGAGATTAATCAGCCAGCACTTGAATGCTTACTGAGAAGCAGACTCTGGGTGTTGGGTAACCTCTGCCTTCATGGGCGTCTTCTTGCGACTCTGACCCAGACATCCTCCTTGGTGACGTTTATCCTGTATGCAGGCTTTGTTTAGAATGGCAAAAACAGAGACTTGTACACGTCAGCTTTAGTGAAATCTGTCAATGGAATGAGCTCCCCAAGGTGGCGCAAGTGGCAAAGAGTCCGCTTGCCACTGCAGGAGACACAAGAGACGCAGGTTTGATCCCTGGGTTGGGAAGATCCCCCTGGAGAAGGACATGGCAACCCACTCCAGTATTTCTTGCCTGGAAAATTCCATGGACAGAGGAGCCTGGTGGGCTACAGTCCATGGAGTGACGAAGAGTCAGACACAACTGAGCACGCACACACACAACAACATCGATGGAATACAATAAACGACAGTACATACGCATACCTACTGATATGGGAAAATAGTCATGATATGTTAAATGGAAAATTGCAGGTTATAAAACAACACAGGAAGGAGGGATCTTTTCATGTTATCTAAAAAGAAAACTTTGGAAAGATGCACTAAAAGTTGCATGTTAGTTATTTTGGATGCTGGAGTTTAAAGATTTGTTGATAATGGACATGTAATATCGATTTAATCAAATAAAGAAAGAAACAGAGCAAGAAAAAACAGTGTAAGCTGCTCCTGCCCTGGAGTTGGGGGGCAAGAGAGGTGACTCATGTCAATCTCAGTGACCACTCAGTATAGCAAATGCTTTTTCCTTCATCCAACAGCTCTCTATCGAGTGCCAGCTATGCTCTGGGCACATTTATAGGAACTCAGGCTATAGCAGTGAACACAATAGAAAGAAGTCCTTGGTTTCTTAAGGATCAATTCTAAAACACAGTTCATCATTCATTTCTATTTAATAATGGAAATGTGTATAAAATGCTACTTAGATAACAGGGAAGGAGAAGCAAGGTATGTGGCTTAAAGTCACGCTGGGATTTCCATGGTTGTGCAGAACACGGTATTTTGTTTGTGGGTGAAATAAAGGAAGGCGCCATGCTTGGTATACGTATTGAAAGACTGGGATTTTCTCCAAGAGCCGGCATTGGTACATGTCACTCCATAGTTATTATAGGAGGTGGAGTAAGGTAGCTTCATTAATTACTCAAGCCACTTACCATTAGGAGGGTCTGGGTAAGATGTAAATGGTTCTTTCTTGTCATGTCCTGTGTTTATGCTGGTTCCCTCATCTGGTCCCCTCATCTGAACTAATGGGCTTTTTGGCATCATCTCCTTAGATGCATCACAGGGAATGAATTTCTCCACTTAGAAGCCCCGTTATAGATTTGTCAGACAGGGTTTTGATTTAGCGATAGCACAACGTGCTTTCCAGACATTGGACGGCAAGGAGGGAGGGCCCCTGCCAGCCCTTAAGTGCAGGCAGCCCCCTTCTTAGAGGTGAAACATTACTTTCTGAGAGATGCTCTCCTGCTGAAACCTGGACCAGACGGGGCATAAAGGACTGGACATTGTCTCCTCGTCCCTTTCGTGGCCAAAGGAGCCGACCCAGTGGTGGGCTTTGATTTTAGGAATCCAGTTGTTGAGAAAGGGGATAGTAAAACAGGAAAAGACGTTTTCGTTTTAGAAATTGAGACTTTCTGATAGAGTAGTCGAGTTTGAATTCCTTCCACTTGATTATCTGTTCCAGAAATTGAGAACTTGCCATGTGAATCTGGGAAATACTAAGACTGTGGTTCTCGTGTAATAGTGCTGGGAACTACTAAACATCCCAGGCCACACCCTGGACCAGTTAAATCCAAACCTCCAGGGGAGGGTGCCAGGTGGCAGGAGTTTGAAGCTCCCAGGTGCTGCTAAGGTGCTGCTAAAACTGAGCACTTCGCAGTGTTTTCATACCAGCTACTTCTAAAAACTGGGCCAAAAGTAATTATGAAGATTAGGAAATAACATGAAAATTGTATCCTTTCCTTTAAAAGGAGAAACATACAATGGAATGAATTTACTTAAATGTCCTAACTTGGCTTGATTTTCAATTTCCACAATTAATTAAGGCCAAAGCCACATCTGTTGTTTGCCTGTTTGCAAGATCTGATCACAGATTTTTCTGGGGATTTGTAGCCCTTCTGTATTGGGGGGGGGGTGGTGGTGGTGGTGTGTGTGTGTGTGTGTGTGTGTGTGTGTGAATTTTTTAGGACTTGTAGCCATTATGTGTTGACATGTGTGTGTGTGAATTGTTTAGAACTTGTAGCCCTTCTGTACTGACGTGTGTGTGTGTGAATTTTTTAGAACTTGTAGCCATTATGTGTTGACGTGTGTGTGTGAATTGTTTAGAACTTGTAGCCCTTCTGTACTGATGTGTGTGTGTGTGTGAATTTTTTAGAACTTGTAGCCATTATGTGTTGACATATGTATGTGTGAATTGTTTAGAACTTGTAGCCCTTCCGTATTGATGTGTGTGTGTGTGAATTCTCTCTTTATTTGGCCAAGATACTGTATGTGCTTGTCTGTTTTTCATTCTTTGTTTTGGTTACATTGTTTTTCAAGGGACTGCCTGACTCCTCCTCTAATTAACTTCCACCTCCTGCTTATGTGGCCGTTTCCCAATCCACCCTGTCTTTTGGTGGTTTTCTGTTCCACCAGCAAAGATTTGTATGAAAGCTCTTTCTCCTGTTTGTTTCTTTGAAGTGCATCATTTCTGGTCTTGAAATGTGATGTTTCTAAATGTGTTTTTAAAATAGGAGCTTGTTCTCCTCTGAACTCTGTCCTTGCTGCTGCAATTGTTCCTGCCCATCTTGAACTTCTTCAGCTCAGCTCTGGAAGTTCCCCCAGTTTCCAGCTTCTTGATTACTATCTCTTTAAATCCCGAGTCATTTTGCATTTTCCCTTCGCTCATGAAGTGCCACTTCAATCTGCCTTTCTATCTTGTCACAATTTCTGGGGAGTGCCCGCAGTGCCTGTTTAACTAGTATAGTAGCCAGACCCCATCCATCAATTGTTTTCTAGCCATGTCCTGTTTGGATCGGCATCTTTTAAAAAGGAGAGGGAGGGGGGCGGTCATGCCAGACAGAGCTGGCGCACAGCAGAGAGGGCAGTAGACACGTTTGCTCCTGCTGTCTGGTGACTAGCATGGCTGAGTTTACTCATGACCCACTCTTAAATCCTCAGTCCTCCACGCAGACGTGCAGCCCTGAAACAACGTTCTCACTGCCGGCACGTCCGAACGCCGAAGACATAACTTGACAGTGTCCCCGGGCTCCGCGGAGTGCAGCTTGGGCACATCTCACAGAGCACAGCGTGCAGCTTGCCCTTGCAGGGATCACAGCCGCTGCCGCTGCCCTCGCTCACGACCTCACCCAGGCTCTGGGCAGACGTGCAGAGGCACAGATGTCCCCTTCTGGGCTCCCGGCCGGCCCCTACCTCCCTTTCAGCCTCTCCTGTCCATTTAGCCTGCCCTCGTTCTCCACCTTCCACAGCACACCATTACGAGACCCTTCATTTCACCAGCAGATTTCTGTGTGTTTGTTTCTAAAGTTTGCACTGTGTGCCAGGCACTCTGCCAGGTGCTGATTGCAAGACAGATGTGGTTTCTGCCCCCTTAACACCGATAGTCTGGTGGGGGCGGGGTGCGAATGAGTAAACAGGAATTCACAGTGAAATGTTGTCAGTGCCCTGATGGGGAGCAGGCAGGTGGTCCAGAGTCCAGGGCAGGACCCACCTGGTCTACAGAGGGTCACGGGAGGTTTTCAAGAGAAGTGACCCCTCAGCTGGGACCTGAAGCGTAGGGGTGCACGGCAGTGGCTTTTGAGAAATCACGCCTGTTACAGCTGGAGCTTGATGGGAGAGAGGGTGGTAATGGGCATGGGAAGACAGCGGAGGTTTGTCCTGAGAGCAACAGAAAGGCTCTAGGCTGGCAGCAGGGCATTGGGTGCTCTCTCTGCCTTTTAGAGGGATGACTCCTACCAGAGTGTGGGGAGTGGATTGGAGAAGGCAGGCCGAGATGAAGGGGCATCATCACATCCACTCAGTCATGTTCAACTCTTGTGACCCTTGGGACTCTACTCCTCCAGGCTCCTCTGTCCACGGGACTTTTCCAGCAAGAAATACTGGAATGGATTGTCATTTCCTCCTCCAGGAGATCTTCCCAACTCAGGGGTCAAACCCCCATCTCTTGCCTCTCCTGCATTGTAGGAAGATCCTTTACTTCCCACTGAGCCACTGGGGAAAAGAAAATGAAGGGTAACAAGTGTTTATAGACTGCTAGTGATGACCCAGCAAGAGCTGTTGGTGGCCTGACCAGGAACACGAAATGGGATGGACAGGGCTGGAGAGAGAGCCCCAAGCAATATTTAATCCATGACTTCCTTCTGGGCACAGAAATGGTGTCTGGCTCCTAAACAGGGGACTTGTCCTGCCTGCCTGTTACCATGCGATTTCATCAGGGTTCTACATCATGTTGAGAAGATGCTCAGAAGCTTCCTACTGATGGAAGCATCTTCATGGATGCAGCCATGCTTACAGATTGCCTGCCCTTCTCTTGGTCTCTCGATCCTTGAGCTAAAGCGTCAGGTGGCCTGTACAGTAGACATACTCATCAACTAGGTCTTTGTCACTTATTTAGAATCCCAGAGTCCAAGAGTGTTAGAGGGGAATGAATCCTTGAAGTCTAGTACTTCCCACCCCTTGCCCCCACGCACATGGTTTACCTGTGAAAATGTGGCACCCAGAGAAAAATAATGTGCTTAAACTCCCAGATAGAACTGGGACTAAAACCCAGGTGTCTTAGCTCCCAGTCAGGTGATTTAGGGTGCTGACCACTGTCCCCCCAGTTTAACTGCAGAAATGTGTCTCTTTGCCAGTGTTCCTCTCACTCTCAGCTGAGTGGACTGCAGTGTGTGACAGGTGGATAAATCAAGGCTGGTCTTGCGTGTCACCTTCTTTTAAGAGCACGGCTCTTCTGTAAAGAACAGTGTGAATGTTATCCTCTAGCCCTGCTTTTCTTTTTCATTTTCACTCCGTGATTTCTTCATTTCTGACAGCAGTGAACTTAGATCTTAGATTCCCCTTTCTGAAGCCACTTGATGGGTGGCAGGGCGTGGCAGGCCCCTGGGCTTCTCTTGGGCTTTGTTGTGCTGAGAGGTGGTCCCGCTGCATTTCTGTCACAGATGGCCCAGATTTGAGAGTCAGACTGGCTGGAATCCCACCTCTGCCACTTATCCACTAGGCAGGTTTTTTGGGGTGAAATAGGGACAGTGATATTTAATTAATTGGGCTTCCCCAATAGCACTAGTGGTAAACAGTCCTCCTGCCAATGCAGGAGACACCGGAGTCATAGGGTTCGATCCCTGGGTCAGGAAGACTCCCTGGAGGAGGGCATGGCAACCCACTCCAGTACTCTTGCCTGGAGAGTCCCATGAACAGAGGAGCCTGGCAGGCTGCAGTCCATGGGGTCGCAAAGAGTCAGACTGATCTTGCACTAGGATACTTAGCTAATGAGAACACAGACTCTAAAAGACAATAGATGTGAAGAAAGCCAGCACCGTGCCTGCAACACAGTTGATGTTCAGTGAGTGGTGACTGTGTCGACACTAGACTAGTGCTGTCCTGTATCTTCACTGCATTTGCCCAAACTGTGATCCAGCCAGCACACGCCTGTTTACCACCAGCTGCCCTCGAGTCATTACCCTGATGGACTCCTGTTTCCACCCTTCCAGAGGGTCTGAGCTCTATCTTCTCCCTGAGGAGGGTGTCTCTCTCACCCTCCCTGAACCGTGTCACTTGACCTTCAAAGCTGTGTAACTGTGGCGACTAAATAAGACCCCCAACCTGGGAGGGGTCTCCAGCCTTAGTCACAAGGGCCCAAAGCAGAGGAGCAGATAGGGCATATGTGGGAGCAAGTTGTTGCTGCTTTGGAAGCTAGCTCAATTTTTTTTTTTTTTAAGTATATGTATGGTCACCCTTGTGCTCAGAAGGACACGTGACTGATTACAATGAAAGGTTAAAAGAAAGAAGAAGGAGGAGTGGACTTGGTGGTACAGAGCCTTGAATCCTTCCTAGATGCCGGATCCTAGAACGGCAGGTGGTTAATATTCGAGGCCAGGACAAGGAAATGCAGTGCAGGATGTGATCAGTCTAGCTTCTCCTCAGCTAGAGTGACAACAAGGACTTGGCAGAAGTAAAAAAGAGGAAAGTGAGGGTGGAAACACTAAGTTTAAATAATGCGGAGGATTCGTGCTAGAATTTCACCCTGGAGGGAGCTTAAGAATGACACAGTGTTGAGCGAAGCACTCCTAGAGCTGAGGGTGCCTCTCAGGAACAAAGACACCTGGTTTTCAAGCAGAGGAGCATCCAGGTGCAAAACCTTTTTCATCTGGCATCCCTGGGTAGTGAAGATCCTTCTGAGGAGAGAGGACTACCGCCCCCCCAACCCCCACTGGAACTCCTTTGGGCTGGGGTTGAGAGATCAGCAGGGGGCCCTGTTGCTCATTCCAGGAGACTCCAGCAGTATCTTTTTTTAAATAATAATAATAATTTATTTATTTTCGGTTGTGCTGGGTCTCCATTGCTGTGCGGGCTTTCCCCTAGTTGCAGGGAGTAGGGGCGACTCTCCAGTTGTGGTGTTCTGGCTTCTCACCGCGGTGTCTTCTCTTGTTTCAGAGCCCAGCCTCAGTTGTTCTGGTGCACAGGCTTAGTTGCTCCGCGGCATGTGCAATCTTCCCAGATTAGGAATCGAACTCAAGTCTCCTGCACTGGCAGGCAGATTCTTCCCCACTGAGCCCCCCCTAGGGAAGGCCCTAGCAGGGCCTTTGGTTGGTGGTGTTTGGGGGACTAAGAGGAACAGCTTTGGGAGGTGAAGGTGGGACAGGAGGGGGGAAAAAAGTCTTTTTTTCTTTTCTTTTTATTTGATAGGGCCTAGCTCTTAAACTTCGGAGAAGGCGATGGCACCCCACTCCAGTACTCTTGCCTGGAAAATCCCATGGGTGGAGGAGCCTGGGGGCTGCAGTCCATGGGGTCACTAAGAGTCAAACACAACTGAGCGACTTCACTTTCACTTTTCACTTCCACGCATTATAGAAGGAAATGGCAACCCAGTCCAGTGTTCTTGCCTGGAGAATCCCAGGGATGGGGGAGCCTGGTGGGCTGCCATCTATGGGGTCGTACAGAGTCGGACACGACTGAAGCAACTTAGCAGCAGCAGCAGTAGCTCTTAAACTTAATATATTTAACTTTGAAATGTAGCACAGCTGGGACTTGGTCCAAAATGTTCCTGAAATCTCCATGACACCTAGTTAAGGGCTGATTTAAAATTAAAAAAAAAAAAAATTCTTCTTGGGTCACAGCTTCAGGATATTTTTAGGAACCTTCTGAAACCAGTGGCAGCACAAATGATAGCCCAGCATCAAGCACACCTCATGTACATCTGCCAGTTTACAGTTTGTTAGGAAAGCCTTTTCTGCTCTCAGGGATCAGTCACAGTAACTGACAGCTGCACTCATTGTGTGCTTGCTTTTTGCCAGATGCTTTGTATATCTTTGTTGTTGGTGGTGGTGGTGTTTAGTTACTCAGTCATGTCCGGCTCTTTTTGTGACCACATGGATGCCCAGGCTCCTCTGTCCATGGGATTTCCCAGGCAAGAATATTAGAATGGGTTGCCGTTTCCTACTTCAAGGGATAGAATGCATCCATCTTTGTAGGAGATGCCAGTGCATCTCCTCCACTGGCAGGTGGATTTTTTACCGCTGAGCCACCTGGGAAGCCCTTTGTAGACTTTATCTCACTTTAATCTCTCAGTGACTACAGGGCAAATGTTGTTATTTTGTTTATTTATTTATTTTAGCTGAGGGAGGTGAGGCTAAGGACTTCTGTGTAGCTTGTCCAGGGTCACAAGTCTAGTATGTGCCAGAACATAATCAGACAGAATTCAGTTCTGTCTGATTTGGGAACCACTTCTTTTTCCACAGTCCTCCTTGGGTAATCATCGTGGTACGGTATTTGCAGCAACAACATAAAAAAGTCCCTTCAGGGCTTTAAATCCATTTGGGAGAAAGTTGAGGACATTTTTAATATTCTCCTCCCTGTTATATGCTAGGCCCTGTCCACATGCCTTTAAATTGGATTTGATCATCCTTTTGACTTCCGGATATGTTAATTTTACAAAGAAGGCATCTCATCATCTTTTCAATGGCTTCCATTCTCCTCCAAGTTAAACCAGAGAGTCACTTGTAATTTGCCTCGGTAATTGGACTGTGACTTTCAATGGCGGCTGGAGTTGGCCTTTTGCTGACTTGAGTCGTGTTCAAGTAATTCTCTGTTCTCTTTAGCCAAGTAGGACACGTAACTCTTAATGCTGTTCCCCCCGAAGCAGCAAGAAGGCAGCCCTTATATGGGAGAAGAGAGGTTGGATTTGTGGACGTCCACGGTGCCTTTAAACACATTCAGCTCACTTTAAACACATTGTCTCATGTCTTCCTTTTGACCTCGCAGGAAGCTGCCGTTGCTACCCCCCTGGTGGAAGTGCAGAAAGGGTTCGCGGCACCACCCACCTGACACATGGTGTGGGCTTGGGGTGCAAACCCAGCTCTGTCCAGCTCTTGCATGTTTCTCTCTGTGTGAGGGATGCCCAAGTGGGTCAAGGAGATGACAGAGGCCCCAGGAGGAATGGCGCTGCCTTTCTGGGCCCTAGTTCTAGGTCATAGAACTCTTGCAGTGGGCAGTAGGCCGTTGGGTTTTGGTCATTGGATGGAAATACTCTCTGTAATTGGGGGCTTCCCAGGTGGTGCTCGTGGTTAAAGAATCTGCCTGCCGATGCAGGAGACTTAAGACACTCTGGTTCGTTCTCTGGGTTGGGAAGATCCCCTGGAGGAGGGGGGCAACCCACTCCAGTGTTCTTGCCTGGAGAATCCCAGGGACAGAGGAGCCTGGTGGGCTGCAGTGCACGGGATTGCAAAGCGCTGAGCCCTGAACATGCACGCACACTCTAAGACTAGGGAAGAGCAGACGGACTAGCAGCAGCGTCTTTGTGTGGAATGCATCTGTGTGTGTTTCTCCTGTTTCCTCACCTGCAGCATGTGGGTGTTCATGCGTGCTTCGTGTGGTTACCATGAGGGTTGAGGTGTGAGATGGTGGCGGGCAGCGTGATCAGAGGGCACCTGGCGCCTCCTCGGGGGCTCCAGTCTCGGGGGGGTGGGCGAAGCTGTCTCTGGTGCCCTCCTCAGCCCCTGAGCCACTCAAGGCACACATGTGGTGCGTGTCCACTGAATGCTGGACGTTCCCCTTCACTCACTGCACGGGTGTTCGAGCACCTAGCCCTGGGCCAGGTGAAGGAAGACATGGGGCGTTTATCATCCCGGGGGTGCTTATAGTCTCAGGAGATACATGCTCCTCTACCGAGAAGAAAAATCAGAGACAGTGGGCCAGTGGTGAGTGGTGGTCAGGTGGTGACCTTTGAGGTAGCGGAGTGCAGAGCTGACTTGGAGAGCCTCCCAGCTCCGTGGCTGACTGTGCCGGGCTGAGGGTGGGGTCCTTAGCACCGCGGGCTCTGCTGCCAGAAGTGGGCCTCGTGCTGCTGCAGAGTCCGACGATGTCTTGCCACCACTCTGTGACTGGAGAGTGATTTGCTGTGTCGTGAGGCCATTTGGTCTCAGGAAGTGATGGTTTACTGGGGCGTAGGAATTGGTGCTTTGGCCACCTGACACCAAGAGCCAACTCATCCGAAAAGAGCCCGACCCTGGGAAAGATTGAAGGCAACAGGAGAAAGGGAGACACAGAGGATGAGATGGTTGGGTGGCATCACCGACTCAATGGACGTGACTTTGAGCCACTCCAGGAGGTTGTGAAGGACAGGGAGGCCTGGTGTGCTGCAGCAGAGTCAGACGCGACTTAGCAACTGAACGACAACAGGAATGGTGTGCACAGTTGGGAAAGAGCTAGCAATTAAAGAGCTACTTCAGCTGGGTGACTGAATCCAGTCTTAGCCAGTGGGGCAGCCACACATTGACTTTTTAAAGCACCTGGGGGCCAGCAGCGTCAACGTCACCAGGGAGCTTCTTAGAAACACTGACCCGAGTCTCCACTCTAGACCTAGTGAATCAGAGTTTGGAGTTTAATAAGATCCCCAGGTGTTTGTGTGCAGTCTGGGGAGCAAACTTTGGGAAAGATGGAGCAATTCTTTAGACTGAAAGCTTAGGAACGAGAGTGTTGTTGGTTGAATGTCAGGACTGCCAGTCAGGGCTACCTTTCTCACTTTTTAGTACTTGCCAAGTATTTTAAGCAACAGAATTCCAGACTGAGCTGCATAAATATGGATTACTGATGAAAACAATGGTATCTTAGCATTAAAAACCCATTTATATCTATCCTCTTCTCTTACCACATAGCCTTCTTGTGAGATAGTCAAATCTCTGCTTTGTAGATAATAAAACCGAAAGCACAGAGAGGTTATGTGACATACCCAGAGTCACACAGTGAAATCAGTAGCAGTATTTGAACTGTGGTCTTAACAGGTTCAGGCCTTGCTTTTTTTTAAATCATCTAATGTTTTAATAGTGAGACACAAGTAATCCTCCATCAGGGCCATGGCTTTGTGTAAGTGCCCTTACGCAGAAGGAATGTGGAAAAGTTCTAAGTGGAAAACAATCTGGTCCAGGGACGGAATTCTGTAGGAATCGACTTCTAGAAAGTTTCGGGACTACCCTGGCTTAGAGCCGGGAATAGTAAGACACTTTCCCTCTTCCCTTGGCTTACCATTCACCTCCAACTCTTCAGTGAAGCCCAGCCCAGGGGAGTCCTGCTCTGTAGAACCTTCCCCCCGGGGAGGGACGGATTGCTGGTTCCTCTATTAGCATTCTGGGCTTCCCTCATAGCTCAGTCGGTAAAGAATCTGCCTGCAGTGCGGGAGACACGGGTTCAATCCCTGGATCAGGAAGATCCCCTGGAGAAGGAAATGGCCATCCACTCCAGTATTCTTGCCTTGAGAATCCCATGGACAGAGGAGCCTGGCGGGCTACAGTCCATGGGTTTACCCAAATCGGACGCGACTTAGTGGCTAAACCACCACCGCCATTCCTGTTTCATCCGTGGTTCGTTACAGAAAAGACCACTGCATCTTAACTGCTTTTCTTATTACCCACCTACCCAGATAGCCCATATAAGCTCCTGAGGAACCAAGAGACAGTCCCCGTTCACCATTATGGCCCCAGAACCTAGCTTATTTTGGCCTTCTCTGCATCCTTGGCGGCTCAGATGGTAAAGAAGCTATTTGTAATTCTGGAGACCCGGGTTCAACCCTTGGGTGGAGAAGGTCCCCTGAAAGAGGGCATGGCTATCCACTCCAGTATTCTTACCTGGGAAATCCTGTGAACCGAGA
Source organism: Aepyceros melampus (assembly GCA_006408695.1). Taxonomy (NCBI): domain Eukaryota; kingdom Metazoa; phylum Chordata; class Mammalia; order Artiodactyla; family Bovidae; genus Aepyceros; species Aepyceros melampus. The sequence goes on along the minus strand of SJXQ01000812.1, from coordinate 102,796 downwards.
AGCCTGGCAGGTGATAATCCACAGGGTCGCAAAGAGGCGGGCACGGCTGAGCAGCTCACACTGTACTTTCCACATGTTGACTGTATGAACGCGTGCATGCATGATCTAGATGCGGTTTTCGTCCACCCACCCCATCCCACCCCCATTGTCTGCTTTTTAAGGATTTTTAAGAGCGTCTGGTGGGTTGGGGGCAGGAAGTGTATGGGTGGGAGATAAAACTCAAATTTTTAGTTTGGCTCCTCTTCAGCCGCTTTTGGGAAAGCATTTTAAGGAAGGGAGGGGGATTCACTCGGGCTTGAGGGTGATCTGGTCCATTACAGTGAATAAACAGGTGTGGACTTCAGCTGCACTTAGGTGAAATGCTTGCACATTGTCTTCTCAGGGTCCTCTTGTAAGCAGTGGAATGTAGCAAGTGATTCTGGGAAGTTCAGGAGTTACCAGACTTTTCCACTGTTTGGGGGACTCTGACTACAGTGCCTTGGGAGCTAATGAATTAACTCATGTCTGAAAATATAAGTCGGGGTGAATTTTATCTCCTAATAAGTAATGGCGGGGAGGAGGCTCTGACTGCCTTTTCAAAGAGTGTATGCAGCATACTCCTTTGCTCACTCCACGGATTGACAGCGTTCATTTATTTGTTCCTTCACTGTGTGTCTCATCTGTCAGTCTTACCTCCCCTTTCTCCCCTCTTTCTGGTCCCCCCTCCCCTCATCTCTGTAATCCCTGGGAGCCCGAGGGCCTTGGAAGCTAATCAGCATTTTTGCCCTGTGGGCGTTGCCATCTCACATCTCCCATTTTTCTTTCTCGAGGACAGAGGACATCGAGGGGAAGTGGCAAAAGGTGGCGTCTGCAGCCCCTTTCTCTTAATGAGGACAGTCGGCCCCTCAGCGGAGACAGGCGCAGGCATGGGGGCCGATGAACCAGAAACTGTCGGCTGAGGTCTTAGGAAATTATTTTTTCTGGAATTCATCCACTTGGAATATATACGCTAGTAATCGTCTATTTCTGACTCCAGAATTTGTCTTTGAGTGTCAGTCCTGGTTTCATCTCTTGAGTTTTTTCAACAGGAGAATTTGATATTCACATTCTAAGAGCGCTCTGTAATGTTTCCACTTACATCCCAGTCTGCCTCGTTTTTTTGGCTGGAAGGGTATGTGAATATATCCAAGAACCCGGGGTTCATTTTTAGTTGCAGCAGAAGCAAGCCCCAGGGGAAAAGTCAGGATAACTGGATTCCTGAACTGGTAGCTTGGCAACTCTTCTTTTCTCTTCCTCAGCCTGCAAAGCAGTTCACTGGTTTTAGAAGGTACGTGGCTCCTGCTTGCGAAGGTCTTCTGTAGAAGGATGCCTTGAATGCGTCAAGAGCCCTTGTAGTCTTTACTCCCTTTACCCCAGGCCAGATGTCATTGGCCTAGAAGCGCATCACAGCAAAGGAAGAATAGCGTATTTGATGTGTGTGTGCGCCACACGCTTTATCACATCTAGCTCTTTAGCGGCCCCATGGACTATAGACTACAAGGTTCCTCTGTCGGTGGGATTTTCCAGGCAGGAATACTGGAGTGGGTTGCCATTTCTGCCTTCGGGGGATCTTCCCAACCTAGGGATCAAACCCTAGGTCTTGTGTCTCCTGTATTGGCAGGCGAATTCTTGACCACTGAGCCACCTGGGAAGCTCTGTGTATTTGATTCTACTAAAATTGATCATGTCTTCCCGGTACAAGGAAAGGAAGAAGTAATGTCCTGTGTGTTCATATGAAAGTTTGTGGTTCAAAGCACCTGCAAGGAAGTTGTCCCAAGGCACAGACCAGCAAGGGGTTTGGGATTTTAAAGTCTTGCACACGTTACTGTAGCCTGGGAGAAAGGACCACCATTGGAATGAGGAATGTTTGGAAAGACTTAGGGGGTTCTTTATGAAATCAGGCATACACCCTGTAGAGGATAAGGGTATACAAGGGCCTCCCCTAGCCCCAACTCAGGCAAACTCCTGTTTCCAGGAAGGCTTCCATAGCTGTCCCATGAAATCCTACAAAACCTGGGTTGAAAGGACAACCTGGGATCTCTAGATGAAGGTGGTTAATGCATATCTGTTTAGTCGACACACCGAGCAGACTTCAGAATGTCAGGGTGTCTAGTGTATAAGAGCCGGCCGAGCTGGTAAGTATAGGGCTACAGGTGAGACTGCAGCTGCAGGCAGTGTTTCCTGTTAAGCATGGGCAGAGAGGTCAGACCTGTCAGAGGGGCTCTGTGTCCTCTTAAAAACATCCCCTTTTATTAACAGCTGTATAAACGAGGGGTGCTTTTTTATAGCAGCTGTTGCAAAAGAAGGGCACTATTTCTGAGGAGTCAATTCTGGGGAACCAAGGTAAGGAATGGTGCTCTTGAGGTCAGATACTAGAACCAGAAAGATTAGAAATAGATGAAAAGTCCCAGTTTAATCAGAAACAAAGCCACTGATAAAATGTCTCAGTTTCCAGCTTGGTTGAGGAGGTAGGTTTACCATATTTTCATTAATTAGCAGGAGAGCCATTTAGCATCGACGGAGCCATCTGCATGGTGAGATTTGCCCACAGATCTGGGCTTCCAGCCTCTGGTCCTTGGAGTTTATATCCCCATTGGATTGTTTCCCCTGAGGTGGGAGAATTAGCCCAATGAGCCCTCCCCACCAAATCATTTGGCCTCCCTTCTCAAAGACAGATATGCAGACGGATGGGTGGACGGATGGATTAGATAAGATTCATCAAAGGGTATGCTCGAATGAGTGGGTTTACGTCACCCTCTCCGCTGCACTCATTCTGTCTGTTCAAGCTCCTGCTCATTGGAAGTGCCCTCACCAGCCCCATCTTGTTGATTATTCCCCAGCATCCTTCAACTGGTCATTCCATCCCTCTATACTTTCATCTACCAGCCAGTATTTCCCTGCCAAACACTAGGCTTCAGGCAAAGAATAGACAAGGAACGATCTATGGGTCAGTCCCTGACCTCTGAGTGCCTATGCAATTGAGCTTTGTTCAGTTGGAATCAAATAATTCTGCTCATCAGCCTCTGATTTCCCTCAGGCTGCACTTGTCTCTGTTTCTGTCTGGTTCCTTGGGGTCCCCTCGCCAGGAATGAACTTGTGGCCCTTCTCTGAGCAGTGCCTGTCAGGGGCTCCCTCCAGGCTCACGCTGCACCCTCTTCCAGCCCCACCTCCCCCAGCCCTTCGTCCTCTGCTGCCCACGCCTTCAGCTTGAAGGCCCACGCTCTCCTGAGCTGTGTCTTCCCTCTGTCAGTCTGTCTCATCTTGCTTCTACGCTGGTGCCAGGGTTAACCTTCCCCGAGGGCACGGACTTTTGCTTCCCCGTTGTTTCATGACAGTGAGCACGCAGCCATTAAGGCTGTCTGCTCGTTTGTGCATTTGCTTAGATAGCTCTCAGCAGGTTTTCAAGCTCAGGAAGTCTGATGGATGCTCTCAATGTGATCACCTGCTCAGTCCACGTGTAAATAGGAGCCTGAAGGTACAGGAAGCTGACCTGTGCACGTACTTACTGTGTATCAAGCAAGCCTTCTTCGTGCTCTGCGGGCTTTGACTCAAGTCCGCACAGCAAGCTTCATTTTCCGGAGGAAGGAAACGCAGCATGAAGCGATAAGTGTCTTGTTCAAGCAGGATTAAAACCTCAGGAATTCTGGCCTCCAGACACCATCAGTACGTGGAAGAGTTGCCTGCCGTGACTCTCAGATTTTGTGAACGCTTTTTTTTTTAATATGAAACAAAGTGATGGGCTTGGACTGTGAACAGAAATAGAATCTCACATACACGGTGAGATAGAATCAGAGAAATGAAACCTCAGCCAGCTTTGTTTTTAGTTAATTGAGAATAGATTTGTCAACTGCTTTGTAGTAACTTTTGATTACTGTCCCGTTTTCACTCAACTATACCTCAGTTTATAGAAAAAAAAAAAAAAGAACAAAACCATGTTCACGAAAGCTCACGGTCAGTGTCCTAGGACAGGTAGGGTGTTATTCCTCGGGTGTCCTGGTTTCAGGAGCCCGCTCTGCCCTTTGATATGTGAGACCTGTGCTTCTCTGAGTTTATTTTTCTTCCCTGGAAAATAAAGATGGTAATTGACCCAGCAGATTTTTTGTGAGCATTCAGAGAGGTAACACACGTCGCCTGCCAGGTCCATGCCTAGCACATAGTAGGTCCTCAGAAATGGTGGCTACAAAGAGCAGGATTTTCAGAATCCTGTCATTAGCAGGCAGTTATCTTCTGATTTCCAACAGTTACTGAGTTCATTATTACATCTGTGCCTCTAAGGCCTTGACTGCCTGTTTTGTTTTTGTTTATTTGTAATCAATATATGGATCACTGTACGGCTGAAAAACATCATAAAGTTACAGCAGAGACTAAAGGCAGCAAGCCTTCCACTGTGATCCCCATAAACATTTCATGTTTTTAAAGAAAGTCTGGCTATTGCCTATGGAACACAAAAACTGCTACAGCTTTTTTCCAACTGTATTTGAATTCCAGAGTGACACTAATCATGGATGTCTTCCCAGAACTTTCAGAAAAACAAAACCAACCTTTTGTGTTTGTTTAGTTTGCCACGGATGTCAAGGTTGTGATTGGCTGGGTATTTTAGCTGCTACACACACGATGACTGTCTCTGATTCAGCAACTAAAACAAAATTTTTTTTTAGAAGATGACTCTCAAGTAGGCAGATATGATTATAATTACATTTTCCTTCATCTTATTTAGACCACCAAACATGATTCTAGTGATAAGATCATTTTGTTGGGGCCAACGTACATAAAATTCTCTTCATTCATGAAAGTCTGTCCTGGCTAGTGTGGCACCGAAACAGTTTTTTTTTTTTTTTTTTTCAGACTTAATGGTTCAAAACTGAGTCTTCTGTCTCCTTGTGTGTGTTTCTGAAAGCTGCATAAGGAGGGTAGGCTATTTAGTGTTATTAATGGTATGTCCTAGTTTTTATTCTGCTAATCCTTTCCCATCTTGCTTCCTGTAGGAAAGTGCGTATGGATCGCCAAACCCTCCTTTTCTTTTCGATCTAGTGTTCCCTGAAGTAACCCCCTCCAAATCTTACAGTCAAGGAAGCCTCAACTGTTAAAGAACCACTAGGACCATCACTGTTAGAGACTGGTCTGTACTTTGATGGGTCATGAGCAGAGTGTGGGGTGGGAGGTTTTCCCACTCCTCTTTCACAAGCATTAGGACCAGTCTCCATGGGTAGCCCCCTGCACAGGACAGGTGAGTAAAGGGAGGAGAAAGGATTGATCAGATACCTTCTAGGAGGTCACATCTTTTGTATGGGGGGAGGGGACACCAGGAAAGATGCTTTATCCCTTGCAGAGCCGTCATGCACTGCCAGTTGTTGCTGAGATACTTAAAACTACATTGCTCCATTGCCCCTCCCTCCTAGGACCACAACTTAACTCTCAGTCTTCATGGGGTCACCATGGTTCATCGTCACTGGTTCCCAGACATAACCAAAGGAAGTCGTTCATCTTGTCTAGAGATGACGCTTATATTCATAGATCCCAGCTACGCCTTGGCTCATCCCCTCCGGTTTGTTGCTCTTCATAAAACACATAAGATAACTTTAGCCACCTGCTGCGAAAGGCTGACTCATTGGAAGACCCTGGTCCTGTGAAAGATTGAAGGCAAAAAGAGAAGGGGATGACAGAGGATGAGATGATTAGACAGCATCACCAACTCAGTGGACATGAATTTTTGAGCAAACTCCAGGAGATAATGGAGGACAGAAGAGACTGGTCTGCTGCAGCCCATCAGGTTGCACAGAGTCAGACACGATTTAGCGACTGAACAACAGTAATATAAAATACAGGTCATCTACCTTACCTGGGCTCCCCATCACCTTTACTGAAAATTTGGCTCCTCTTTCTGTCTTTCTGGCCTTCAGCTGAGCCTCATGCCCTGTGGACTGAATTACTGTTTAATCACTTGAATCCAATTATAGATACAATTTTGGGGGGGGTCTGGCTATTTTTAGGATGCTTATTTGCCTAATTTTCCTTTTTCTACTCTCATTGCTGCAGTGTTTTGAGATCTTGGATTATGATCACTACATTTCTGAAGAAAAAACAAACATTTTTTTAAAAGGCATTCTTTAGGGCCCCCAAACTCTTAAGAAACACTGCACATACGACTGGCCACTACAGTCCTTTTCTGGGGAGGGATCCTCTCCATGAGACCCTCTGCCTTCCATGTCAGTGAACTGGGAGTTAGGGAGGATGTGATGGAGGTGGGTCTAACAGAGTCATCCTGATCACAGTCAGTCCTCCACGAGGTTGCTGTTGATACAGCCATTGAAATATTTATCCCCCAGGGCTGTCCAGACCAGTGCCCTGCAGTTTCTGGGGACTTCCTACATCACTCGAGTCTCTGATTGCCTAACCTGAAGCTCCTAACACTAATGTGTTCGTGAAAACTTTTGCCTTTTGTCCCAACATGGGTTTCTCCTGAGATGTGACACCATTTTTTAAGGCCTTTTGTCTTTGTGGGAGTTTATCACTCTCTTCTGTTGAGACAGCTACTGGCAGAAATTCTGCTTTGCCCACCAGAGTAGATCTGAATTCCTCTGCCTGGCTTTAAGGGCCTTACCGTCCGAGTGTTCCTCCTGTGCCTGGTTGCCCCCAGGACTGTCTGTCCTTACCAGGCCAGTGGCCTCCAGCACTGTCCCCACGCCTCCGTGCCTTGACGCGGCCTCTCCACTCCTCTCCGGCGTCTGCATCTTTTAAAGCTAATCCCAGACCCCATGTTCTCTGCACAGAGGTCTTTACGATCCAGCCTGCCTGGGTGTGGTCGTCTCCTCGCCAGACTGTAGTTCCTGCAGGGCTCACGAACTGGTGGCGCGTTGCCGCCTCCAGCCCACAGATGTTTTGTGTTTCCACCAAATTTGACTTAGTTGCTAACTTTTAAGTGTTGGGAAATTTCACATAAGTATTGAATTTCTGGCTCGTTTTGAAAAACCAGAGAATCCTATGATACTGAACTCTCCCATTTGGCAAAAGCCAGCTAAAGCTGCTTAATTAGTGGCTGCTTTTTTTTTTTAATGGCAAATGTTACTGGTTTGCCATAGTCATGCCCTCTCCCTGTAAAACTAACCAAACTTGCTTCTCTTATTAACATTATTACCTTGGCTCTGGTAAGCATTTATATTTGTGGTCCTTTGGTTTCTGGCCTGTATCATCCCTACCCCTCTCCTCTTTGTATCTTCAAATTATTATTTGTGTGATTTTCATGAGAGTAGGATGCATGGCCTTTTTTCCCACCAAATCTAATTTCCCCAAGAGTGTCCATACTCTGATGGGTAACTGTTCTACCAGATCAGTAATTGGTTTTGATATTTTAGCTTGAATGCTGTGGTTGATGTACACAGGACAGATAATTTTTTCTTATTTAATCTACCCTACCTGGCTTTTACAGCATCTCAAATCCTCGATACACTAATGCGATCATACACAGGTTCCATGCAATACATCTCAGCACCTCTGGGACGAGGCAGAGCAAAGAGCCATGTAGGGTGAACCCTAGTTAGAGAGAAAGACGGGGAGGGACGTGTCTTTTTTCTAGCCTTTAAGCATTGGTTGTGGCATCAGCTTCCATAGCAAGTTCCCTGGTCCAATTTAGATGTATCTCTGTTGGGTTTATTGAGGACTTCCTTTTCTGTCTGTGGACTTCTTAAGGTCAGGGAGTGTGCTTACTTATTTTTTCTATTCTTAGCACCTAAAACAAGACAGACAACTAAGGAAATAATTGGTAAAGGGAGCATATGTGAATGTGTTTCATTTTTTCCCAACTTGTTTGTAGGTCTTTTTTGCCTCTTTCTGTAAGTTCTCATGTGATCCCTTCTGGGAGTAGGCTTTTTTCTCTTTATAACCATTTGTATTACAGAAAATGGAAAGACACTCGAAATATTTAGCCTTTCAATTTGCCAAATAGGAATCTTATTAAGTGTTCCTATAATTACATTCACAAGTCAGGATTGATAATGGATATCCATGAAGCGTGCCTAAGACACCAGTTTTATTGCACTGGATAGACCTTAAGCAGTTTCCGATGAGATTTTTTAAAGATTTTAATTCCGTTGTTTTTGCAAATAGAGTGAAAATAATTAAGCCTTTTTTTCAAAAGGGAAGGATTAATATACAAATACAAATGAAATGTATAGTTTTGACTAAGATACCTAAAAATTATGGAGTCACAGTATCCTTTTGTTTGTGTTTCTCCTTTTCCCCCTATTTGGTGAATTAAGTAAAGAAATGATTATTTGTCAGATTCGTTATTGAATTGCTGGAACACCGTAATTGCAGGGTCTCAGATACTTCGACAGCGTGATCAAATCAGATTGGATTGTACTTAAGCTATACTGCAAAATGTAGAACACACACGTGTGATGCAGAATGAGTTGATGTTTGCCAGGACTGTGTATCTTGATTGCTGGGTTCTCTACGTGTCATCATACAGTTGTGTCTCAGAACAGAATAAATCAAGTTGCTTCAAAAAAAAACCAAAACTCTATTTTTAAACTTATGCTACATCTTGCAGCCTGAAAAATTAAACCAGTACATTGGTTGTAGATCCATAGTCACCTACCCGAGATAGAAGCCGCTCTTCTCAGAAGGGTCTGGCATAATTAAGAAATCAAGAACCAGACAAGTCCCCAACCCTGTAGTAAATTTTTTACTTCAGTTAATAAGCATATATCTGTCTTTCTATGGGTGGGGGAGGTGGGGGCGCGGGCAGGAACCAACCCGTAAACAGTAATGGGATTGACCATAAAGGGATTTGTAAAAGCAGAGAGAAAAGCCATAATTAGTAGAGGAATGCTGTTTCTGTTGACTTGTCGATCCCTAAGACTGGTCGCTTCCTTTTGTTGAGTGGTGGGCTTGCTTATTGACCTCTTGAGGTACATATCATTTCTGGTTTTACAAATGAGGTTATTGAGTCCATCAGGATGAATTAACCTAGACAAAATCTTACAGACCCAGACTGTCTGACCCGAAGTCTCTGTTCTCTTCTACTGACCAACACTGCTGCCAGATATGAGGTATTTTCATGTATATACACAGAGACATAGTCTAAACCTTTTTGTTATTTAAAAAAGTAACGTGTTGTTTTATGTTGGGAAGATCCCCTGGGTAAGAAAATGGCAACCCATTCCAGTATTCTTGCCTGGGAAATGCCATAGACAGAGGAACCTGTTGGGCTACAGTCCATGGGGTCGCAGGAGTTGGACGTGACTTAGCAGCTAAACCTCCACCACCATATGTTACTTGGAAAAAGTGATTCTCTAAATGCAAGTATTCATTCTCTCATTCTTAGACACACCGGCGGCTCTTAGTGGACATGTATACTGGGTGACTTTAAATGGAATGATGCTATTAACACCCAGCAGCAGGGGACTGACTGACAAACCCACATCTCCTTTTTTTTTTAATTTCAGTAGAAATTGAAAAGTCGTTGAATTCTAACGTAGAAAGTTAAATACAATTTTGGTACTCTTCCCAGCTCTGAATAAATAACCCTTCTGAATTTTAAGTAACTGAATCATTTCTGTTATTTTATTCAAGCAGAATCTCTGATGAGTATTTATGCACCTCTTCTCTTGCTTTTCTGCTGCCATTAATTGGCTTGGATAAATACCTCTGGCCCAAAGCTGGATGAGTTTATTAATGTGACAGAATTACATTGCATGGATCATGCTCTGAGAAAAGTTTCAGTGCAGATGCTGAAAGTGCTGGCCTGATTGATTCCCGTCTATCATGGTTGACTGGATGCCCAAAACTCCTTCCAGGAGCAGTGCTGACTTGTGAAGACTTAGTTGTCAGAAGAAGCCACTACCGTTATCTCAGTTAGACTATTTGCACACAATGCCCACAGTTGGGGGTGGTGGGAGGGAGGAGGGGAAATATGGTCCAGTTGATTATACAGCATACCACTTTCCTAATCTTGTTTTCTGGGCCGGAGGTCAGTTACCAGTTCTATGCTGGATTCTTCTGACATCCGTAGATGAGTAAAGAAGGTAGAAAGGGAACATTAAGCAGTATTAGAAAGGGCACAGATGAAATAATCTTTTTCCAAGTCTATCTGTGCTACTCACTGGCCTGATGATTTTTTTTTAAGGCCCCTTGATCCCTTTGACTCTTGGTTTCCTCCTGAGCAAAACAAAGGCAAAAGCATCAGCTCTGCCTCTCTCTCTCCTTTTTTTTTTTTTTTCCTTTTAATGTGGACCATTTTAACAGCTGTTGCATTTGTTACAATATTGTTTCTGTTTTACGTTGTTTTGGGAGGGGCAAGGAATGTAGGATCTTAGTTCCCCCACCTAAGGGATCGAACCTGCATGGCTTGCCTTGGGCGGCGAAGTCATAACCCCTGGACCGCCAGGCAAGTCTCTGCATGTCTCTTTTTAATGACCAAGGCACACAAAAGTGCCGTTTTTTAATGGTGGGAAGTTACTGAACTGCGACACACTCAGGTTTCTAAATCTGGTACATAGTTGATGTTCACTGATAAGTTATTTCCCATCTCTTTTTTAGCCTTGGATTTTATGTTGGTTATTGGTTCACGGGGCCATTGGGTTCCACACAAAGTAGGGTCCCTCTTAGGGGAGGATGCCCCAGACAGCTCAGGGGATCAGCTTCCCACTTCCCACCATACACTCTTTCTTCTCTGCTCTCACTTCTGTTTTTTTCCTTTCTCTCTGTCCTACTTCATGTCTTCCTCCATCCGATCTCTCTTACAGAAATGATAGAATATTTTTAGAGTTGAGCACCATCAAGGAGGGCTTCCCTGGTGGTTCAGAGGTTAAAGCGTCTGCCTGCAATGCGGGAGACCCAGGTTCGATCCCTGGTTTGGGAAGATCTCCTAGTGAAGGAAATGGCAACCCACTCCAGTATTCTTGCCTGGAGAATCTCATGGAGGGAAGAGCCTGGTATGCTCAGTCCACGGGGTTGCAAAGAGTCACACACGACTGAGCAACTTCGTTTTTCACCATCTAGGAATCATCCAGTCAAATCTATTTGTTTTACAGATGAAGGAGCTAAAATCAAGAGGTCAGGTCCCTGCCCGAGAGCACACCACTGGCAAGCAGCCAGGCTGGTGAAGCCCGTAGGTGCAGTTTCTGAAGCAGCTCTGTTTTCAGCACACCATGCTGCTTTGAAAATTTTGTTCCCATGGAAGAGGCTCCCCAGCCCCCACTTACAAACACGGTTAAATATTTCTGCAGAAGTGGATTTCTGACACCTGCTATTAACATTCTGTGCGGTATCAGCCAGGTTCTCACATCCCCAGTTGTCGTGTCCATGGCTCCGAGAAGCGGCTTGTGGCAGAAGGTGTGGGTAACTTCAAAACCCCTAACACTGGGTGTATGATTCAGACCTTACATGAGAAAAGAATAATTTCCTCTGCCTCCCCCATGTATTTCTGAGCTAAAAATGCAACCACAGAGTTCAGAGGAAGCTGTAGGATTTATGCTCTTCTGTTAACTTTCTTTCCTCTCTCAGTCTCACTGGGGATCAAATGCTAAAGTTTTGGGGGTTTTGTTTTTACTTGACAAGCAGGTCGACTGAGTCAGAAACCTGTATCTGTTCCACTCCTTAAGAGCTGGGTGACCTTCTAGAGCTCTGCTCACTTCAGCTGTCTCATCCGTGAGAAGGGTTTGCAGGTTCCTGTCTTGTATGTCTCGGAGGGTTGTTTTGAATCAACTAACAGAGGAGGAAGGGCTTTTGTAAACATGCCAAAGGCTGATTGTGGGGGCTTTTATGAAGAGACTTTAAAGTGTGAGATAAAAGAGCCTGATGTAAAGAGCTGACTCATTGGAAAAGACTCTGATGCTGGGAAAGATGGCGGGCAAGAGGAGAAGGGGGCAACAGAGGATGAGATGGTTGGATGGCATCATCGACTCAAAGGACATGAGTTTGGGCAAGGTGCGGGAGATAGTGAAGGACAAGGAAGCCTGGCCGCTGCAGTCCACGGGGTTGCAAAGAGTTGGACACCACTTAAAAGACATGGGTTTGAGTTCTGGTTCTGTCCCCAGCTTGGGACTGAGCTGAGTGAGAGGATGCTGGCGGACCCAAAAACAATGGCTGACTCTCCTGCGTTCCCACCCTGCGCAGTTTAACACAGATATTTGATACATATGGATCAAATATCCTAGGAATTGTTGGGGATATTTTTGTCCTTTATCGCTCATCTCTTCTGTCCTGGGTCTTGATCTGATAAGTGTGTTCTCTAGCTACAAGACCGGATGGTACATATTCAAGAAAAGAGAAAGAAAGAAAAAACAAAAGGAGGAAAAAGAAACATTGATTTGCATGGAAGACTTGCAAAGAAAGAGGAATATTTTCTCATTGGCAGATACTGTCTTCATGTGTTTCTAATGAAACAGAAGCCAACGAGTCTCGGTTTATTTCTTTGTTTGTCCCCTGACACTGTTGATGTCAGCAAAAAAATTCAGTTTGTTTTTTGGTGAGAGCCCTGTTTTCCTTTTCCATTTAGCACAGGAATGGTGGCTTCTATCTGCCACACCCTCTAAAATAATAAAATACGTCTAGAATGTGGGATGTGACTACGGCTCTCTGTGGTTAGATCCGTCCTAAAGACCTGGGCTGAGAAAATGCTCTTGGAAATGCCTGTGTGAGCGCAGTGCCCGACATGCGTCACTCTGCCTAGTAATTACTTAACCATGCTTGTTCCCTCAGGATCCTCTCCTTCAAACCCTGCGGGCATGCATAGTCTTAGGACGTTGGTGCTGATTTACACGTGTTAACACGGCCCTTTTATTTTATTTGTGTGTGGGGGGGGTGCGGTTTCCCACACACTCACGCGTTCTCTTCTCTTGGCACCTCTCTGACAAGCAGTCTGCTCAAGATTTCTTGCTCTTGTTGCTAAGAGCGCGTTTCTTCGCCTTTCTGAGCTCCCCCGGCGGGGCGGGCTTCCCACCTGTCCTTCCCTCTCTCTGCCTGTTGGTTGCGGGCAGTCTGGTACCGCCCTGCCGACAGGCCCACTCGTGGTCTCAGGCAGCAGACACACGCAGAAACTCCTGTGAGGACTCTCACAGAAATCATCCCCAAATTGGAGCTAATGGCTGCCTGTTTGCGATGTTCGCTGAAGCATTTGCCGTTCAGATACAGATACAGAGCTGTCTCTGTATCTGTCCTTCCTTCATGCTCACCCTTCAGACTCTCTGTCTTGGCTGGTGGGTTCTGAGCGCTGTGACCCTCATCTCGGGTATCCGTCCTGAGAACACCGAGTGTCATGCTGCTTACTTTCTGTTTGTGTCTTTTTTTGTTGTTCTTGGACTAACAAGATGGGGTTGTCCAAACATTTTTTTTTTTCCGTGTGGCAAAAATGGAATTGATATTTTGAACTTGTTTTTGTTGCATTGTAATGAGTTTTCTGGTTCTTTCACTTCAACTCAGCTGTAGCTGTTGGATCTCTTTTTTAAACTCATTGAGACGAGAGTTGGCGTGGCTTAGGGTCATTGGTGGGTTATTTTTTTTATTTGGGGGAGTTTGGGGGGGGCGGCCAGTGAGGAGCCACGCCAGGCAGCCTGTGGGATCTTAGTTCCCTGATCACGGGCCGAGCCTACACGCTGGCAGTGAAAGCATCGTGTCCTCACCACTGGACCACCAAGGAATTCCCTGGTGTTTTTCTGTTGCCTCTGGAAGTCGTCTCACTCATTTCTTACATCCTTGTGGCAAGGTGGTTATCGCAGGGGAGTACCATGGAGGTGAACGGCCAGACCAGGTGAGGCAGGAGTTCAGGCCCTCCTGCCCCCAGCCCTGTTTCACCGCTGCTTTCTCCCTCTCAGCCTTTTTTCTTTGGCTGTGCTGGGTCTTCCCTGCTAAGCGGGCTTTTTCTCCGGTTGCGGTACACAGGCCTCTCACTGCTGTTGCTTCTCCCGTTGCTGGCGCCGGCTCTGGGGCAGGGGCTTCTGGGCTCTAGAGCACAGGGTCAATGGTTGTGGCACTCCAGGCTCAGCTGCTCCTGGACCTCTGGAATCTCTCGGACCAGGAATTCCACCTGTGTGTCCTGCATTGGCAAGTGGATTCTTTACACCGAGCCCCCAGGGAAGCCCCCTCCTCAGTCTTATTCCAGACACTATGGCCTGTGTGGAGGGCTTCCCTGGTAGCTCAGCTGGTAAAGAATCCGCCTGCAAAGGAGACCCCGGTTCAGTTCTTGGGTCAGGAAGATCCCCTGGAGAAGGGATAGGCTACCCACTCCAGTATTCTTGGGCTTCCCTTGTGGCTCAGCTGGTGAAGAATCTGCCTGCAGTGCAGGAGACGTGGGTTCGATCCCTGGGTTGGGAAGATCTCCTGGAGAAGGGAACAGCTACCCACTCCAGTGTTCTGGCCTGGAGAATTCCCTGGACTGTATATAGTCCATGGGGTCACAAAGAGTCGGACACGACTGAGCGACTTTCACCTTCATGGCCTGTGGCCCTCTGCTGGAGCACCTGTTGTAACCTTCCCTCTCGGAGATTCTGGATGGTCTGACCCAGGGCCCAGGTGTGTGTGATTAAAAGCACTCACAGGGGATTCGCATGTGGGCAGGCCGGGCCTAGGATGCAGGCCGGGGTCTCCCAGAGAGAGCCAAGGTGCCCCTGCAGAAACTGGGAGGGTGCGCCTCCGCCTGGCACGCGCCTCCCCTGGCAGCGGGCAGGGCCCGCGGGCCCTCAGGTTCCCTCCCTGACACGGATGCTCCTGGCATCATCGGGAAACCACCCTCCACATTCTCTGCTCCAGCCAGTGCCTCCGCTCGACTGGTCTTCTGCCTCCTGCAGCCACAGAGCTTCTTTGTGAGTGCGTGCGTTTCCTATTTCAGGTGACATGACTGGGGGCCATATTCTTTATTTTCCTCAGTTCAGGCTGAGCCTGCAATTCACAGCTTTCCCTGTTTGGTGAGAATTTAGGTCAGGTGTTCACAGTAGAGATTCAGAGCCGCAGCCGGGCTCCTGTTCATGGAGGACCCATCCGGCCACTCCTGTGACAGGCTCCTTCTTCCTCGGAGGATCTGCTGGTTACACGACCGTGGATGTCCTAGCAGACTTGCATTTGTAAAGCACAATTGGTTGTAAGACAAAAAAAAAAAAAAATTGGAATTTGAATCAAGAATTATGAGTTCCAGCCCCAGCCCAGCCACCTGTCAGCAGTGTGACGGGGGCGAGTCATTGAACCTTACTGAGGCTCACCTTCCTCCTTTATAAAACGGGCTTGTAAAGTGGAATGTACACGGAATCACTTTATAAACTGACACAAATATTGTTAAAACTGGAGCAGTAATGTGCCACACACACCCCTCTTGACTTTTTTGTCCACGGCTTGATTGAGACGGAATTGACTTAGAACATTATTTAAGTTTAGGTGGACAGCATAGTGATTTTGTATATGTATGTATTTCAAGGGGCTTACCTCAGTAAGGTTAGCTAGTACATTCACCATCTTACAGAATTATAGTTGTGTGGTGAGAGTCCCTTGGACTGCAAGGAGATCCAACCCATCCATTCTGAAGGAGATCAGCCCTGGGATTTCTTTAGAGGGAATGATGCTGAAGCTGAAACTCCAGTACTGGCCACCTCATGTGAAGAGTTGACTCATTGGAAAAGACTCAGAAGCTGGGAGGGATTGGGGGCAGGAGGAGAAGGGGACGACCGAGGATGAGATGGCTGGATGGCATCACTGACTCGATGGACGTGAGTCTGAGTGAACTCTGGGAGTTGGTGATGGACAGGGAGGCCTGGCGTGCTGCAATTCATGGGGTTGCAAAGAGTCAAACACGACTGATCAACTGAACTGAACTGAGAACTTTTGAAGTCTACTCTCTTAGAAACTTTGAAATAGACAGTACGGTGTTATCAACTGTAGACACCTTGCTGGACCTTAAATCCCCAGAACCTTTCTTAAAACTGGACGTTGGTACCCTTTCATCCCCTCCCTCCCATTGTTTTTTCTTTTTTAAATTTAAACAAATGAGCTGGCTCTAGGGGTTTGCTGTGCCTGGGAGCACCATACCTTATTAATCTCAGCAACACCAAACCTGGAAGCCAGGCCTCGGGTTTCTTTCTTTATCTTTTTTTCAGTGCAGAGCATCCATTGGTTCACGGAAGGTCCTGAGTCTGAGTCCTTCTCACTTACTTTCCCTTCAGAGAAGCTCGCCTCTCTTCCCTTGATCGCTCTGTCTTCGCATCTCGTATCCTTGGCGGCTCTGCCGAGATCCAGACATTGTCAGGATGTTTACTTCTGCAACGAGGCTTCTGTTACTTCCAGCTTGTTGGTTAGTGCCTGTGTCCTTTTTCAGGTCTGCTGTTCTAGTCTTCGTGAGGAATATAAACCATTTCCAGGGGCCCTTTCCATTGCAAAGTTAGAACAAAAAGAGCAAACAAAATAGGTCTCTTTGGTCTCTGATAAGGCTGCTTTAGTAAGCCTTTTACTTCTCAGAGCAAGCTCTCAGCTCTGTGCAATCCCCTGTTTGGAAGTGCTTTTCAGCTCCTGTGCTGGCCAGGAGGAGAGCTTTTGCACACTCGCAGGCTGGGAGATTCTCAGGGGGCTGTAACTGAGAGAGCAGTATTGACCCTGCGGTCATCAGTCTGAATGTGCCTAAGTGGGTAGCCGCCCAAAGCCATTACTGCTGCCTTCCAGGAATCTTTGATAAGTGAGTTAGTGGGCTTTCTGCAGCTCTGGATGACCTGCAGAAAGCCTTCCATGGCCCTGAATTGTTCACCCATTTATTTCCTTCTGCTGGAGCCAGGAAGATAACCCCATCCTTGGAAACTTCCCGGCGGTGGGTTTCAGAGCTCTTGGGAAAGAGGGAGCTGCCATCCATTGCCTGCCTTCTGATTTCTCTCTAAAGCCTCAAGGTGATAAGGATGGATGTCCCTTCCTGCTTCACAGACCCGGGTAGGGGAGGCGGACAGAGTCTGAAACCTGCCTTACCCACCAGTTCCAGTCACAGGCAAGGCTGTGAAGTGAAGCTGTGCGTAGTCTCACCCAGCAGTCTCTGTCCCAAGTTATGGGTAGTGAGCCAGGCTCGTTCTTCAGTTCACCTGCAAGTGTGAGTGGAGGGGGTTAGTAGACAGGAGTCGTAGCTCCAACCAGTCAGGTCCTGTGCTGGCAGCATTGAAGAAGCTTGAGGAAGCACGTGTCTCCTCCGGTCACGTCAGTGCACCTGTCGGCTCTGTGCCCAGTACTCTGCTGCGAAAAGCAGGTGCAGTTGCCCCTCAGTACTGGGCATGGGGGTGGTGGTTCCCAGCGCGCCCCCCCTGCCAAGGATCCCCAAACCCACAGATGCTGGGAGTAGCACTCGGACCGCTGTGTTCCCTGATGCGGAGCCTGCAGATACCGAGGCCCGGCTACCTTGCCATTCACTCCTCTTGTTCCCGAGGAGATGGGCTTTTAATGATCAGACTTGAATGAAATCATATCTCGTCAGGTGTTAATGCCTAAAGTACATCCCTGACAATGAATGCTACTGCTGCTGCTGCTGCTGCTAAGTTGCTTCAGTCGTGTCTGACTCTGTGCGACCCCATAGACGGCAGCCCACCAGGCTCCCCTGTCCCTGGGATTCTCCAGGCAAGAGCACTGGAGAGGGTTGCCATTTCCTTCTCCAATGCGTGAAAGTGAAGTCACCGAGTCGTGTCCAACTCTCAGTGACCCCATGGACTGCAGCCTACCAGGCTCCTCCGCCCATGGGATTTTCCAGGCAGGAGTACTGGAGTGGGGTGCCATCGCCTTTTCCAGACAATGAATGCTAGAAAGTAGAATAACAAGACATTGCCCTATCAAATTATACTCTTGGGCGCAGATTGAGGGATTAAGTGTCCCTTTCTTTCTTTTCCATTTAGGATATTTGGGTAAATGACGGTCCAGGATAGACTGAGTGTTGGATGCAGTTTGAGAGTTCAGACCAGAAACCTCGGCTCCCTACTCTTCAGCCTGGTTCTCTATCAGCCAGCTATTATCTTCTCTCTAGCAATAAAAAGAATATAACCTCTCCATTTCTCCATGACTGCCCCCCAGAATAAAATGCTCCCATGTATAGTATAAGTGAAGACTTGGCCTCTCTGAAAAGTACTCAGAAGATACCAGCCAGGCCCTCTTCCCTGCCTTGGTCTCCCTCCTGCTGGTAACACAGTCTGTCATCCTGGGATCATCTTCAGCCCTGCCGTTTGGTGTGGTTCTTCTCGCAGGGGAAGCAGTACAAACATGGAGGTGCTCATTAGCATGAGAAGAAAAAAGAGTTGATTATGCTTAAGGTATTGCGAATTACAGAATTTAGTACCCTCAAGGGACCTTACCGCAAACATTTCTTCTTTTACAGATGGGGAAACTGAGGACCAAAATAGATCAAAGCCTGTGATGAGCATATTAAGTGGGTTTGATACAGTAGTGGTCCTGTAAGAGACAACTTGGAGATCTCAGAGCCAGTTAGTGGCTGAGCCAAGATTAGAACTCAAAGCTCTTCACTCTAAGGCCTGGGCTCTGGGGGCCGTCCCCCAACTCCTTCATCCTCTGCAGGGTTCTGGAGATTTTGAGCAAGTCTTGGGGGTGAGAATAATGAGCTTTGTGGTCACAGCAGGGGGGATCTATAGGTTTCATCCACACGCCTCCTGCTCAGCCCTGGCTGGGCACTGGAATCATGTGGGGACCTTTAACAGTGCACCTGAGGACCACCACAGCCCGGTGAAAACCACTCTCTCTCCTCCTGAGATTGCTGTCTCAGGTGTGACTGCAGGGTTTTCTCTAGGTGCGGTCGTGGACAGCCTCCATCAGGATCCCCAGGATGCTGGCGAGGAAGCACACTCCCAGGTCCTCTCTGCTCCTCCTTGGTCCAAGCACCTGGTGCCAAAAGCCAGGCTTCCCATTTGCAGCCAGTTTCCCCAGGTCTTGCGGATGCTAAACCAATGTTCTGGACACGGGCAGTCCTCCCCCTGAAGTCCCCTGCCCTACTCTCCCCCACTCCATCCCTGCTTCTTCTGGGGTGCCAAATCTGGAGAGGCAGGTACCTTTGAATTTCAAGGTTTTAAATCGCTTTTGGTGTTTCCCCTCTTCTTCAAAAAGGAAAGAGATTTAAAATACAGACCTCTGTATTAATTTTGAATAGATGCATGAAGGTTACGCAGTTAAATGAACTTCCCTCTTTTCAAGAAACTAGATACTGATCCTACTGGTGAGTCAGTGGTAGAATTGTATCTTTCTCTTTTAGCCCATCCTTTTTTTGAGCTTAATTTCAGAAGTGACCCTTTGCATGCCTTTCGCTTGGCACCAGCACTGAGCTCAGCATATTTTAAAAACAAAAAAAAAATACGTTTCTCACTTTCCACTTACGTATGCAGGGATCCAGCAAAACAAAGATCTTAGAAAAAACATGCCATCAGTTATTTACAATATTCTAAAAAAGAGAAATGGTAGTATTTCTCCCTTCTGAGTTTTTTTTCACTTCCAGCACATTTTAAAACTTCACTGTAATGAGTTTTTCTTTCTGGCCCTAGGATTTTTTATCCTGCTTATTACAAAAGAAACAAAACTGGGTCCACTCTAGCTGTGTGTAATAATATTCCTCTGGTAGAAAACAATTTAAAAGAACAGACCAAAAGCATGCCTCAGGAACATGCAATAAATGCATTTTCATCTGATATCTCTCAAAACTGCACATTTTCAAAGAAAAGTCTGCTCAGTTCCCTCTCTTCTAATTTATCCTTTTAGAGAATGGGAATTCCTTTAGTGTTTGTGCTGAAAATCTCTTTTGCTGCTTTCTGTTGTTTGCCTTGACATCATTCATTTTGTGTAAGGCAGTAAGATCAGAGATGTGCTAAAACTTTTCAGTTTGGGGAACCAATTTTTAGAACTCTGGCCTAGGAAGGTTTTCTCCCCTTTCCGACCTGCCACCCTGTCTGTGTACATGATTTTAAGTAATGGCATGATGTAGTACCATTATTTCAGTTCTGTCTTTACATCCCTCTGGTATCGTATAAAGGTTTCACAATGCACCTTCTAAAATGTGTGCATTGTTGAAACACAAGCAGATTTGCCATAGAAGTGGGCACCATAATTTAGTTGCAGTTTCTGAATGCTGGAGAAGAAAAAAATAAACAGGCCAGGAAAACAAGTGGAAAAGTGATATTTAAATTTAAGATGACTTTAACACATTAATTTTTCTAATTCCATTTCTTTACTGTAAAACAAATTGAGCGTGAATACTTCATAGGAGGGACTATTTAGGGATTGAATCTTCATGTAGAGCACTTGTCATAGGATTGAGGGTAAGAAGAGGGTGGTGAGTTTAACAGATCTTGGCTGAATATGAATCCCTGTCTGGAATCAACTGTAAAGCTTTCTAACACGGACCATTGTTTGACCAAAGGTCTGAATCTGTGCCTTGGGAGGAGAAGTCTTTGTGTTTATTGTTGTCTTTTTCTGGAATAAATCAAGTAGTTGCATAATCAACCATATGAGAGTAAGGCCATTCCAAAACACTCAAGCATGTACCTACTGCAGGCCAATCAAAACAAGCCGTGAACGACAACAGAAACAATAAAAAGTTAGACCTCAAATAATTGGATAATTAAGGATCAACTCATCTGCTGCTGCTGAGTTGCTTCAGTCGTGTCTGACTCTTTGTGACCCCATAGACCCGCCAGGCTCCTCTGTCCATGAGATTCTCCAGGCAAGAATACTGGAGTGGGTTGCCGTGCCCTCCTCCAGGGGTCTTCCTGACCCAGGAATTGAACCCGAATCTCCTGAGTCTCCTGCATTGGCAGGCGGGTTCTTTATCACTAGTGCCACCTGGGAAGCCCCTTACTCCCCTGACGTATTAGTTACTTAGTAATTCTTAACTTTTATCCCCTCTTCCTATCTGAAGTCATGCAGTGTTTATTCCCACAAAGGTTTTATGCATTTATAAATAAGAAGGTGGGAAAAGCCGGGAACTCAAAAGTAGCACAGATTTGTAAACAGGAGGCAGGAGAATGATAACCTTAATTTAGTAATTCAGGAGTGGATATAATCACGTGAAAATGTGACCCTGGGGGCTCATTCCCTAAGAACATGAAATCTTAATAATGAGCAAGTTTAGCTCAACGAGTGATCAACCTAATAGTGTATAGCTTGTTTAGTTCCATTTTTAAAACTTGTGGCTCTTATCATATTTATGAAGAATTCAAAAGAGAAGAGCAAGAAATACGCAGATGTGGGTTGGTAGTCAGGTTGGAAGCTAAAATCTGAAGTTGGATGGATAACATCGGGGCTCTGCACATATGGAAGGAATGTTACTGGTTTGGGTTCCCTTTACTTCTCCTTGAGGTGGTTAAGTATTCTTTTGACCAAAACGCTGCAGGGTAAAATTTCCTGGCAAAGAAGAACAAATACCTTGGAGTTCTGTGCCATACAAGAGAACAGTGTCTTCAAAGCACATTGTGATAACTTGTATTTTTTTTTAAAAGAGCAGAGTGAGTCTGAAGTTGCATCCCCGATGAACTGCCCCCCCCCCCCCCCTAGCACTGGGTATGCTGGCAGTGGATACTCCTGAATAAATCTTCAGAGCAGCCCCACCCTGACCGGACAAATGAGAAGCTGGGGAATGAGGGAGACTTGTTACTCACACAGGGCAAGGGTGAGCTGCCCACAGCCAGCTCTGCTGAGCGGCAAGGGTGCCACGGGGTCTGGGAAGGGCAGGTTCTCCCGGCGGTCAGCGTGATTCCCAAACCGCTGCCCCGGGGATGGGTGTCTGTGGAGGAGACAGCGATTTGTTTGACCAAGCACATTGTTGAGCACTTGCTTTCTGTGTTGGTGACTCATCTGAAACCATGAGATAAATGACTCCTAGGCAAAGGTTATAGGAGAAGCTAATTTGAGCAGACCAGGAAAATGGATTTTAAAGGTAGAGACACTGGAGAAAAGTCTGTAGCCCCTCTTTAAGCGTTATTTTCTTCCCTAGCAAGTAGGACAAAAATTACCTTCCTAAGGTACCTCTATGTTTTGAAAAGTGGTGGTTTTGTGTGTCCCCCCCCCCCCCAATTCAGATTGTTCGGAGGTTAGGACCAAATTGTCTTCTCCCAAAACAATATGAGGGTGAAGATCTGGCCAGTCTGTTTAATTTTTATGTCATCATCTATGTTTGAGTTGAAAGAATATTTTTACCCACATTAAGCAAACATTCATCAAAATGAAAAGCTCTAAGTGTATAGAACTTTGTACAACAAGTTACCCAGTTAACATTTTTAACAAGAGAATTTATTTCCTTCCTTTTTACATACAGAGCCAATTCTGTGTTAGAAATCAAGGATGGGACTGAGTGAATGTGTGAATCAGGCCCATCGAGAATGCGAGGAACTTTATAGAAATAACGCTAGTCAAACTGCAGAACACAATGCGTTCTGTGTTAGGAAATGAATGTAGTTTGATCCTTAGATTAAAAAAAAAAAGTTTGTTATTGGAGGGGAAACCTAGGTCCAAATAGCGGAGTGACTTAATTTAGGCCTTTTGTTCTAGATTTCTGATAGCTTCTTTTACTTTGCAGTAATGCCTGCCAAATATGGTGATTTTTAGGTACTTGAAACTCACACTTGGCCTACTTAACTAATCTGGAGACCAGATGACGGCAGCAATTAAAACTAGCCCTTCCCCCACGTGGATGCAGAGGTCTTAGAGCCAGCAGCCCCTACCTCTAGTATCAAGACCGTTGACCTAGCTGACGGTGACCCTGAGGCTGCCACACACCCTCTGGGTGGAGACCTGGCTTCAGCCAGGAAGTAGGTTTTCCTGGTGTACGAGGAGGAGAGAGCCAGTCATGCACAGTTGTCAAAAACTTACACATTCTACACGAAGCCGACATCTTGCCGTAATAGGGGATGGCACGTATTACCTAAGCTGCAGTGTGGCGTGGCTGACATCCTTTCTTTCCTGCTGTTGACCCTCCGAGCAGGTGTAAACAGCCTGTGGAGCTTGTCACTGCCTGTATTCCCAGGACACCCTGTTAACAGTTTGCTGTCCACTTCCTTGCAGCTAGAGGTACACTCGGGCCACACAGTGGCTGGCTTGTTGGGGAGCCATATCACAGAGGTCTGCACCGCGCCTTCTAACTCCTGCTGTGTGGGTAATTCTGAAAACCTCAGATCTTACTTTCAAATCATCCACAGCTAAACCCGACTCTGCCTCTTTCCCGAGTCTGAAGAATGCATCCCAGACAAAAGTTCAGCTGACCTTAATCTCCCTCTGCGGCATTCCTTTAGTTCTGTGTGTTTGAAATTCAAGGCCTGTTCTGGTCTCAAGTACACTTTTTTAAAAACTCTGGAACAGAAATGTATTATTGGACCGATAATGCCTCATGGAGGCCAATAATGGTGTTATGTATGAGCCACAGTGCTTTTTTTGTTAGCAGTTTGAGTGCCTCTGACCATTCCTTCTCCCTGCTGTCCCCCTCCCCCAGGTTTCTTGAATCATAAGCGCTAAGCCGATATTGCTCTTGTCCTGTGTAACGGAAGCTAACATTGGCAAAACCGTGGGGAGTAGGGGTGCCTCAGTGGAAAATCTTTAGTTTAACGAACGGTAGTATAATTTTGTGGAGAGTGCAAAAGATTGTTGAATTAGAACATTATCAAGACACCTGAATGCCTCCCCCAAATAGTATACGTTGGAACAATGGCACATTTAAAAACTATCTGGAGAGTAATGCTCACCCACCATTCCACCACCCTAACCTAGCAGTTTTGGGTTATTGCTATCCAGTCTTTGTTGCTTCTTACATTGTTTTAAGGGCTTCCCAGGTGGCTCAGCGGTAAAAGTATCTGCCTGCAATGCAGGAGATCTGAGTTCGATCCCTGGGTTGGGAAGATCTCATGGAGAAGGGAATGGCAACCCACTCCAGTATTCTTGCCTGGAGAATCCCGTGGACAGAGGAGCCTGGTGGGCTACAGTCCCCGGGATCACAAGAGCCGGACACGACTTAGTGACTACACACCCACTGCCACGTTGCTTTAAACACTTGCAGCTTTGAATCTTGCTGTTTTACTTATGAAGCTGTAATGGCACACACACTGTTCTGAAGTGTTGCCGTCTCTGTTAGTTTAAGGGCCCCCAATAGTACCATCATATTTGTTGTCATTGTTCAGTCGCTCAGTCGTGTCCGACTCTGTGCGACCCCATGGACTGTCCGACCACCAGGCTGCCCTGTCCCTGGGATTCTCCAGGCAAGAGCACTGGAGTGGGTTGCAATGTCTTTCTCCAATGTAGAAAGTGAAAAGTGAAAGTGAAGTTGCTCAGTCGTGTCCGACTCTTAGTGACGGCATGGACTGCAGCCTACCAGGCTCCCCCGTCTCTGGGATTCTCCAGGCAAGAGTGATGGAGTGGGTTGCCATTGCCTTCTCCGATGGCATCGTATAGATGTTCCTTAATTTACTAAAATTTCTGTGCTGTTGAGTCTACAGAGGTTGCCTGCCTTTGGGCAGAGACCATGCGTGCAGTGGTCCGCTTGAATTGTTAGCCACTTTTCCCCATTGAGTGAGCTCCTTGGGAAGCTTTCCCAGAAGTGAGATCCTTGGGCAGAAGGAATGGGCACCGTCTTTGGGATCTTGCACTGCCATGTTGCTTTGTCAAACTGTCATGTAGCCACAAAGATGGATTATGGTTTTTGGAAACAAGACTCCATCAGCTTCTTCCCAAGTTTCTCCCTAGAGAGAAGGCCTCTCCCACCCTTCCCTCTAGCTGACCCTTTAGGAGGAGGCTTTCCCAAGGAAAAAATGTACTGGTCATCGCTAATATCACTGCTCTTATGAAGGAAATATGTCCTATCCAAAGGGCTTAGGCAGTTCCAGCCTGACCTCACTGTTTTTGTAAGGATGGGGCAGAGGAGTGCCTTCAACATGTTATTCATTTAATAATTGCAGATTAGATTTTTATCAAAGGAGAGGGGGTTCTGCCTAGACTTGAGAACGGTTCATCACCCAGGTCTGGAATTAGACGGTCTGGGTTTGACTTCCAGCTCCCCTTTAGCTGCAGTGTGACTCTGGGCAGGGTGCTCAGCCTTGCTCATCTGTAAACCATTGTCATCATCTAATCATCCCCATCCCAGTAGGTTATCATGGGAGTTTAATCAGGTCCTCCATCGAAAGTGCTCAGCACAGTGTCTTGTATAGACTAAGTACTCAGTAAGTCTTAGCTGTTAGTATCATGTAACACACCTCTTATTTCCCAATTCTTCAAGGTCCATGAATTACTTCAACACTGTTGCTCTTATTAACTCTCTTTCTCATTGATTCCAGTGAGCCCTAGGACCTGATACTAGGGTTAACGTAGGCGTTGGTTTAGCAGTAGGTTCTGTGCTCTCCACTGGTTTAACAAGGACTTAGTCAAACAGAATATGTGCAAGCGGCTGGCTGTACTTGTTTTGTGTCCTAATAGTGGCTCCCTTTGTTCTTGGTACCTGCAGGATGTGCTTAAGCAATGGTTGATAAAAGATGACGTTCCAGAAAGCTAACAACCGTATTTCTTTGAGCTTTTCAGAATATCACATTGATCTCTCTACTCTTTCCCACTGTTCTCTCCTTCTGAAACTTTATTAGATTAGCATTGGACCTTCCCATTCTATCTTCCATGTCTCTTAATATCCTATTAATACATTGTCTTTTTTAAAATTAATATCCTATTAATACGTTTTTGTGTGCTACCTTCTTAGGATAATTTTATCAGACATGTCTTCCAGTTCACTAATTCTCTTACCGATATATGTTTAATTATTCCCTTGTTAAATTTTTTTTTTTAATTTTTGGAGGATCTGTTTAGTATTTTTTCACATCTGTCTATTGTTCATAGCATCTTTTTTTTCTCTCATTTTTACTATAGGCTGTCAAAAGGCTACCTTTGCTTTCCTGTTTTGCATTGGGGAGAGTCAGGGGATCTCCCTCCCAAATTCACATGCCTTACTTGATTGTTCACTTCCAGAAATGTTTAGGGACATCTCCTGTCAGTCACCCAGTGCTGAGTGCTCTGGGGTGCCCTGAAGGAAACAAGACTCAACCCCATCACAGATCATACTGAAAGCCGCCTGTGGCTTTATGTGGCCTTGAGAAAGGGTCAGCTCCTTGGCCCCAGTCACAATTTTCCTTGAAGTGTGTTAGTCATTCAGTCCTGTCTGACTCTTTCGGACCCCATGGACTATGGCCCGCCAGGCTCCTCTGCCCATGGACTTCTCCAGGCAAGAATACTGGAGTGGGTTGCCATTCCCTTCTCCAGGAAATCTTCCCGACCCTGGGATTGAACCCGGGTCTCCTGCATTGCAGTGGATTCTTTACCGTCTGAGCCACCAGAAAAGCCATCATATTCTTTGAAAGAGCCCCTCATCTTTTAATACTCCCCTTGCACACCAGGGATTCTGGTCCATGTCACTTATCCTTGCCTCTGCTCACCCCGCTTGTTAAAACATCTTTCCCCTGATGCCTGGAGAACACTGGCTCTTCAAAGCCAGGAGACACCGCCCCATCCAGGACCTCCCTCCCGACCTCCCTGCAGGGTTTCCGGAGTCCTTTGAGCATGGGGACCACCTCACGCCGCTTATGGCTCAATCCTGCTGCTCCGGCATTGTCACCGCCTGGCGTGTTTCTACCCTTTCTCCCTTTAAAAAAAAAATTTATTTTTTTTCATTTCAATAGAATATTTCCCTTCGTATGCATTTCTGTCAAAGTCTAGTTGGTGCACAGTACTACATAAGCTTCAGACAAACAACAGGGATTTTCCCTCTCGTTTGTACTCACAGGGAGGCCCAAGCACATGGCTTAGCACATACTAAGCGCTTAATCAGTTCCTGCATGAAAGGAAATACTGGTGTGTATGAATAGCTGATAGCAATTCAGGAATACAGTTATTATAGTTCTTTTTTAAAGTGGTTTAGATAACCATTGTTTTGCCAGCTCTGCAAAGAGAGACACTGGGGACTTCCCTGGCGGTCCAGGGGTTTGGACTTCATGCTCCCACACAGGGGGCACAGGTTTGATCGCTGGGGGAGCTACAATCCCACATGCCCTGGCCAAAAGAAGAATAGGGAGCCACTGCACAGGCAGGGAGATCAAAGGGAGTTTTCTGCCCATTTCACCGCGTCTTGCCGGTCTTTTCACCAGCCAGTGCAGGGGGCCCCCGGGCAGCATTGCTTTGCCCACTGAGGAGCTGAGAGGGCCTGGCTGGCTTGAGAACTGTGTCTCCCTGGCGGGGCGCTGGCGATCACGAGTTTGGTAGACCCTGCAGCGTCTCCTGCCAGGTGAAAGGTAGAAGGAGCTAGCCTATGAGATGAAGCATCAGCAGTTTGCCTCACCGTTTAGTAAGAGCTTCTGTCATTTAATCATGCAGCTTGGCCAGCATCCCTGATTCGATTTGCCTTGAGGTTCAGCCCAGCCCGGTTGCCCTCCTGTCTCATCGTCTCCTCTCCCCACAGCTGGGGGAGCCCTTGAGCGTGTTTGTCCGTCTGTTCATCCCTACACCTGTCACGTTGTGACTAAGAGCCCTCTGCTTTTTGCATTCGTGGCTGGTTTTCCTCTTCTCACCAGTTTTAACAAGGCCCAGAATCTCCCAGTTGTCAGTGTCTGCAACACGAGTGGGATCACGGGACTGCTCTTTCTGGCCTGTGTGACTGCAGACAAGGTGCTTGGCCTCTCTGAACCTCAGCTTCCTCACCTCTGAGATAATGATGAATGCCCGTTTTCCTAGGCTGTTTAAAAAAAAAAAAAAGAATGATGATTTTTACCTAGTGTTTCTATGTGCCTGGTTCCTAGCACTCAAAATGGGTGATTATTCTTCCAGGATGCCTAGAGCTTGGGGAATGCACTCAGGATCTGGAGCAAAACAGTACTGAACTTGATTCTCTGATCTTGCAGTTTAACAACTCCGTGGCCTACAGAGGTTAATACTCCTCACTTGGTGGGGTTGTTCTGAGAGAAAGAACAGAGAGCTTCATTTCCACTGGGCTCTCGAAAGAGCAGAGGCTCATTTAAACTTACTCAGAAGTCATGATGGGGGGCAGCGTTAGTTCCAGACCACCTCTCGATCTCTCTGTGATGTCTCCTTTATTGCATGTGGGTTTTGCTTCTCCTCCTGGTCTAGACTTGCTCCTGCTTTTGGTATCTTTGTATCTCTGTTACCTGCGGCTTAGTTGGAGTCTGTGTTTCTTCACTAAGATACCTGCACCTGGTCCATCGTGGCTTCTCCTCTGTCACCTCTTCCTTTTGCAAGTTCCTTAGAGGGTCAGCTCTGACTAGTCCAGCTCATCTCTCTTCTCGCCAGCCACATCATCAGTTCCTGGGAAGCCCTTGGTCAAGCTACCTTCCCTGGCCTATTAGTGCTGGCTAGAAGAAAAGTGGTCCCTTGCCATGGAACCTGGCTGTCTCTTTGCTGATCTTTGAGTTGGGGCTCCTTGAAGGTAGTTGTTGTGATCACATGTAATCAGACGCTATATACCAAGTCAGTGCCATGTTAATAAACATGTTAGTATTTCTGAGAATCATTTTCTGTGTTTCCGTGTTACACAAAAACGGAAATATTCTCAAGGCAAAGGTTAACGATAACTTTTGGTTTCAGGAGCTATTTCTTCCCTCTTGACACAAGACAGGCCTTTGGTTGGAATGTAACAGACTCTGTACAATGAGTCAAGACTCCCACTGGTTTGCATTTTTCATTAACGTGTCATTCAAGGAAATCCTGGCTTTTTGGGTCATGGAACAGGCCTCTCTGTTTATCATTCTGCAGAAGTTAAAAATGTGAAGTATTTAATAATACATCTGAAGATAGACTTGTATTTTGAGGTCTGTTCTCCGAGAGCTATTTGGGGGAATTGCAGTGGAGCCTTTTGTATAAATATTTTCAAAATTTTGTGATTGTCTTTATCTCAACAAGGATCATGGGAAAAGAGGCATTCTTATAGTCTAAATATCAGTTGAAAGGATTTAAGAAGCTCAGAATTCCAACGCACATTCAAAGACTACTTTCTTCTTATTTAATAAAGTATTAATTTTCATCCCAAATGTTTACTGAAGTGGACAGTGAATAAACCTTCTGTACGCTATCTATGATCCTACATGGACTTTTTTTTCTTTTAAAGCAACACTGGGAACATGACAATCTATGACACACATTTTGTTTTAATCACATGGTGATTGTTAGCTAATGAAAAAGTATGCAAAGTTTATATTGTCCATATCTAACAGTCACTTTTATTTTTGGAGTGTACAGTCTTTTATGCTTTTGCAGTAACTGTCAGATGCGTTTGTCTTTTCCTGTTAGGCCTGGTAACCATATTTATTTATTCATTCCACAGTTGTTTGCTGTATGTACACGATAGTAAGAATTGTGATAGTTGCCGGAGTCAACTGTGAGTAGTCCTAGAACCAAGAAAGAACAGAAAAATATGAAAGAGGAAGAGAAGGCAATGCCCTGACTGTAATCATGCCCACTCCAGCGTCTCCCCACCCAAGGTCCCCTGGCCACCTCCACATAACCCCGTTTACTTGAACCTTTGAGATTTTATTGTTTATCAGAGAGTCTTACTCCACATCAACTATTAATATATGGGCACCTTAGGTACTTCTGCCTGAGGAGTTACCAGCCTCTGATTGAGACCAAAGTATAAGTTTTCTTGGCAGTTTTTTCCCACACAATCAGAGATGCTCCAGGATCCTCCAAACCTACCCCAGCCCCCACTGCAGGTATAGAACCCCATCCTAGGATTTCTCAGGCATCTCGCCCATCTACGCCTCTTTCTCAAGCTTACCTCCTGGAAGAAGGGTTGAGTTTTATGCTGGTTTATCATTAACTAGGAGAAAGAGGCATAAAGGTAGGAATACTCTTGAGAATTTCTTAGGAAGATTCTATGTTTGTGGCCAACATGTCGATAGTCACACATTTTCCTTTCAGTATACTCTGTTCATTCGAGCACCAGATAAACTGGTTGGCTTACATTTATGCACTATGATGTCATGAGCACACTTAGGCCTACACACACACACACAGATTTTATAAATGCCAGACTCTATTGTGAGCTGCTGAGATCTTGGAATAAGCAAGGCTGCAGGATCTGAGGGATTAGCAGATTCCTTAATATCTTCCTTGGTTTCCATGGCCTGGCCTCCTCACAATGGGTTGAGGAGGGTAGAAGCATGCACACACTTTTTTGGGGGGCCATGCCACATGGTGTGTGGCATCTTAGTTCCCTGACCAGCAATCAAACCTGTGCCCCATGCGGTGGAAGCACAGAGTGCTACCCACTGGGCTACCAGGGAAGTCATGATGCTCTGATACTTCTCTAACTAGTAATTCCTCTGCTACTCCTATGCTTTCTGGATGCATATAATTGAGTCATTGTGGAGTATGTTTCTGCTGAGGTTCTTGAGGAGTGGGAGACCCTGCAATCTGGATATTTCCTGGAAGTGCTATGTTTTATCTTGAGGGAGGAAAAGCAAATTTGCCTTTGTGCTCCATGATATAATTTGTCTTAATGTAAAAGTCTGTTTCCCCCCACAAATCTTCAGTGCCCTGGAAAGAGACTCTGTGTTCATCCAGTTTGGGGGTAGGGGGTTTGCCTTGGCATACCTCTACTTATGGTCCAGTCCACTGGCTGGAGGAGACAGTGGGGTTTAGCACTCAGAGACCCAGTGGGACTCCTCAGAGGCCTGTTTGGCCCATGTTTCCTACAACCTTGGGGTCATCCCAGTGACTCCTCTCACACCCACCGGGTTTCCCAGCTGAGGACCGCGAGGGCCATCCTCGGGCCAGTCTGGAGGCCCAGCTGCATCTCGGTAGAGGGAAAAGCCACAACAGTGGGAGACAGGCGTGGGCTTACTCCTGGTACTAAACTGTCCTCTGTGAACTTGGGCAAGCCGTTGAACGTCTCAGGATTACACGGTTTGCCTTTGTTTTAAAATAAAATGTGGTGGTGCTGTGCTTAGTTGCTCCGTCGTGTCTGACTCTTTGTGACCCCATGGACTGTAGCCCACCGGCTCCTCTGTCCATGGGATTCTCCAGGCAAAAATACTAGAGTAGGTTTGGGGATAAATTAAGAGTTTGGGACAAACATGTACACACTACTCTAGGTAAAACAGGTGAACAACCAGAACCTACTGAATAGCACAGGAAATTATACTCCCTATCATATAATAACCTATTATGGAAAAGCATCTGAAAAAAGAATATTTGTACATATACATGTATAGCTGAATCACTTTGCTATACTCTTGAAACTAACACAACATTGTAAATTAACTATCCTTCAATTTAAAAAATAAAACTTTGCCAGTACAGAAAATACGTAATCTCTTAAGGTCTTCCCAGCTCTACAGTTCTGTGAAATGGGGTGAGCTTTTTTGACTGTTAGAGAAAAATGGCGGAAACATTTCTAGCACAGAGTTTAGTGAACCTCAGGGCCTCCCTGGTGGCTCAGATGGTAAAGAATCCACCTGCAGTGCAGGAGAACTGGTTCGATCCCTGGGTCGGAAAGATCCCCCGGAGAAGGAAATGGCAGCTGCCTCCAGTATTCTTGCCTGGGGAATTCCTTGGATAGAGGAGTCTGGCGGGCTGCAGTCCATGGGATCGTGAAGAGTCAGACGTGACCGAGTGACTAACGCACCTAGTTGAACTGCCACGAACGCACAGGAAGTAGACTAGCGCCTGCTCACCCAGCGCCCCCGCCCCGGTAGCCTAGCGAGAGGGACAGCCTGTTTGGAACAGAGTGGTCAGTGAATTCGCAGGAAGAGACTGTTACTACGGGATCTATTCCTGTGGCAGAGGGCACACACTCTCCGATTTTACTGATGCAATTAAGCCATCATTACACTTGAGTGTAAAGACCTTTTAGTGTCACAGAAATAACAAACATTCGGAACACCTACTGACTGAAAAGGAAAATATGGATTCTTGGGGTTTTTCCTATAACTGGACAACATATAAATGAACAATGTTGGTTGGCCTTTTTTCTTCCCTTTCAGAAAAAACAGAGAATTGTAACATATCCATTATTCATTATCCCAAAAATGTTTTGAGAAGAGCAGAATCACTAGTTAAGGTGTTTTTTATAGTAGAGCCGATGGCTAAGAGATAAATGCAATTAATTTGAAAGCCTTAATATTTCTTAAGCCTCACCCAAGAAGTAGCCGAATACATACAATTCACTTGTCTTGGAACTCTTGCCCTGTGTGAGGTCCACTGCACTCAGCTCTAATCCAGCCTTCCGTAATACGTTTCTCAGGTGAAGATGTGATAATGCAAATACATCCCACCCCGCTTCCCCGTCCCTGTCCATTATAAGAAAACTAAAATGTGATGTGAGGCAATGTGGCATTGCTAATTAGCAAGCGAGCATGACAAGATAATGATGGTTCGTTAGGTTCGACTTTAAAAACAGCACTTCTAATTTATGCTAATTTTGCTTGAAAATTTTGTATAGTCATAGCCAGCCTAAAAGAGGCACTTTCTGGATCTGAGCCCTGCTCTCTTTCATTTTGCTTTGCCCCATCTACTTGAATATTAGTGTCAGACTCGGAGAGAAAAGTCCAGAGGGCAGGGGAGGCCTTGCATCCAGGGCAATCCCCGTGTTGTCTCACAAAAGAGGTCTGGCAAGGGTTGAAAGTGAATTTTAAACATTTAAGTGTCCGCTTTGAGATTTTCTTTCCATGGTGAGAACTCGTGAGAAATGGCTTCAGTTATTAGCTGGATTGAAAGGAGACAAATTTAAAAGGAGTGGAAAAAAGGAAAATGTTTGAAGCTCTTTGGGAACAAATAAAGACTTGGGGTAAATCCCCAGGGAAAGTTCTCTGATATTTAGTAATCCCAAGGCATAGAGGAGGAAAAAAAAAAAAAAAAGCCAGTTCATCTTAGTGCATGAGTCATTACTTCATTTCTCTAAATTACAGGCAGATTGTTAGTTCTTAAATCAACTCAGGTCATGAATTTTGTGAACCATACTCTGTGGGGAGAATTTTTTTCTTTCTTCTTCTTCCTCCTAGCCTTCAGAACATTAAAAAAAATTTTTTTTTCCATAAGTAAATGGACAGATGCCCTTCCTGAATTTATTTTTTAAATTGATGACAAATAAGGAAAATGTTCTCATATCAGTTAACCCCAAATTGACAAAATTAAAGAAACATAAGAATTGACACAATGGCAGTTCTTGATGCTTTTTTTTTTTTTTTTTTAAGGAAAAAATCAGATCAGTCAGCAATCATGTATTATGTATAGTATCTGCCATGAGAACCCAAAACCATTGGATTCGAATGACATAATTCCAGGGAGTTATATTCTCAGAACTAAAAGTACTAGTTATTGAACCCCTGCTGCTTATCAAGCACTTGATGCATCCCTGATCTTCCCGTGAACTCTGAAATAGGGTGATGCGGGTCTGAGTCAAGAGGCATTAGAGATCTTGTCTATATGCAACAGAGCCATTCAGTGGCAGAGCCGGAATCAGACCCAACTCACCTGGGCTCTGCTGTCTGTCTGATTTCTGTAAGGCTCACATGAGCAATTGGGAAGTACTAAAGGGCAGACTCAAGTGGTAAAAATGCATCAGTGGGACTTGAGGAGTTGGAGGTGAGTGTCTGGGAGGACTGCACAGCTCCGGTGGCTGTGTACCTTATCCAGAATGAGACAAGGGTGAGGGTGGCTCTGTTACTTGTTATGCCAAGGCAGTGGATATAAACAGGCATCGTCCTCAAGAAACCTTCGTAAGGGAGGTGGACTGGCGGGATGGGCAGGTCAGCAGTGACCTCTTCCTGCATCCCAAGCGTGCCCTGATGCCTTCATCATGGAGCCATTGCCCAGAACAGGGGTGGGATTCATAGGACCCCTTGTGAAACTGGGGCCAGGCCTGCGTGACTGGCACAGACCTGGTGATTCAGTGGTTCTAGAGACTGCAGACTGGCCCTCCTCCTGATAGGCATTCCTGGGGAAAGGTGCCTTCAGCTCCACCAAGGCATTTTATAGGGAAGATTGGATTTTGGAATTTTTATCTTAAATCTCCCAGGTTTTAAAACCGATTCTGTGGCATCACCGGCTCAATGGACATGAGTTTGAGTCAGACACGACTGAGCGACTTCACTTTCACTTTTTACTTTCTCGCACTGGAGGAGGAAATAGCAACCCACTCCAGTGTTCTTGCCTGGAGAATCCCAGGGACGGGGGAGCCTGATGGGCTGCCGTCTGTGGGGTCATACAGAGTCAGACACAACTGAAGTGACTTAGCAGCAGGAGCAGTGGCATCACTGGCTCGATGGGCATGAGTTTGAGGAAGCTCCAGGAGTTGGTGATGGACAGGGAAGCCTGGCATGCTGCAGTCCATGGGGTCACAGAGTCGGACACAACTGAGCGACTGAATTGAACTTTTAAAAATGTGTGGAAGCTATATTCAAAAGTTTACAAGTGATATTTTGCAAGTTGAATTTAGACTGAGCTACCTATTTGCTTTCTCTGATATAAATTAGAAATTTTTTTTTTCTTGAAATATTATGGCCCAAGTGTGTGTAGCCCAAAGTGTATCATGTGGAGAACTAATTCTGAAAGGACAGAGGCAGAAAGTGTGTTTTTGTGAGGCCAGTGAGTTGGGGGAATCCTGTGTTAACCAAAGTTAAAGAAACAGGAAGCTCACGAACATTTAATAGATCCACGCTCTGTGGCAAAAGAGGATATAGAGTGGAGCATTTCCCAGACCTGCTGGCTGCTGCTGCTCTTGTTGTGTCTCGAAGTCATGCCCAACTCTGTGACCCCCATGAATATAGCCCATCAGGCTCCTCTGTCCTCCACTATCTCTCGGAATTTGCTCAAATTCATGTCCATCACATTGGTGATACTACCTAACCATCTCATCCTCTGCTGCCCCCTTCTCCTTTTGCCTTCAAATCTTCCCACCATCAGGGTCTTTTTCCAGTGAGTTAACTCTTTGCATCAGGTGGCCAAAGTACTGGAGCTTCAGCATCAGTCCTTCCAATGAATATTAAGGGTGGATTTCCATTAGGATTGATTGGTTTGAGCTCCTTGCAGTCCAAGGGACTCTCAAGAGTCTTCTCCAACACCACAGGTGGAAAGCATCAATTCCTCGACACTCAGCCATCTTTATAGTCCAGTTCTCACATCTGCACGTGACTACTGGGAGAAAACCATAACTTTGACTAGATGGACCTTTTCTCAGCAAAGTGATGTCTCTGCTTTTTAGTGTACTGTCTAGGTTTGTCGTAGCTGTCCTTCCAAGGAGCAAGTGTCTTTTAATTTCGTGGCTGCAGTCACTGTCCGCAGTGATTTTGGATCCTAAAAAGATAAAATCTGTCACTGTTTGCATTGTTTCCATCTACTTGCCATGAAGTGATGGGACTGGATGCCATGATGTTAGTTTTTTGAATGTTGAGCTTCAAGCCGGCTTTATCACTCTCCTCTTTCACCCTCATCAAGAGGCGCTATAGTTCCTCTTTACTTTCTGCAATTAGAGTGGTATCATCTGAGGTTTTTATATTTTCCCAGCAGTCTTGATTCCAGCTTGTGATTCATCCAGCCTGGCATTTTGCATGATGTCCTCTCATATAAGTTAAATAAGCAGGATGGCAATATATAGCCTTGACATACTCCTTTCCCAGTTTTGAACCAGTCTCCCCCTTTCTCAAAGCATTGATTGGACTAGTCGAGCATGACTTTGGGGAAATGCTGATCTAAGTGAGTAGTTCTCTGATTTAAGCATATTCTAACTATGTGAAAGCTCTAAAACCATGTGTTTCTCCACACTTCTACCCATCAAACAAAAGCTCATGGAATGAAATAAATATTCGTCCTGAAGTACCGTTCCCCCAAAGCTGGGCTGTGTGAGACGCCAGCTGAGCTGTTTGTCAGTGTTGTGGTGTGAGGGGGCCTGGGCTGGACCACTCGTGAGTTGATGGTGTGCCTCGTCGTTGGATAAGAAGGGCACTGTTTGTTCAGTTTCGAGAAGTGAAGTCATTTGGAGGATCTCTAGAGCACCTAGATAGTAAAACGCCACTCTGCACTGTACTAAGGGTCATGATAGCAGCCAGAATGTATTTAAAAGGGATGGGGGGTGCTTTCCTTGAGGGGGCCCATTATAGTTACTGCTCTGGGATCACTCAGGCTCCCCAAGAAGTGGCCTTTGAACATGTTGCTTTCCCAAACAATCAGCACAGACATTTGGAAAACATCTTCATTTTTATGAAATTACTGATGATAAGCTGATGCTTTCTTAGAGCCTTAGCACTCAAGTTTCTTGTTTGTTTTTTTTAATGTTGGTATTTGAAATGGAAACCACTTCTTAAACCATTAGTATCCCTTTAAGTTTATTCCCAGCAGCATATTAAAGAATCATTCAAGGGAAATTTGTCCTCTCCGTTTACAAGATAACTCAGTCCACAAAATGTGATTTAATAAAAGCTTCGATGTGTATTTATCAAGGAGAGTGAATGTTTTTTTTCATTCCTGGCTTCAAGCTATATTTTTTCCTTAAACATTTTCTAAAATTTACTACATACTTCGCTCTGGGTAAATACATTTTTGCGGTGGCGTACTTATCCCCAAATGTTCTATTATAGGGAAGCATTCATGGTTCAAAACATTTTACATCCAGCTACCTAATAAACATGATTGGAGTAATCCTTCACGATCCCTGAGGTCAGGGACCGTCTCTGTATTCCCCAATTCTGGGATATTGTTCCCACCAGATGTTTGTCAAGCTAATGCATTCGTAGCCTGGAGATTGAAGTTGTTTTCCAAATGTTCCATAGATGATGCTTCATTTCAGATAAGCTGGTTGTGAGTGTGAGAGGGTGTCATTTACATTACAAAAGGACTCTCCGATGAAGGTAACAACAAGACTGGAGGCCTGTTGAGGAAAGCGTCTCTGAAATGTTAATGTGTACATCTTTGAGGGAATAAGGCTTAATATCAAAGGTTTGATTTATAGAAAACTTCAACTCCTGTAAACAGAAAGATTTACCTTTATGGAAACAGCTGCCAGTGGAGCATAATATTCATTTATAGTTCAGAGCAAATTATGTTACCTCAGCCCTATTTTCCTCAAGGAATATTGAATCAGCGGGTCCTGGGATCTGTGCACATTCTCCTTATAATAAGACTTCATCTGAACTGGCCATTTGGAGGGAGCTTTATTTGAAAGGGTGACTTAAACAGTTACTGGGCGTTGTGGGGGGAGCATTCCACATTAGCCGCTGCCCCCTCTTAAGAGGCCTGTGCTTTTTGAGTTAACCACTATCCTAAATTGCACTCATTTGTAATTTGCAAGAGGATTAGTTAGATCTTTATGACATTTCTGGTATGTGACAGCTTTTTAGAAGTCAGAAACTTAAAGACCTTTTTTGAGTGTTGTGCCTTGGGGGCATGAGAATATTCAGATACTAAAAGATATTATTAGTGCCTGCTAGTACTTCATGATCATGTTTAAAACATCCACAACTTAAAATTATCCTTATTAAAAACAACTTGATTATTTGACAGCCATGCTGGAACATTAAGTCTTAAATACCTTTATTTACAAAAAGTGAAAAGCCGGCCATTAAGTTGGCTTTCAACAAGAGCAATGTGTAGATGATACGTGATATGTGGATGATATGTGAGAGTGATGGAATGCCGAAGTGATAACGGCTGTGCTTGTGCAGGAAAAATAAGCAGCAGTATTTGCAGTATAGTATTAAGTGAAAAAAGCAGAATACAGGTTGTATGTAATGTCGATTAGTTACATAGAAATCAAAACGTGAATAACGATGGCAAGTCAAGAAAAAAGAAAATAGTGTTTTAGAGTTACAGAATTAAAGTTTTGAATTTGTATTTCCAGTTTGCTCAGTATTAAAAACAAAAGCCGATTTTTCCAATGGTTTTTTATTTTGCCAGTAAACCTTTTTCCTGAGTGCCTTGTGGTAGGAAGCAGAAGACCAGGAAGACGTGTCCACTTTCATGCACTTTTAGCAGTAAATATACAGAACACTTGTGAACAGAATCATTTTTTAACACTGTATTCTGATTTGGGAGACTTGAGTTTTAAGACTCCTTTTATTACCCAGGTAAGTTTAGAAAAATTCCCCTAGTCTATCTAGGCTCTCCCTGAGCCTTCGTTCATTCCCTTAGAAAAGATTGTGATAATATTTGGGCAGCTGGAGAAATCAGATGCAAAATATAAAAGTGGCAAGAAACTAAATAAAAGGGTATTCTTTTATTTTGAAATAAAACTAGTACCCATTGCTGCCCCTCCGAGTTCTAAGCTAAGTTATTAGACCAGTTGGCCCTACTTGTGAGAAACCCACCAGCATTTCTGGCAACGTCCTTTTAAGCATTGACCAGTGCTGTCTTCTCTCCGTGTGCAGACAGCAGACAGCCCTGGGCGACACGGTTGTCCTAACTCCTCGTTTCCCCACAGTTCCTACTTAAGAGAAGTAAAATCTTCATGTCCGTTAACAGAGCAGCGGTTTCCAAACTTCCGTGCATCTCATTTGTAAAACCTTGTAATGCGTGCATGCCATATGCATGTATGTGTATATACAGCTATACATACTCTTTTGTACGAATACTTATAATTATCTAACATAAAATAATACAGGAGTTCTGTTTTTCCTCCCATACCAAAATGGACTCTGCTGTGTGCGTTGTAGGGAGGTCACCGATCTAAAGAAATGGCCTCCGTGGAAGGTTTTACAACAGTCTCTCCCTTTTCTTTTCCTCCTTTTTTTTTTTTTTAGTAAAGTTTATTTTTGGCTGTGCTGGATCTTTGTTGCTGCTTGGGCTTTTCTCAAGTGGCAGCAAGCAGGGGCTCGCTCTAGGTGCAGAACATGGGCTTCTCATTACGGTGTTTTCTCTTGTTGCAGCTCCCTAGCTCTAGAGCACAGGCTCAGTAGGGTGGCACACAAGCTTAGTCGCGCCTTGGCATGTGGGATCTTCCCGGATCAGGGATTGTAACCGTGTCTCCTGCATCGACAGGAAGATTCTTTACCACTGAACACCAGGGAAGCCACCAGGGAAGTTTCTGTAGTAGCACCACCAGCGGTGTAAAAATTACGCTTGCTAACTACATACCTCTTAGGAACCTTAGAAAAAATAAACCGAAGTATCCACACTTGCAAATTCTAGCTAACATTTGTTGATATTGCTTCTGCTCCAAGCACCATTCTGAACACTTCATCTACATGGTTACTCAGTCCATGTAACTCTGCAAGGTGGATCACCAGTGGGGAAACTGAGGCACACCTGGATTGAGTAACTGGCCCAGATCATGTAGTCAGTAAGTAGTGGAGCTAGAATTTGACTCCAGGCCATCTGGCTTGAAATTCTGTCGTCTTAACCACCATGTTTCCCAGCACCTAGTCAGCAGTCTCCACTTGAGATAAAATTATGTGATTAAGCCTAAAAGACCCTGATGCTGGGAAAGATTGAAGGTGGGAGGAGAAGGGGACAGCAGAGGCTGAGATGGTTGGATGGCATCACCGACTGAATGGACATGAGTCTGAGCAAGCTCTGAGAGATAGTGAAGGACAGGGAATCCTGGAGTGCTGCAGTCCATGGGGTCGCAAAGAGTCAGATACGACTGAGCAACTGAAAACAACAAAGTCTAAATGACTAAATCAGCACCAGCGTATCTTGAATCATTGGGTCAAGACCCAGGCCCATGGTTTAGCAGGTCACTATAGAACCTCAGAACTGGTAGGAATTTAAAAGGCTCAGTAACTCCGTGGTTACTGTTCACCAGTGAAAACTCTTGTTCTTTTATGAGGTAGGCTCCTGGTAAATTCTCAGGATCCTGAAAAGACATGACTCAGGAAACTCCTTTGCAGTCTAAGTTTTAAGTCTTTTAATGAACTCTCATTATGTTATAACATGGAAAATGGTGTTTTCATGACTTTTTTTTTTTTTTTTGGTCTTTAAATACCTTGTTGTACCTATAATTATTATTTTCCTAAGAATGGAGCTGAAATTGCTTCAAGATGAAAGAGCCATGGTGCTTGTGGGTGGGTATGCTCCTCCGAACTTTAGAACTACAACAGAAATTAGAGGTTCACAAGGTAATTGCTATGATTACAGTTTTCTTTTTGGCCCCAGACAGGAGCTCTTGAAACACAATATTCTACTAATTTTTTAAATGTACAGTTTTCAAGGCAACAAGGAAATTACTGAGAGTGTGTACTGTTTCTCCCTTGTTTTCAATGAAAGTTAGCATCCTGCTGGATCTCTTGCAATTGCTGACGGAGAAGCGGACATTGAATGTATTACAAACCTGTTAAAAGGCTTAGAAGAACTTGAAGTATTACATCAGCCTTATGATATTGCACAACTAAACTTATTTTAAAAGAAAGCTCCTAATTATAGCAGTCC
Organism: Aepyceros melampus; assembly: GCA_006408695.1. Lineage (NCBI taxonomy): Eukaryota > Metazoa > Chordata > Mammalia > Artiodactyla > Bovidae > Aepyceros > Aepyceros melampus. Next base: position 62,449 of record SJXQ01000812.1, on the reverse strand, counting down.
AAGGTAACAACAGCTTTTAAACCTATGAACCTTTCTAAACTTTATGTTTCTAGATAATTCACTTCTTTATAATATCTGCAATTTTACATTGTAAAATATGGAATTCCATATCATTTGCACACCTCACACAATAGACATCAATAAATGGTAGACCTTATCCTTTATTCTTTCTAATTGTTACAAACTTTTCAGTGACCATATAAGCCCTTCTCTTTGTTTCATATTTTACTTTGTCACTTCCCTGTTGTTAACTTAGGTTATTTCTAGTTTCTTGTACTGTAAAACCTGGTGATGAGTTTTACACTATCTTCTTGTTATTCGTTCTTGAGGGGATGGTGGTCATCTTGATAGGAATTGTTAGGAAGGGAGTTGCTGTGTCAAGTGTAAGAGCAGTTTTGTGACTTGGAATAAGACACTTTGTCCTGGTTATCAGTTGGAACTGTTTCTCTGAAGCCTATCCTTTCATTGTTTTTATTATTGTTTCTTTCTTTTTTACATCTTTATAAGGATAGAAAAACCCTTCACTTTCACTTGGAATTTAAAAGTTATCAGTATGAGTGAAGTCCCTTGCATAGGTTTACTGCTTTTAATTTCTTGTGTTAATGTCGTTTGTCCTCATTCTTCTGGATCGCAATAGCAGCAAAATAAGAATGCCACATAGTAATTATATCCTACGGATGTCAACATTTTTTCCTCTTCTTGTTGTTGGGATTATTTTTACTTCTTAGCACTTTTATCATGGGTTTTCTGTTTTAGTCTGGTTTTAATCTTGGTTTTTCTTTCTTGGCTTTTCCCTAATAGCATCTGTCTGTTTTTAGACCTCTTACTTCATATACATAGTGTATTTTTTGAGGCTTAACTTTTGTTAGTTTTTTTTTTTTTTTAATATGGAGTTTTCTGTATTGATGTCCCAATAAGTACTCTGTAAGTGTGCACAAAAATTTCTGATTTTAATTAATTATTTAAGTTACTTGAATGGAGAATTGCTGGGTTATAAAGTTAACCGTGTTCCTTAAAGTGTCCCAGTCTTCCACTCCAGGGTTGACCTGGCAAGTCCCAAAAGATGTGTCTTTAACTCAGTTTCAGTCCAGTGTGGCCATCAGCTACATTTGTGGCGTGTTGGTGAGTAGACTGCTGTGTGGTTCAAAGCACTGTGTTGTGTGTCACATTTCTGATAAGGACAGTGTTCTCCTGTACTTAAGCATTAAAGTTCTACTCTATCCCAAGATGTTTTTCTCCACACAGCTTTGTGTTGCTGTATAACTATCATGGTAATAATTTCAAATTTTGAAGTGAATTTTTATAATAAAATGGGTTTACTAATAAGACCCACACAAAGAAAGTATCTCAGCCTTTGATATTCTTGTGTGCCTTGGGGATCCAAAAGAAAGGTATAGTTAATTAGCGTGTGGTAATTAGCACATAGTGTTTTCCAAATTTGCTGCCTCTTTTTCCCCCCAGAATACTTTCCAGCATCTCAGAAATAGTTTTCTACGGACCTCAGTCTGGGAAATGCCGCTCGAATCCATTTCATTGTTTGTTCACAAGAATTGGGCCTTCATTTACAGTGTCATCTTCATGCAAGTGTGGAGTTGGGGTTTCTTGATCTCCACTGTCAAATCAAGCCAGTCTTTCTTTGTAAAAACCATTCCTTAACAATGACCAGATCTACGGTTAGCAGCTCTGAGGTTTCTTTTGGAGAGGACATAGGTTTCTTTTAGCCGAGGACACTCGGCTGGGGACATCACCAGTGGCTTAGAGCTTGTCTCCCCTTAGAACTTCTTTTCTCAGAAGCTGGGCCCTTGAGCCACCTATAGAAAGCTTAGTGTGTGATATAGCTGAGCATAATGAGAAGCAGAATAAAACATGTCTTTTAACTGAAGAGGCAGTCTGATATGACAGAAAGAACAGACATTGGGGGTTAGATGTTCCACAGTGAAAAGCCTGGTTTTGCCATTTCCCAGACTTTTGGCCCTGGACACTTGCTCTGAATCAGTTCCTTCATCTTTAAAAAGTCACAACGAGAGAAGACACCACAAAGAGAAGCCTGTTCACCGCAACTAGAGAGAAGTCCCCACTTGCAACAACTAGAGAAAAGCCCCCGCAGCAACAAAGATCCAGCACAGCCAATAATTAAGTATATTATTTTTTTAACAGGCACTAAGTATGCTTATTTTATATGATCGATAGAGTGTTTGAACACAGAATTCAAAATGAACTTTTCTAAACATTTCTTGGAGGACAGAGAACACAAAAAAGTGACACAGAAATGACTGGAATTAGAATCTGAGACCAAGCCACAGTTGAGCTTTTTAATCACATAGAGGTCTTAAATGTAAGGTCCTTCCTAGGGTCACTCCCTTTTAAAAAAGTAAGGTGTCAAAAAAAATTAAGCTGTTTTTCCTTTAAAACAAAACCTAATATGCTAAGAGAGTTGAAGCAGTAGGATATGGTCCCTAGGACTTGAAAATGGTGTTTTCAGAAAATTAGAGCCAAGAGAAGCTATGTCGTGGCCAGTCTTCAAGGTTTACAGGTCAGGAAGCTGGGAGCCCAAGAGGTCTGAGAGTGGGGCCAGAGTTAGCTTCCAGGTAACCCTACCTGGATCCTGGGTGGGATTCCATCTGCACACTGTGAACACCTTGGTCTCCAGGTCCCATGCATTCCTAGGGCAGGAGGCTGGCTCTGCAGTGGGGAAAGGCAATGAGTATGTATATAGCATCTTGAAAGAGTCATAGCTCCATTTATTGGAGATGGAAATGTAAGGAAGAAGTCCTTATGATAAGTGCTCTCACAGCACTGCAGAGAGATTCGTTCTCAGCAGGAAGGGGCAGGTTTCAAAGAAGAGATGATAAAACTCAAGGGTAAAGGTTGAGCCTGTGTTTGTAGCATGTTGAGATGGAGAAGAAAAGGCAAGAGTATTATTGAGGACGAGAGCTGTAGCTAGTGGAATTGGCATCTCCAGAGTCAAACAGAGGCCAGACAAGTGCTGCGTATGACTGGGCACCATGGACCTGGACTGCCGGGAACGTCCAGTGAGAGATCGGAGAGAGCAGGTCACCGTGTTGCAGAAGGGAGCCTGTGGAAGCCCTTGGAGTAAGGCAAAAAGGGCTTTCAAAGTCATTGAAAGAGTCAGCCTGCTCATTATTCTAAGTTTTAAAGCATGAGAGTGTCATGATCGGATTCATAGTTTAGAAGAACTTCTCCCTCTGCCGGGACATGGTGCAGTCCTGAAGTCAGGCCAGCGCCAAGGGGATGTGTTTAAGGACTGCTGCAGAGGTGGGCCTGGCCTGGTTGTGGTTGCCTGAGTCCAACTGGGATCTTGATGCCCTCCACTGAGGTCGTGAGTGGGTGTGGAGCGAGGAGGAGAAAAAGAGGAAGCCTTAAATATGAGTTCCCGAGTGGGTGTCAATGAGGGAAAGCTACTTCTGGAGGAAGCTTTAAATACTAAGTGTGATCCTAGAGGAGGAAGTGGATCCAGCCACACGAGAAATACTTAGCGAAGTTCTGTCTGTGTGAGACCCAGCCGGTCGGCTCTTTCCTTTCCGATCTTGCCCCTGTCCCTCCCATTCCCAGCACATCAGCCAGAGTCATTTTTTCAAAGTTCAGGAGTAATTGCCACCTTCTTTCTTATAAAACCCCAACAGCCTCACTCTTGACTTACCTTTGCCGTCAGAATAAAACCAAACTCTTTCCATGGCCTCTCCTCCCCGTGTGGTCTGGCCCCCGTCCATCTCTTTGTCCTCCACGTGTCCACGTGGTCCGGCCACCTGGCCTCCCTGGTGCTTCTAGACGCCAGCATCTCTCCTCTGAGGAACGCTGGTTTGCACCTTTTTGTTCCCTTTCTCTCCCTCTTTGAGGAAGAGCACTGTCTGGTCTTTGCCTGGTGTTCCCACATGGAGTGTGGACTTTGGCTGTCGAGAGGGGTAGGTGTTTGTGAATGGATGCTCCCAATCTCTGGATAGTCCTCTCTGTCCCTCTCACACTGCACAGCAGAGACTAAAGCAACCTCTCCGCAGACCAGAGCCGAATTAGAAGTACCAGGTGGAGAAACTGTCCCTCTTCTTAAAATAAACTCCTGATTCCCTCACTGACCCCAAGGATAAGCGCACCAGTTCTTTCCGAGGGTTTTTCTGCCAGTCACTCTTAGTAATGTTTCTCAGTCTCTGATATTTTAAGGTGCACCTGGACGCTTTCACAAGCCTGTGCATCTCCATGTGCTGTTGTGATTCGTTATTCCTCTTTAACCTGTTTTCCTCCTTGGGGGCACACATGTCAGCGATCAGTTTTAGTGCAAGTCATGCCCAGTATCCAGCATGACTCTCGGTGAAGTCCACAAAGCTGCACTGCAGTCCCCCGGGTGCCCCTGAGGCCATGTGGAAAGTCTCTCTGTGGCTGACTCACCGCCACCACACCCAGCACAGTGCTTGGTTAGCAGATGGGCCCACATGAAGTGGCGGGGCTTGTGGGGACAGCCAGGTGACTCGGCCCCAACGAGCTGCAGGCTGACCTCCTCCCACTTTGCTTTTGTCCCCTCCCCCCTGTAAAGAGCGACTTCAGGTTCTCAAGCTAAGCGTTGATCTCAATTCCTCTTTGGCTTCTTCCCAGAGCGTCCCTCAAATGGGAAGGAGAAGGTTTCGGAAGTTGTCTCGTGGGCTGCTTACCGAACCCTTGGCTGATCTTGTCTTTTAAAGTTTCCTCAGGACCCAGTTTGTCAGGCTGGCAGCTTGGAGAACATGAAGCTCACGAATATGGGCTCGCAGGTCAGGAAGACCCGGGCGTGAACTTTGACTGCGTCTCTGACTTGATGCAGGATCTCAGGCCATCCTGTGCTTCAGTCTCCTCGGTAAAATGTGGGTGACAGAGACGTCCTGATCAGTTACTGTGAGGATTAAATCAGAACATGTTCCAGTTGTTCTTATCACCCTCATCATCAGTGTTGGGAGAAGGGAGGTGAGACTGGGCCTATGTAAGCCTCTAAGGAAGACTTCCCTGGTGACTCAGTGGTTAAGAATCCACCTGCCCATGCAGGGGACACAGGTTCGATCCTTGGTCCTGGAAGATCCCACACACGGAGCGGCAGCTAAGCCTGTGTAACTACTGAGCGTGTGCTCTGGAGCCTCCTTGCCACAACTACTGAGGCCTGAGCACCCTAGAGCCCATGCTCCCCAGCAAGAGATGCCACCGCAGGGAGAGGCCCGTGCACCGCAGCTGGAGAACGGCCTCCGCTCACTTCAACTAGAGAAAGCTCACGTGCAGCAACAAAGACACAGCACAGCCAGAAATAAATAAATAATTTTGTAAAAAAAAAAAAATCTCTTTAAAAGAAAAATGTCTCTAAGGACAGTTAGCGGCCAAGGAGGGAGAAGGAAACACTCCCTGTGGTGGCGGCATGGGAGGAGGACAGGGGCGCTTCAGGACAACTTGCTTGAGCAGGTCCCAACAGGGCCAGCAGAAGTCATCAAGGGCTGGGCCCTCCGCGCTCTTCACCGCAGCATCCGTTTCTTGGCTCCACAGCCAGGCCCTGCTTCTTCCAGAGCCCAGATACGCACCAGAGATAAAGGCTGCACTCACCAACAAGGGCTTGAATGCTGGAATTTCAGTGACCCCCATGGAACTGGGGGCCCCCGTGGCTATATGGTGTGGGACCAGCGCAAGTTGAACCATTAGGTGTAGAGACCCAGCCTCATGGGGCAAAGCAAGACTGGGCTTAGCGCTTTGAGTCCGGTGGGTCTTATTATATGGCTTTAAGGGTCTGAAAAGGGTCATTCCCACTTTTCTCTGTTCACCCCACTGACTCCCACAGCAGTGTTAAGAGTTGGTTTAGTGGATCAGCGAAGAGAGTCTTGACTATGACAGTGCAAGGTTGTATGAATCACTTAGCTTTTTAAAATAGCACTTGAGAAATAGCATTCTGTGAGTCCCAGTGCTGTTCTGTATACCTTTCAGTATAGAGGCGGATTCAGCTGACTCACATTTATTGAGCCCCCACTCTGGGCCTTGCATAGTCTCCTTCCTCGAGATATGTACACAGGAAAGGGGACTTTGGTGAGCCGCAGTTTTATGCAGTATCTTTTCTTCGGCCTGGAAAGTTGATAGGTTGGTGCTGTTTTCCTGCCTGGCATGGATCCTTAGAATCAATCAGGTGGTATTGCTGAAGGTATATGGCATCACCAACTCAACAGACATGAGTTTCAGCAAACTCCAGGAAGATAGAGGAGGTCAGAGGAGCCTGGCAGGCTGCAGTCCATGGGGTCGCAAAGAGTCGGACATGACTTAGTGACTGAACAACAACATTGCTTACGGTGATACATTGATCTTTGCTGCATATCTGAGCTGTGAAGTGGGGTCCAAACCCTTAGTCCTCAGCACCCGCAATTCTCTGTGCCTGTGAGTCTGATTCCCTTTGGTGCAGCCATTCAGCTACAGGTAGAGTAGAGGACAGAAGTTTCTGATTGAATCTGTATAAACAAAGGAGAATCTGAACCTTAAGGACACTTTTATAGTCTAAAATAGCGCAAACAGCTTAAAACCTATGTGGATGACCTGTCAACTTTCCCTTTTTGAGATGCATTATGCAAATCATGTTTTATTTTAGGTTGATCATTTCCCCTTGTGTAGCAGCCTCATTCAACTCGTGTTAATCTTGAAACTAAGAAATGATAACATCTCTTCCTTTCATGTGAGCTGCTCTTGGCCTCCTGTGCTGATGTGTAGCTGAACCACAGGGTGCCTCTCAGTGCTCCCATAACTTCCACTCCTCAGATTAATAGGGGCTGTGCTTCCAGCATTTGAGGTGAATGCACAAGAAAAAAGGAGAGAGCGGGCAAGCCACGCCCCTTTACATCTGGGGAAGAGTTTGGAGAAAAGGATTTCAGCAGAGAGGTTAGCAGTTGCAGAAGCTCTTGGGTGGATTCAAGCTTATGGGTTCCGAAAGACTGTGGATGTGGCTTAGACATGAGTGGAGAGTGTGGGAACAGGCAGAGGGCACCAGCCCTGGACCTCACAGGGCCTGGCTGGCAGTGGTGAACTTAGGTTTTACTCTTGGTTCAATTCAGATCAGCCACTCGGTCGTGTCTGACTCTTTGCGACACTGTGGACTGCAGTGCGCCAGGCTTCCCTGTCCATCACCAACTCCCGGAGCTTGCTCAAACTCGTGTCCTTCGAGTCAGTGATGCCGTCCAACCATCTCATCCTCTGTCGTCCCCTTCTCCTCCTGCCATCAATCTTGCCCTGCATCAGGGTCATTTCCAATGAGTCAGTTCTTTGCATCAGTTCTTTGCCATAGTATTGGACCAGTGGATTCATCCTTTCTTCCTTCCATGTGTATTTTCCTTTCATTCAACAGAGCAAGTTCTTACTCAGCGTCTTCTGTGCAAAGAAAGAAACAAATACAAGTATTATTATGGAGCGTGTTCAGTTGACAAGTAGAGAAAGAGACAGAGGTACTAAACCCCTAAAATTCAAGGTGAAGCATAGTACAATTTGGGAAGTGTGGCCAAAATCCCAGGGTAGGGAGGATTCCTACTTTATGAATAACTTCCTTCATATCTTATCTAACGCGGTCCCAAGCATCCCATCTGTCCTAGCGAAGGGTTTTGTTGTTGTTCTGCTGCAGCAGGTAGAAGAGGGGGACGTGCAGCTGGGGAAGCAGAGGCAGTGCCTGGCCCAGAGGAGGGACCGCTCTGAGCTAGCCACAGCTAATGGATGAACAAGCGAGCCAGTGACATAAAAACCCAGGATTGATCCTCAGGACAGAGACTCGGTTGCATTAACCTGAGACTGTCAACCAGAGGCCTGGGTGAACCCTCACCTGAAGAGCTTCGGGAAGAGAGTTCCAGGCAGACAGATCAGCTGGTGCAAATGCCCTGAGTGGGGGGAATGGGCGTGGCTGGGTTCCTGTGCATCTCTGAGAGTGTCTGTTGGCACTCCGCTGTGACCCAGGAATGCCCCTCGGCCCAGAGGGGTACAAAAGGTTCCGTGTCCTACTCCAAGTGGCCTCTTCATTCTTAAAGAATGTTTTCATAAGGAAATGGCATGGTCACTCTCCCTTCATCGTCACACTGGCTCACTTTCTGGGCCCACGCCTGGTCCACGCTACAGTTACATGCGTGCATTCTAGGGGGTGGGGTCTTGTGACAGATAACGAATGTATTGACTTGGCTAGGAGGCTGCACGTGAGCCTCCATCACTATTTCATTCTCAGAGAGTTTATGAGAATTAATTAGGCATCTCCCTCCTCCCAGAGAGGCAGTGGGGTTGCTCAGCAAGGTGAAGGATGAAGAATCTCGGCTTTGAACCAAAATCGGGCCAGCATCATCTCCCTTTGATTTCCCTATTAAGCCAGTTGCACAGAAGAAGAGCTCTTACCTTGTGGTGATTATGGGACAAATGCATCTATTGAAATGCATTTCTGAAATTACCTCCCTAATAGGACTATTAAAATAATAAAACGGAAGCACTCCTTTTTTTCCCCCAACTGAGTAAAAATTTTTTTCATTGAACAAACCACTTTACTAGTGGGAGTGCTTGTTTCAGAGACACTGTGCTGTCACTGCTCCAAGTGTTTCAGAAACTCCTCTCTTGGAAGCACCTCCAGAGGTGAACGTAATGATGCTAGCAGTTTTTGAGCACCTGCTCTGTGCAAGGCTTTGTGCCAGCCACATCCAGGTACTTTAATCTATTTAATGTTCAACATCCCTAGAGGGTGGGAGGTGTGATTGATGTCTTCCCAGGCATGTCTGTAAGAAGTTCTATGTGGTTATTTGTTATCCACTGTTTGCTTTCTCTGTAAGTATACAGATAAGACTTAGCACCAAAGACTTGTGCTTATTTTAAAAAAATCACATCTACCTAAAATAAGACACATTTTTCCCCACTTGGAGTATATTGAAAAGAAGGTGCCCTGGACTTAGAAAGTAATTCTGAAAGAGAAAATCTTAATGAGTATTAACAGTCATATTGGCATTGCTCATTTAACGTAGGTGTACTGTATTCCAATAAAATGTTTTTAACAGTTGCCAGAATAACTATCTTGAGACACAAAACTAACTGAAAATGTGTAAGCTCTGTCTGTCATTTTAAACCATTACTCGAGGTACTGTGTGGTCATATTCCTCATACATATATGTGTGACACAAATATATACACACACAAACACATATACACTCACACATTTAACACATACATACTTTTAGACCTCAGCTGTTCAAAACCATCAGGGGAAGAATTTCAGAGGGCCATGTTTTCTCAATTCAAAATTCTATTCGGCCATTTTCAAGGCAAGCTTTGCATTGCGTAGGTTGCTATTTGGGGAGCTGAGAATAATGAGGGGTTCGTTGATTCATTATTTGTAACTTTGTCTCATAAGCGTTTTTGAGCTTCCGCTCAGCTGGATGCCAGAACTGGGAATTCAGCCATGAAGAGGTTCCACAGGGCCCACATCCATAGTCTTTCCTTCTCCCGGTTGGGGGAGAGAAGTTCCATACAGGTCACGACCAAGATCATTTCAGGGATGTGTCGCGCTATTGAGTATCCAGTGTGAAGTGTATGAGAGAGTGAATGGTGGGGGAGGGTGGCTAAGCTGCTTTAGGTGATCATAGAAGGTCTCCCGGAGGAAGGAGCTTTTTTTTTTTCATTTGGCTGTGCCAGGTCTTAGTTGGGGCATGTGACATCTAGTTCCCTGACCAGGGATGGAGCCCAGTCCCTGACATAGGGAGCATGCGGTCTTAGCCACCGGACCACTAGGGAGGTCGCAGGAGGCGCTGATAACCTGAGGCCTGGGTAAACAGAACCCTCACCTGAAGAGCTCAGGGAGGAGAGTTCCAGACAGACAGATCAGCCAGTACAAATGCCCTAAGTGGAGGGGAACAGGCATGGCTGGATCCCCGTGCATCTTCAAGAGCATCTGCTGTTTGCACTCTGTTGTGACCGAGGGATGCGGCTTGGCCCAGAGGGGTACGAAAGGCTCCATGTCCTACCCCGAGGAACCCCTTGATTCTTACAGAATTCTTTTTCATTCTCATATCCAGTTTGTAGACTCCTTCTGAACCCTCAGGTCGCTAGCTTCTGGGGTTTGGTTTCTCCAGCAGCCTCTCGCTAGTTTGCAACAGCCTGTGCCTTGACTGTATGTTCAGATGCCCACACTTGTTAGGACTGTACGTGAAATAAGATGTCCCCGTATAAAGATGAGAGTACTCTTCGAGGTTAACGCCCCTGCTCTTCAGTGATGCAGAGAAGGCAGGGCTGCTGTCTTGCGGAGTTCTTAGATAGGGGAGGTGTTATTGCATTATTAGAGATCAGCCTGTTCTCCTGGATTCCTGCCTTGGCTCCTTCATCCTTCTCCCCTCTCCCTCTCTTCTTCTCTCACAAACACATACACTTTTTCTAGTGGTTCACCTTCAGATGCATACTTGGAACACAGGCACGTATTTTAACATACTTCTAATGGGTTGAGAGAGAGGACAGTTCTGAGCCCATTCATCTGCCACTTTTCTCTCCGCTTTATTTAGTTTTACACACAGGACATATTAAAAGATGTCACTGCCGAGTGTTGCTTGTCTGGCGGTCGAGGGGATGGCGCTCTCTAGCACATTTAGACATGTGTTATTTCTGGAGGGAGCCTTGTTTGATTGAAGGACAGCATTCCCTGGCTCTCTTCAACACGGAGCTCTTAAAAGTGCGTTTTACTTGGCTGCCTTTTGCCAGTGGCCAAATAGTAGAGTGTAAAAAGAGAAGTGTCACCTAGATGTAATGGTGGCTGTGGATGTCATTAATAACCTTTAAAAGTAAGTACATGAACTTTACATCCTATTAGTTTATAGACAGGTTGGTAAGACTCCAACATAAATTTCTGAGACTTTCCCTCCTGCAGAAAGGAAGCAAATAGCTGGCCTCATAAAATGTTACGGCTGAAATCTTCCCCAGCCCTTTGCTTATTGGGAGTCATTAACTCTGTGCGTGGACATTAAAGTCCACTCATTAATTTCTCTATGAGTAGAATCATTCTTCAGTGGTTATCACCCCAAAGCTAAGCCAATAGTGTATTTTCTTCCAGAAGGAGATCTTTTGTTCTTTCTCTAAAGTTATTAAAAAATCAGGAGAAACATGAGCATGCCATCTACAGTGGGTTTTTAGGTGGCTTGTTTGAAAAAGCATCAGCTGCTTTTTCTCTTACCTGATATGTGACACCTGGCAAGCTGTTTGACTTCTCCAAAATAAAGCAGGAGTTTTCATCAGGAAAAAAAAGATGGCAGTAATAATGGATATAAGGGCTTCCCTGGTAGCTCAGCGGTAAAGAATCTGCCTGCAGTGCAGGAGCCACAGGAGACTCGGGTTCTATCCTTGGGTCAGGAAGATCCCCTGGAAGACAGCTTGGCATCCCACTCCAGCATTCTTGCCTGCAAAACGCCATGGTTGGAGGAGCCTGGTGGGCTACAGTCCCGAGGGTTGCAAAGACTCAGACACGACTGAAGCAGCCTAGCACGCACGCTCAGATGTATGTGAAAAAATAAATGGTGGCTGTTATTAGAATTATTTTTTAAAATATGCTCACCACAAAAGCAGTTCATCAAAGGATAAACCCTTTGGATCCCACCTCTTAAAATGAGTGCTTATTTGCACTTATTTTCATTAATGCCTTCCCTTCCCAGTCTTACCAGTAACCTAACTATCTTAACTCAGATTTGCATCTGCAAATTGGTGGACATTCCTCACTCAAGATGAGACTGCTTTCAGTTTCAGTTCCTCAGGGATATCATTGGAACACAGTACTGGTAGTGATTAGGGGGTCGCGTTTTCCTGTGAAGACCTGGATTCAAATCCCTACTCTGCCACCTTGGCAAGTTCCACTTTCTAAGCCTCTGTTACTCATCTATAAAATGAATCCAGTACTAGCACTTACCTCGGAGGGGTTTTGTAAGAATTGAGTGGAATAATCTGTGTAAACCTCAGCTCCCTATGTGACGGAACATTTATTAAAATGTTAGTTATTTTCCCTTTTTAAAGTACAAATCTCAGATCTTTGAAATAACTCAAGCTTCGTCTCTTCTCTGCAACTATGTCGTAAAACACGGTTTCTTAAGTGTGATGTGTGGTGTCCCTGGTGTTAGATGAGATGATTCGAGGTAGTAAATAGGTAAGCATTTTGTGTAGTTAGAGGTACTACGTCATTTTTAGGGTATCTTCTGTTAATGGTGAATGATCCAGCTCTTTACAATGTCCATTTATTTTTTTTGAAAAGAAGATGTGAATGGGGAAAAAAGGGGGGGGGAATAGACCTAAAGAAAAACATTGATTTAAAAAGAATACAAAAAAAGGGAGTACAGGTGGGATGTGGTTGTGACAAAGTTGTGGAGGTGGGAAGTAAGTGATGGGTGTGGCAGAAATAGCCTTTGACTTTCAGTCTTATTTTTATCCCAGTATTCCGTTAGATTTGGGATTCAAGAGCCATTCGTGTGAAATGTGACCTTTAGCACTTTCTGACTCTATGACTTTGGGCAAGTTAATGTTTTCCTCCTTCTTAAAAATATTTAGTGATGGCCTATCACATTTCCTTATCTTTAAAATAGAGATGCTGCTTTTTTGTTATTGAAGATGCGACTCAGAGAGTCTTATCTGCTGGGTGTGTCTTCTCCACCAAGCTTACATCTGGGTAGTAAGTCCTCGGTAAACCAGTTCTTGTGTTACTCAGGACTCGTGGTTGCAAGTGACAGTCTCAGGTTCAGCTGGCTGAGGACCAAAGGGAGTTTCCTGTCTCATGTCCTCAGTCTGCAGGAAGGCTAGCGGTGACACAGCCTTGAGGACAGCTGGATGCAAGGACTGCCTCCTCCACCTCTTGTTTCTGGTGGTTGTCTTTGTTAGCATCATCCTGTCTGGCCAGATTCTTCCACCACAAAAGCCATGGCAGCCCCCAGGCGTGCATCATCAGAAAGGGGCTAAATGTTATGATCCCTGTTCCCAAGCCCAGAAATCCTAGGCAGGACTGAGGCCGGCATTCACCATGTTCACCCAGAGAGCAGGAGCCAGAGGAAGGCAGCAGGGCCCCTTGAACCCCACATTCAGAGCAGCAGGAAAACTCATCTTGCAGAAGGGGAATAGTAGGTGCCTGCTGCCGTCACCTGGAGCCTTCCTGCAGTGAGGAAGGTCCTATCCTCTGTGGGCCTCCGTTCACTCATCTGGTGTCTTGAGGTTTAGCTGATGTAGTAGGCGTGAGTGCACATTTAATGTTCTTAAACTTTATACAAATGTGTTTATGATGATGGCTGTTGTTGCTCCTGCCCTCCTCCACATGTTCACATAACTGTCCAGGGGTTCCCAGCCTGTGAATGGATCCTAGACCCTTGGGAGAGCAGAGAGGGGCTTGAAGTTGTTCTAAGAACTTTAAGTCAGCATGCCATGAGTGTTATCTTATACTGACTTGCTTTTGAAGTGTAATACGCACATAGAAAAGCGTGCACATCCTACATGCACGGTGTGATAAATTTTCAAATGAAACACAATTGTGTATCCAGCACTTGGGTTAAGTATCAGGAGTGACAGCCTCCAGTATACCCCACCCCCACCCCCCTCCATAATACACGTAGATGGCTGGAGATGTCTTGATTCATCACCTAAGAAATCATGTGTAAGCATTACCAGCATCATGGTAGCATTTTCCATGTTGTGATTTTTAATAAGTGAAATATTTGAAATATCAGCCTTATGTCATCAAAAAAATTTTTAACACTGAAAATAACCCTCAAGTTAAAAGTTTGAGAAGCACTTCGGGGCCACTCTTATTTATTATACCCCCTTTAATGTTTTCTTTCTGACTGAAGTTACCATTTGACAATGTGCTTTATCCTCTGGGAACATGTCACATGTTTGCCTTTCTCCCTTCCCAAGTTACAAGCTTTCCAAGTCAAGAAATCAAATCTTAAGATTTATTAGGTGTCTTCTATTTTCTTTCCTGTGCATAACTTAGCACAGTTACCAACTGACTACCAAGTTATCCACTTCACCCAATTTTGAGCCTTATGGAGTAACTGCATTTATCTCAAAACTACTCAAATCCTGGGCAAATCATGTCTCTGAAATGGTTCGCCATTAGATAAATGTGCCAGTTTGCTGTTACTGCAGTGCTTAGCACAACAAATGCAGTTATGAATGAGTTTTTCTTTTTCTTTTCTTTTTTAAATTTACCAAGTTTTCCAACATTTTCTCTCCCCGTTTTTCTCTTTTAGGCTCTAGACCAAGATAGAACAGCCTTACAGAAAGTTAAGAAGTCTGTAAAAGCAATATATAATTCCGGTCAAGGTAAGTACTTACCAACACGGACAGCACCAATTATATATATTTATAGATATAGTCTTGGACTTCCCTGCTGGCTCAGATGGTAAAAGATCCACCTGCAATGCAGGAGACCCAAGTTTTTCTGTTATTTGTTAGGTGCTAAGTTTTTCTGAAAGACTTTCTACAAATGGAAAACCAAGTAAGTCAAAGAAATTCAGTTCTTCTGTCAGTCCAAGCCATTACTGCTTCCCAAGAAAAAAGAAGGAAAAACATTCATTGCAGTGCTAAGTGCTTCAGTCATGTCCAGCTCTTTGCGTCCCTATGCACTGTAGTCCACCAGGCTTCTCTGTCCAGGGGATTCTCCATGCAAGGATATTGCAGTGGGTTGCCATGCCCTCCTCTGGGGATCCTCCTGACCCAGGAATAGAACCCGTGTCTCTTATGTCTCCTGCATTGGCAGGCAGGTTCTTTACCACTAGCGCCACCTGGGAAGCCCATTAATTGCAGTAGGTTTTATTATACATTGAAAAACTTAGTAATGTTATAGGTAATATTGGCACAAGTGACAGGTAAAATCTCTGTGTGGTTGGTCAGGCTGTAATTCAGTTAAATGAGGATCTTTTCCATCTGAAGCATACTTGTCCACATTTGAAAATTAATATTGGTGACAGGCTTCCCAGGTGGCTCAGTGGTAAAGAATCCGTCTGCAATGCGGGAGATTTGGGTTCAACTCCTGGGTTGGGAAGATCCCCTGGAAAAGGAAATGGCAGCCCCCTCCAGTATTCTTGCCTGGGAAATCCCATGGGCAGAGGAGCCTGGTGGGCTACACAATCCATGGGGTCACAAAAGAGTTGGACACGAATTAGTGACTGAACACCACCACCATTCCCAACTGGTGACAGGCGTGGGGTGGAAGTTAGAGGGGCCATGGGGTACGAGGCTAAGTGGACACCTGGACGCAGCCTGCCACAACCTGCTTTGCTTGTGGCTCAGGGCAGGCCAGGTAGCCTGTGTCAGCAAATGGGCTTCCCTTGTGGCTCAGCTGGTAAAGAATCGGCCTGCAATGCGGGAGAGCTGGGTTCGATCCCTGGGTTCGGAAGAGTCCCTGGAGAAAGGAAAGGCTACCCACTCTAGTATCCTTGCCTGTAAAATCTCATGGACAGGGAAGCCCAGTGGGCTGCAGGCCAAGGGGTCACAAAGAGTTGGGCGTGACTGAGCGACTAACACTTACTTACTTTACGTACTTGGTCAGAGACTTTGTCATCTTGTAGAGAAAAGAATGTTGTCAGTGGATAAGAAGAAACAAACCAAAGAAGATAAACAGTTTGTGTCCACTTGAAACAGTAGGTTCCAGCGCCCCCAGGGGAGAGAGGCTTAGAAACAGGAAAGGAGTTTCCAGGTCTGTGGCTCACAACTTTTGTTATTGTTACTGCAGTCATCAGCTGACTTTCCCAGAGGTCGTGTCTCTAAGAAGTCAGTTGTCTGTTACAGAAGAGAACACCTGGGAGGGGAAGGCAGCAGGGTGTTTGGACAGGGCCAGGCTCCAAGGTCCAGTGGGGGTGGGTTTGCATCCTTGCTCTAACCCTGACCAGCCTTGTGACCTCCAGGCGCCCCACTCTTTGAACCTCCATCATCTTCTCTGTAAAGCGGGGACTGTGCTGTTACAGGATTGTTGAAGGGATTTAAGTAGTTCATATCTGTAAAAGGTGTGCCACTTCCTGGGAGTTTAGTTAAGTATGATACATTCATATTTTATTCGTTTTATATTTTATTTAAATGTATGCTGCCTATTTTGGTAAAAATCATGGAACTGAAAGGAACGTGGAACCAGGCAGAGCTCAGCCCTGAGATACTTCCTGGTCCTCCTCACCTTATCAGAACCGAAAATTAGTCACTTATCACCCTTAAAGCCTCAAGCCTAGAGCACTCTATAATCCTAATTAACAGATTTTGTACCCTAGTTCCTTGAGACCCATCTCTAATTTCTTTATGTCCAATAAAACGCTAACTTCTAATTAAAGTAGGTAAATGGTATTTGTCCAATTATCTAGTGACCAAGTGGTACTTTAAGTCTTGGCCTAGATTATACACATAATTTGTAACTTCTCTCTTAGCTAGCATCTAATGAACTCCCATGAAGTGGTAGGCCCTTTACAGAGATTAGCTCTTTGGTGGAGGATGGGATAAATAAATAGCAGGTTGCCCAAGGGGCTTCTGAGGTGCTGGCATTCCTCTGTTTCTTGATTTGGAGTGTATTATTGGGTTGGTCAGTAAGGTCATTTGGGTTTTTCTGTAAGAAACTATGGATTGGTCGATCGAATCCATAGTTAAGTCACTTTTTGATAATTCAGGAAATGCTCACTTAGGATATATGTAGTTTTCTACATGTATGTGTGTGTATTATGCTTTATATACAAGTAGGTTCATTGAAGCATTGACTATGATTTGATAAAACAAAATAAATGGAGGTTTATTGGACAGTATCATATCTATTGAGTATATAATAGAATATGAGACAAACTTTATAAAAAAACAGTCTTAGGTGTAACATAGATCTAAGTTTGAATTGTCGCTTTATTCCTGCTTGTCAAAGTCAAGTAAATTATTTAACTTCTATGAGTTTTAAATTACCTTACCATAAAATGAGAAAATAACATCTAATTTACAGAGTCTTTTACGGACAAAATGAGGGAATATTTAAGGTCCCTAACATACTCCCTGCAGTGTAGTGCCTGGCTAACACACAGTAGGTGAGGGAAAATGACAGGTAGGTCAATAGCGTGGATGCCTTCTCTGTATTAATTCAGCCTTTCTAACAGTAACGTGGAACCAGTCTGATTTTATAACGAATGTAATGAGCCATTGTCTGCCTCAGGAATGCTTGTCAGTTCTCCGTGATGTTAACAGCTTACGTTGGGACTCATAAAGGGAGACTTCTGATTTACATCTCTGAGGTGTGCCTTGTCAGTTCTTTGCTGGGGGCTCCTTGCAACTCTTTCCAAGAGTCCTTACTCAAGACACATTGCCTCGTTTTGCACAATGACCATGCCATTCAGCAGCTCACACAGCGGCTCTTGTGCTTGGTCCCAGCCGTCCCGGGCATGGCAGTGGGAGAGATTGTCCTGCCTGTGTGGAAGGTGTGGGGTTGTGGGGTGAGTGCAGAGTCTGGTCTGGTCTCCGCTGCCCAGTGATGCTCTCCTGTGGGTGGGACCACGGCTCACTGAGCTTTGAGTCCTGTCACCTGGATTCATATGTCTTCTGCCCTGGCTAATAGAAGAGCCCCCGGTCACACATAACTTTTTCAGTTTAAATTAAAATAAAATTCAGTTCGGGTCCTCAATGTCAGTGGCCACATTAGTCCTCAGTAGTCACGTAAGACACCTCCATCATCCCCGGAAGAACATACCTCACAGTGTAGGGTAACTGTCGGTTAGTCTTTCAAGCATTAGACCATGACATGACATTGAAGTCGCTCAGTCGTGTCCGACTTTTTGCGACCCCATGGACTGTAGCCCACCAGGCTCCTCCGTCCATGGAATTTTCTAGGCAAGAGTACTGGAGTGGGTTGCCATTTCCTTCTCCAGGAGATCTTCCCAACCCAGGGATCGAATTCCAGTCTCCCGCATTGTAGGCAGACACTTTACCGTCTGAGCCACCAGGGAAGCATTAGACCAGTGAGTGTCAACCCCGCCTTTTCACTAAAATCATCTGAAGAAGGGTTTCCCCCTAGTGGCTCAGTGGTAGAGACTCCGCCTGCCAATACAGGAGACCCCGGTTCCATCCCTGGTCTGGGAAGATCCCACATGCTGCAGAGCAGCGAAGCCCGTGCACCACAACTCCTGAGCCCACGTGCTGCGATTTCTGTCCTAGAAGCCATGCTCCGCAAGAAGAGAAGCCACCTCAATGAGAAGCTGGCACATTGCAGCTGGGGGGTAGCCCACGCTTGCCAAGACTGGAGAAAGCCCTTGAGCAGCATCAAAGACCCAACGCAGCCAAAAATAAATAATCTTTAAAAAGATCACCTGAACAACTCTTTTAAAACACAACAGCAGAGATACCCGTAGGTCCACCTTCCAAGAGTTGTTCCACAGTAGGGGCCAAGTATTGGGCTTACAGCAGTATTACTCCCCAAATGATTCTAAATATAGCTGGAATTGAGAACTGCATCGGTGGCCTGGGAACTCCTTGTTAGCGGCCTGATATTATGTCTTTCATGTTTGTATTTTGTGAATTTGCCAACATAGTTTATTGGCTTATCAAATATTTGTTGGGCCCCTATTATATGCTACTGTTTGGGATGTTGGGTGTATTAGATTAATCAGACAGAATCTCTGCCTTGATGATAATTTGACAGTCCGGTGGGAGAGAGAGAGAGAGGTAGTATCAGATCCTCAAGCCGGAAAGTACTTAGAAACTGGCAAGTACTAAAGGAAAGCTTGTAGAAATACAAAAAGGAAATCTGATGTCATTCGAAGAGGGTGGGTGGGGAATACCTCTGGAGTACTTATACACTGGCTGCTCACGCCATACTAAGTGAAGCCCAGCAAGCCTTTGAGGTAGGTCTCCTGTTATCTCCTTCTTACAGATGATGGGGCTGAATTGTGAAGGGCCACACCGTCTTGTCCAGGAGGCCACAGCTGGCAAGGACTGGGAGGGGAGCCTGGCTGACTCCAGCTTGGCTGTTTGCAGCTACTGTATGCGTGTCATCAACCTGACACTTGGCAGGGGCTCAACAAGCACGGGATGAATTGCTGCTTATCAGCCGGATGGGTCCCCAGGAAACGCTCTGTCAGTGGCCATTACATATTCACTGATCGTGAATATTCATGAATGAATCCATCAAATGTAACCTCACAGCAGTGTAACCCATGGGGTGACTTTGGTGCCTCTCAGATAGGGGCCACAATAGCAGTTATCATCATCCCTGTGGCCTGGAAATGTGGGGATAAACTCAGATCTTACCCACTGCAGGGGCCTGATAGGGTTTCTGCAGTCACCAATGATTACAGCATATTTAGGTTTTTTTGTTTTGTTTTGTTTTGTTTTTGTCAGCTTATGTGGGCAGCCCTGTGACATTTAATTCTTAAAAAACAACGAGATGAGTAAAACAGTGATGCTGCACATCTTCCCATGAGCCATACTCAGTGGAATCCAGGCCGTTCCTGTCCAAGGGCTTCTGGTCTCTTCCAGAGAAGCCACAAGAGGCTGAGCCCTGATGTCTGTTTCCCAGTGTGTTTTCATAATTTTCTTGGTTTCTCACAGTGCTTAAGTGACACAAAACCCATCTGATGTTCTTTGGAGCTTTAAGAAGCATTTCTGTATTTCTGGTTTGAGAATACTTAACCACTCACCTCCCCAAAACGATTTGAAAGATGGTTGAGAATGGTGAAAGGACTTACTTAAGAGGGTATCTATTATTTTTTGCATGTAAGCTTTATCAGTATTAATTATAAATTAATAAGAGATCTTTTATTGGAAAAACAAATCATCTCCCTGTAAGCAGGTTAGTTTGAAATGGCTTTAGGAATTTGTCTCTCTCTCTCTCTCTCTTACTTGTCCCTGCTGTATATGAGGAGATTTTAAAACACAAAAAACTGAATTCTGCAAACTACTTGGATCAAGGGGAAAATTTCCAAGCCGTTCAATTCTTCTATGTTGGTTCTAAGATTTGAAGTCTTAGCAGTGTTGAACTGTGAAATACATTGTCATTTAGAAAATTTTACCTGGTGAATGTGTTCTTTCCCTCTCTCTCCCACTAATACATGTTTAAAATAACAGATATTTTCTTGAACATTGTAGAGGTTTTGAAGGATGTTGCAGTTCTTTGTTTTTTTTTTTTCTTTCAAAAGATAGAGTCTGATTATCTTTGCCTTGAACATATGCCAGACTTAGAACTCCCCTCTATTGAAGAGAGTATAATAGAAGTGATGCCATGTGATTTCCAAGGCCAGTTCATAAAAGAGACAGCTTCCACCTAGGTCCCCCACCTCTTCTTTTGTTTTGGAGGAAACCAGCCGCCATGCTGTGAGGACACTCAAGCAGCCCTGAGGCTTTTTTTCCCCACCAAAAAGCACCACTGAAGCACATTTGCTAGCCCCGAACCTTCAGGTGACCGCAGCTCTGACCGACATCCTGCTCTTGGTCTTTGAGTGTGACCTGAGGTCAGAAGAGTTGCAGTGGGGCTGACAGTCACAGGATTTCTGCCCCTGCGAGCACCGGCATGTGTGTGCACGTGGTGGGTCCAGTGTAAGCCAGTGTGTGTCTAGAGAAAGGAGAGCTTGCTACATCTCATGCTGCTGGAGATGAAAGTGGCACACTGTGCTTGTAGAGAGTGGAAGAGTCATGTGGTTCACTGTGAGCGTGGGTGTACCAAATTTGTTTTTCTATCACATGACTTAGTTGAGTTGAATTGGTTCATTTTTATTTTTAACAGATGTGTTATTTAAACACACGCACATGTACACTTCTCCTTGGCAGGAAAAATCCAGGATATTCCTGCTACTAGGTCTTTTTCTGTGATTAAAAAATAATGAATCACAAATCAAAATGTGTGTTTTATTGTTATATGGTGGCTTCCTTAAAATTCATGCCAAGATATATTTGGAGTACATTTTAGCTTATTAGTAACACATGGTATCTGCTAGAAATCTCTGTAACGTTGTAAGGGTTCTCAAATCCTTTTATTTTAGCAAATAAAGTGACAGTGGTATGTCATTTAATTACAAGCATATGATAGGGAAGTATTATTTCTGAAATATAGCTGGATGGTCATGAATAGTTCACAGCTTTTTTCAGTCAGGAAAGGAAACACTTTGCTTTCTTATTGCTTCCTCTTTTATTCCCCCTTTCATTTTCAGTTACAGTTGCATAGTGAGTGGTTTTACAAGAACATTTGTATTTTTTAAAGCAAAATTAAAATGTGATGTTCACCCCCGATTTTAATTTTGATAATTGATCTGTTTTAAGAAATAGCTTGTCATATATGAGGAAATCAAAGATTTTAAAGGTAAAGTGCTAAATTCATCAGTGGATAGGAAGTAAATCTTTATACCCAAGTAATTTCTAGCTTCATTTCAGCTATTTTTTTTAGTTAACATTTTCTCAAATTTAAAGGTATACTGTGAAGTTAATTGTAAGTAGAGTCTATAATTAAGTTTAGAGTCTTAATTGTAATGATATTTTTAATCCTGTGGTTTTCTGTGGGGAGAAAGTTTTCTTAAGAATCAGTTCAGTTCAGTCACTCAGTTGTGTCCGACTCTTTGCAACCCCGTGAATCACAGCATGCCAGGCCTCCCTGTCCATTACCAACTCTCGGAGTTCACTCAGACTCACGTCCATCGAGTCAGTGATGCCATCCAGCCATCTCATCCTCGGTCATCCCCTTCTCCTTCTGCCCCCAATCCCTCCCAGCATCAGGGTCTTTTCCAAGGAGTCAACTCTTCGCTGAGGTGGCCAAAGTACTGGAGTTTCAGCTTTAGCATCAGTCCTTCCAAAGAAATCCCAGGGCTGATCTTCAGAATGGACTGGTTGGATCTCCTTGCAGTCCAAGGGACTCTCAAGAGTCTTCTCCAACACCACAGTTTAAGAATAGATAGAAAAAAAAAAAAAGGAATAGATAAAAATAGATTAGAATTTCAATGGAAAGAATGCCAAGAGGTATACAGAGAACATAGTCTGTGTTTAGAATATTTTCTCCTTTTTGCTGTTTTCCAAATTGGTGGCTGACAATCTGATTTAAAAAATTTTTTTGAATGAAAGTGAAAGTGCAGTTGCTCAGTCTTGTCCAACTCTTTGCGACCCCATGGATTGTAGCCTACCAGGCTTCTCAGTCCCTGGGATTTTCCAGGCAAGAGTACTGGAGTGGGTTGCCAGTTCCTTCTCCAGGGGATCTTCCTGACCCAGGGATCAAACCCGGGTCTCCCGCATTGTAGGCAGATGCTTTACCCTCTGAGCCACCAGGGAATGAAAGTAAACCTACAAATAAACAATACTAGGCCCTCAGGAATAGAGAAATGGCAATCCACTCCAGCACTCTTGCCTGGAAAATCCCATGGACTGAGGAGCCTGATAGGCTACAGTCTATGGGGTCGCAAAGAGTTGGACACGACTGAGCGACTTCACCTCACCTCAGGAATAGAAGGCCCTAGATAGAAAAACTGCAAATAGCTCTTGGTGGTAGTTGTAGTGATTTGAGCAAAGTTTAAACAAATTACTTTGGACCTTCAAGGTATTTTGAATTCTTGTGAGTCCATCATTACTTCTTCGTTTAAAACAATATTTTATTGTTATTTATTTATTTGGCTGCACGAGGGATCTTTTAATTGTGGCATGTGAGATTTAGTTCCGTGATCAGGGATCGAACCCCGGCCTCCTAGTTGGGAGTGCAGTGTCTTACCAGGAAGGTCCCCCATCATTACTCCTTAAAAAATGAAAGCAAAGTAATGGATTCCTTCAGAATGATCAAGAAGCAGGCTTTTCTAAAAGGGAGTACAGTTATCTGGTCGAGAGTATTATTGCTGAAATTATGTAGGGATAAAACCAAAGGAGTTTTTTTAAGCTGCCTTTAGAAAATTGAAGTCTCTTTCCAGAATAACCTTACACTTCAAGGCTCTTTGGGAACTGACAGTTTTTGCATTCAAGCCATTGGCTCAAACACTCTTGTTACTTGAAATCAGAAGCTATCTGGGGTGTGTATCTGTATGCACTTTCTCCATTTTGCTGATCTGGAATGAATGGTCTTAACTTTAAAATGAGTTAATATTTTATAATGTTTGCTTACAGCTTATGGGAGCATGCTTCATGAACAATTAACTCATGTTAAATGAAATTGGGAACACTTACTCCATAACCTGTGGTTCGGGTTTTTTGAAAAAGCCTTGAGATGAACAAGAAAAACACTCCATTAAAGATGACTATTAAAAAAAAAAATGTTTCTGTACCTTCGTGGTCCAAGTTTGATAGAAGTAATAAATTGTAACTGCCATTTATTGAGTGCTGCCACAGGCCAGGCGCCTGTTGTCGCTTAATCATCTCAGCAGTCCTGCATGGAAGACATTGTCATCCCTGACTTAGGGGTGAAGGGACCTGGTTTACATTACTGGCACAGCTAGTACGTTTAAATTTAAACCTGGCTTAAATTACTCGCACAGCTTGTCAGTAGCTACAAGTTTTGAAACTTATTTCTTTATCATCCCAAAGCTGCCGAGGCAGAATTGCCAAGACTATTAGCTGTCACAGGTGAATGACTGCCGACCCAGGATAGCGCATTGAGGATTCATTCAGTGGGGTGCAGAAACTCATGGGCATGCCATCCTGGGGTGCCTCACCTGTGGAGACAGGCAGACAAGAAAGAGAAGCAGTAATCCTATAACTTGAAAGTGCTAGATGGGTCACTTAAAACGGAGAGCAGTTTTATTCCTTCAGACTAGAGCTGGAATTACCCACAAAGGATTACCCACAAAGGATTCCCCAATTTCACTCCTATTACTCTGTGTCCTTTGTAATTAGCCTAATTGGTACATGAACAACAAGGCACTTAGACCAGTATATTCTTATATTCTCTTAGATAGATTAAACATGCCTCCTGCACACCATCATTAATGTATTGTGGGATAGTTCAGACAGGTTTGGGATCAAATACTGAACCCATTTAGCCTCTGATGGGTGGTGAGACACCTGTGCACAGAGAACACTTTAAGCAATTGGGTCTTCATTTCTGTAAAAGGGAATAATAATTTCTACCTCACTGGACTGTCATGAAGAATAACACATATGATTCAGAACCGGTGGTGATGGTATCGATTGCCTTCATCCTTATCAACTCGAGGCTTTCTGAAATAGCTGAGGGAAAGTCTGGACAAACCTAGTTTGTCATTCTAGATCTGCGACCGTGGAGATGTGTCCAAGACCCTTCACCTCGTCCTCCACCCCATTTCAGTCCTCAGTTTTCTTATTCTGAAAATGGGGCATTGATGCCTACTTTGTGAAAATTGGGAAATACATATATAAACTACTTAGTGTTGATGCTAGGACACAGTGTGTGTTAGTTGCTCAGTCAAGTCCAGCTCTTTGCGACTCGCCAGGCTCCTCTGTCCATAGGATTTTCCAGACAAGAATACTGGAGTGGGTTGCCATTCTCCAGGGGATCTTCCCAACCCAGGGATTGAACCCAGGTCTCCTGCATTGCAGGCAGATTCTTTACCCTGTGAGCCACCAGCGAAGCCCAGGACATAATAATCAGTGACAATTATTATAATTGCAGTTAATTGCAAGAAAAGTTAAAGCTAGAAAACTTTTAGCCTGTATTTCTTCAAATTGTTTATTTATTCTTATATTCTTTTATCTTTCTGGGACTCCAGTTACTTTTATGTTAGCTATCATCCCCACAGGTCATCAAGACTCAGCTTGTTCAGTTTTAGTCTTTATACTTCTCGTGCTTCAGTTTGGATAATGTCTACTTACCTGTCTTCAAGTTGACTACTTCTGTCTTCTGCAGCGTCTGGTCTGCTCTAGTCTCGCCCAATGAATTTTTTTATTTGAATATTGTAGTTTTTAGTTCTTGGATTTCCATTTAGTCCTTCTTTAGAATTTTTATCTCCTCTGTAATTCTTCATCTTTTCACCCATTTTATCCATCCTTTCCTATACATTCTTGAAGGTATTTGTAATATTTATTTATTTTTGGTTGTGCGAGGTCTGCATTGCTACGTCTGGGCCTTCTCTAGCTGTGGTGAGTGGCGGTTACCCTGTGTTGCAGGGCATGGGCATCTCATTGTGGCGACTTCCCTTGTTGCGGAGTGCAGGCTCTGTGCGTGGGCTTCAGTAGTTGTGGTTCACAGCGTCTGGAGCACAGACTCAGCAGTGGTGGTGCACAAGCTTAGCTGCGCTATGGCATGTACAATCTTCCTGGACCAGGGGTCAGACCTGTGTCCCCTGCATTGGCAGGTGGATTTTTATCCACTGTACCAGCAGGGAGGTCCTGTACTATTTATTTTTGAAATTATTTCATACTAAATCCAACATCTAGGTTGTCTGTGGTTCTGCTTCTCTTGACTTTGTTGACTTTTAGCTGCATATCTTCTGTTTCTTTGCATGTCCAGTAGTTTCTGTTTGCAAGGTAGACATCGTGAAGTACATGTTGTAGAGGCTCTGGATAGTTACCTTTCTAAGAAGTGTGTTTATTTTAGTACACAGCTGAATTGCTGGTGATCACCATCACCTTGACTCAACAGGCATGGGTTTGAGCAAACTCTGGGAGATAGTGAAAGACAGGGAAGCCTGGTGTGCTACAGTCCGTGGGGTCACAAAAAGTCAGACACGGCTTAGCAGCTGAACCACAGCCATCACCTTGATCCTGTGAAAAGCTTTTTTAGGGTGAGTTTGTTTTAGTTTTGTTCACAGTCCTAGGATGCAGCTCTTCATCCTGCTACGTGGTCCGTACTCCAAAGGTACAGTCCTCTGGGCCTTCAGCCCACGGTGCTTACCACGCCCTGCTGACTTTGTGGGACTTGAATTCCATGCCTTACTCAATCTAGGAAACCTCCTTGCTGAAACCTGCTCAGCTCTCAGATGTTGTCCTCCACAGGGCTTCCTGAAGTATCAGTTATACACGTGCAGTGCAGGGTCAGCCAAGGATTTGAAGGAAGAGTATACACAGACATGCGGGCTCTCCTTTCTCTGACTTCCTCCTTTCTAAGATCCCACTGCCCCTTCCCCCCACCCCCCCCCCCCA